>VWZX01010984.1:999759-1019403 GCA_013399015.1 Galbula dea | reverse complement strand
AGAAAAGAAAGGGGAGAAAAGAAAGGGGAGAAAAGAAGGAGGAGAAAAGAAGAGGAAAAAGAGAGAGGAAAAGAGAGAGGAAAAGAGAGAGGAAAAGAGAGGAAAAAGAGAGGAAAAAGAGAGAGGAAAAGAGAGGAAATAGAGAGGAAAAAAGGAAAAAAGAGAAGAAAGAAGAGAAAAAAACCTGCCCCTTCTTCAAGGCACAAGTTAGATATATTTATTTGTTAGCCATAACCTACACACAGAATTGGAAAGAAACACAGCAATATTAAAAGCCAATCACCTGGAAATCCCAGACTTCAGGACAGGAGAGATGAAAGGTTTTGCTAGGGCAGGGCTACTGGACAAAAAGAAAAGAAAAGAAAGATCCAAGAAAAAACAGAGAGCAAAACTAGGAAAAATGCTCTTTTTTTCTTTTGAGGGACAAATTAAGCACATTTACCTGTTCCTCTTACCTTACACATGCTGTTGGAAAGAGAAACAGCACCCAGCCCTCTGACAAAGCTGTATTTGCCCATCAGTGGAACTGAAATACCCTCCCTTTAATGGCAAGTGAGGAGACTGTCAGGAATATTTTCCATTGCTTTTCAAGCTGGCCAGAGCAGCCCTGGAGCCCAGGGTACAGCCACTCAGTAAGGGCAGGAGGCTTGGACAGAGAAGCCTTTGAAGGCTATTTCTATTCAATTTCTGCAGGAATATCAAAGGAATTACAATTAAATCTGTAAATGCAATTCTGTGAGGATTTTTACATTCCTGTAAGGTTCTTACTTGAGAAATCACTCTTGAAATAGTACATAAATCTTACAGGACTCCCCTTGGATTACTGAGCTTTAAGTTTTTAAGCAATCTTTCTACAGGTTTATTTCTTAATTGCATTTTCTTTCAAGCAGCAGATCTCCAGCACCACCTTTTACAAGAAATAAACATTTTAATACCAAGCTTATCCCTTTGACCTGGGTGAAAGATGCTATTCTAAGGCAAGTTTATATGAAAAATATTACCATTTAGAGCTATTATTTTAAGGTAACTGTTATCTGTAGTTATTATCTATTAAACACCAATATATAAATACACAAACATGTAAATATATAAAAATAATACTATATAGTAATGATAGCTATTAAATAACCATAAAATTTGGGAAAATATTGGGGGAAATTGATTTAATGCAACAATTTCTAGAAGCAATCATGGTCTGTGATGTTAACAGAAAGCAGTAGCTGTAGTAGTCCTTGTCTGTAACACAATAGCACTTGGGAAGTGGTAGCTCTGTCCCACCAACTCCATCCCTGCTCCTCCTGCAACTGCTGCAGCAAATAGCAAGGGTCACTGCAAAAGTGCCTGGTGCTTGGGAACTGCTTGGAAGAAGTCAAGAGAAACTTCAGGGCCCAACTCTTTCTGGCCCTGGCTCAGATGCCTAACTCAGCTCTAACTCCAAACAAAGGGGTTGCATGAGAGGAGAAAACTTGGAGCCCCCATCTAAAAATGTCCCAAGGCCCAGGATGAATTGGTTTTCTGTTTAAGATGCTTCCAGTATGAGCTCATTGCACTGCAAACTCTGCTTGCATGAAAGTGATCTGTAAGGATCCTTAAAGCCTGAGGCCCTGTTCCATTGGGTATTGATACACTGGATGGAATCTGCACTTCTTCATCCCGGCCTCGAACAGTACCACCAGTGTAGCTGGGATTCTGCTCTCAACCTGATGCAGGAAAGACAACATCATCTTTCAAAAATATTTCTGTTGGCCTTCAACTGGCTGCAGAGCCTGTTGTGTATGGAAAAAAAGAAATAAAAGGGGGGGTGGGGGTGGGAGGAAGAATGACCCACTGCAAAAATCCAGCTTCTTCCATGGTCAAGGGCATCTATTTCATTAGAAATGTAGGCAAGCCAAAACAAATATTATTTTTTGAATCTTTCATTATCTTAGTCTCTGGAAATGGGCTAAAAGCAGCATGTGTTGGTATTAGATGCTGCCGAGCCAGCTGTCGTGCCTGGCTGCACAGTGTCTCAATGTCAGCAGTTCAAAGCACGGCGAGGCTGAATGGGAGGAAACTTGATAGGTCAGGGGAAGCCAATTCCAGGCAAAAAAGCACATTGCTGTCTTCTGCAAGAGTGGGGAGTTTTTTTTGTTTCCCCCCCCTCCTCTTTTTTTTTCACGTGTCTAGAGACAGATAGACCAGGAGTCTGCATTTAATATATTCTCTTCAGCTCTGTGTTTCCATAAACTCTGCTGTGACCTCTCTGCCCAGGAGAGGCTTTGGGCTGCCAGCATGGCCAGTGAGCCACCAACCAGCATCCCTGGGCTAGGACAACCCTTGGGGGCAGAGAGCGTTGCAAGGCCCAAACCTCAAAACCCCCAACCCCAATCCTGCAGCTCCTTGGGATTATTTTAACTTAATTTAGTTATTTATTTGAGTGATAACAATTATTTTGGTTAATTGTGCAGCACAGAAGCTGGTCCCAGCCCCAGAGGAGCACTGCAGGCCCAGCAGCTCCCTCCTGAACCCTCTCCCCAGAGCCAGGGGTGAGGAACTGGGCTTGGCCATGGCCCCTTCCCCTGAGCCTGGGCGCCATCTCTTGGGCAGCCTGCGGGCAGCCCTGCCTGGCCCTGGCCCTGCCTCTCCTTGTCTCTTCCTGTCCCTGTCCATCTCTGCCTGTCCTTGCCTTTCCCTGCCCATCCCTGTCCCTGATTTATTCTGTACAGCATTGCCTGTCCCTGCTCTGTCCCTCCCCATCTCTGCCCACCCCTGTTGTCCTTATCTAGCCCTGCCTGTCCCTGTCTTGTCTCTGCCTGTTCCTTTCCACCGCTGCCTGTCCCTCCTCGGTCCTGCCCACTCCCTGCCTGTCCCTGTCACCTCCCCTGCAGAAACTCTTGAGCCACAAGGCGATTTTGCTCAAAAACTTAACGTGTTTACCTCAGAAAGGTGCCCAAAAAAGGTCTCTTTGCCACCTGGAAAACCCACACTCACAAGTCGCCATAGCTGCAAAAATAAAGATACATCCCTGGAAAGGCAACGAGCTCCAGGAAAACAGCCAGGGATGTAAATGTGAGAAAGGTTAAAGTTTACATTTGCTGCCGTGTTCTTTTGTTGGGAGCATGTATTATAGACAAAAAAAAGTAAAAAAAATATATATAAAATACACCCAAACTGTACATATTATAAGGCTATATTTTTATCTTGGGGTTCTGGTGACACGTACAAACCACTTGAGCTTTGCTTTCGTGGTTTATATTGCCACCAGAAACCCTTGATAAAAATACAGCTTTATATGGTACAGTTGGGTATAGTTTATTTTCTCCATATATCATACACTGTGTTTTATTTATAAACATACAGAGAGACACTTCCCCATGCAAAGCAGTTCTTTTTATTGAAGTAATTCGGGGGTCTCAATACCGCTGTAGGAACTACGGCACCGGAACACAACGATTGCTTGGCTAGCAATGGCCTTTCTAAAGAGAGCTCTCTGAAAACATGATAAAACATATATACATATATAGAAGAAGATAAATCAGGATTTCCATGTTAACAATTTATGATTCCCACACTGAAAATTTCAGCTTCTGGTGGCTTGTGCTTGCAGACACAACCTTGCTTCAACCACCTCCAAATTGAGCTTTAGTATCTCTTGGATACTCAAGAGTGGCTGCGGGAAATAAAGCTTCGGCTAACAGAGAAAGGCAAAAAAATCATCCAGTGATAAAAGGAAACGTGCTGCTGATACAGCTGCAGTTATGATGAGTTTCTCAACATTTTGCCCAAGTTGTGCTAATTTTAACCCAATTTGTCAGCAGCTTCTCTTCAGCTGCTTTCTGCACCGTTGGCCATGGTAAAATATCTGCGTTCCCACCTCTCGCGATGGAAAAGGAAAAGCCAGGGACAAAGCAATTCAATAGCTTCTTGCTTCTGAATGGACCTCAGTGTGTTGCCTTAACTCCTGTTTACATAAAAGACGATTTCAGGCCCCCAAAAAAGGTGAGGGCAGCCCTGGGTAAGGGTTGGCAGGGACAAGCATGCCAGGCTGGGCAGGAGAGAACGTGGGCTCGCTGGCTGCCCCCTCAGCGAGCCAGCTGCTTCCTTAGGGAAAGGCTTGCACCTCGCACTTGCCACTGCCCTCCCACTCCCTTATCTATGCTTTAATGGACATTAAAAATAGAACAAAACCAGGGCTGGAGATGGGAACAAAACCCACATGCACCAAAGCCTAGGCTGCTGTAGTCATTCTGCTGTAAAATGTAAAAACAAGAAAGGGCAGACGAGCTGCATCCCCCAGGACACATCCTGCTTTTTTAATATAGCAGTGCCACCACGCATTTCACTTCGGATGTTGCATTATATTTCTATGTCACTCAAATATTTACCATTTCCCTGTATTCTGCTGGGTGCTCTGAGAGCTTGTTATAAGGCAAGGAGCTGGGGTTGGATGTCTGGGCTGGTTAAGCGGCTGTGACTGAGCTGTATCAAGATGATAGCTTCTCTTTCTGGAGCTTCTCGTGCGACAAAAGCCACTCTTTCATCAGGTTGCCTCCGCCGTAGTTGCCGCTCTGCCCGCTGCTGAGAATCACCCTGTGGCATGGGATTAGAATTGGGATCTGCCAAACACACAAAAAGAAGGAGGGGAGCAAAGGGTGAGGCAAAAGGGAGCTGGGGAAGATGTCCCTAAATTTCCTCGTCTCTTAGGACATGAGCAAATGGCCTCAAGTTGCATTAAGAGAGGTTCAGGTTGGGTATTAGGAACAATTTTTTCCCTGAAGGGTGAAGAAACAGGAACAGCCTGCCCAGTGGTGGAGTCACCATCCCATGAGGTATTCAAAAAGCAGGTACATGTGGCATTTTGCAACATGGTTTAGTGGCATGAGACTGTTGGGTTAACAGTTGGACTTGAAGACCTAAAGGTCTTCCCCAGCCTAAATGATTCTGTGTTTCTACGACTTCATGAAATCCATTGCTAAACCAGGAGTCCTCTACCACTAGACAAGCAAGGACAATGATAGAAAGATGCAAGCTCCAGGTCATGCTGATGGAGTCCCAGCTGTGCCCAAAAAGGACAGGGCAGCCATGGCAACAGGACCATGTTCTGCTGCGCTGCAGAAATGATGCTGATCACGGGCTCTGAGGACCAACACAGTTCTGAGGGAAAAATAAACATGAGGAGAAATCCTAATACATAAAAATGATGTAAAGTCTTCCAGAATCATGAAATCCTTTTGTTTGGGAGAGACCTTTAAGAACATCAAGTCCAACTATTAGCCCAGCATTGCCAAGAGAATGGTCTTAAAAGGTAGATGTCTTGCAAGGGTAAAACTGACATAGTAAATCCCATATATAAAAACTTAAAATCAGAGAAACATGTTTTGGGTTGGAAGGGACCTTTCCAGATCATCTAGTCCAACCACCCCTGCAGTCAGCAAGGACTGGATCAGGTTGCTCAGAGCCCCAACCAACCTGACCTGGAATGGTTCCAGGGATGGGACATCTCCCACCTCTCTGGTAGAGCTTTATTCCCCATCTTTCTTTCTTCTGTCTAGTTTAAATCTCTCTCTTTTAGTTTCAAACCATCAGCCCTCGTCCTGTCATGTCAGGTCCTGTCCCCATCTTTCTTATCAGCCCTTTAAGTACTGAAAGGCCACAATAAGGTCTCCCTGGAGCCTTTTCTGCAAGAAGCAGACCTTCCTGCTCCCCTTCCAGAAGCCAAGACCTCAATGCCCAGGGCTGGTGGTGAAGCCTCACAGACCCCAAACTCACATGAGGATAGCAAGGAGGTACAGGATGACTCTTAATCATCATCCCAGGATTAGAAGATGACACATCTCTGGAAAAAAACCCCAGACCATTGAGGAGAGCACTTCCAGGAGCCCAAGCCCAAGCTCCCTCCTCCTGCCATAGCACCTCTATGTGCACTGCTGAAAAATTCTCCATGAGAACAAGGTGCTATTTATTATTTAACAGCAACTCAATCCAAAATGGGTTGTGAATTTTTAAAACCTACAACAGGAGAGATTTAATTCACACCTAAGCAATTTAAGAACTTTTGGGTTGGGGGTTTTTTTCCCCCCCCCTCTCCTCCTGCCTTCTACTTCGGATCATTTATAGCCAAATGTCAGGGATTCTGAAAAATCAATGCAAGAAGTTCCATAATAGACTGATCATGTAGAGAACTACATAAACACTTTTTTTCCCCCTCCCCTTCTCCCAGATTTTTATTACAGGTGATTATCCTAGCTGAAGTACACACTATCCAAAATGCAATACATCATCTCTAATCATGCCTGTACGTGTTTTGGTTACCTCAGAGTAATTCGATTGCAGTGATCATAGAATCAATTAAGGTTGGGAAAGACCTCCAAGATCATCAAGTCCAATTGTTAACCTAACACTGCCAGGTCACCACTAAACCATGACTCTCATCACCACATCTACATGCCTTTGCAAAACCTCCAGGGAGGATGATTGCACCACTGCCCTGGGCAGCCTGAGCCAGGGCTTGACAACCCTTTTGGGGAAGAAACTGTTTCTAATATCCAACCTAAACTTGCCCTGGTGAAACTTCAGGCTGTTTCCAACCTTGCTGAGTTGTGAGTTGTTATTTTCACAGCACTATCAAGTGGCCAAAAAGGCTAACAGCATCCTGGCTTGGATCAGCACTAGTGTGGCAGCAGGACTAGGGCAGGGATTGAACTCCTGGGCTGGGCACTGCTGAGGTCACACCTCACATCCTGGGGTCAGTTTTGGGCTCCCCACTCCAAGAAAGACATCAAGGTGCTGGAGTGTGTCCAGAGAAGAGCAATGAAGCTGGTGAAGGGTCTAGAGCACAAGTGTTGTGAGGAGCAGCTGAGGGAACTGGGATTGGTTAGCCTGGAGAAGAGGAGGCTCAGGGGAGACCTTCTCACTCTCTGCAACTCCCTGAGAGGAGGTTGGAGCCAGGTGGGAGTTGGGCTCTTCTCCCACTTAATAAGCAATAGGACAAGAGGAAACAGCCTCAAGTTGCACCAGGGGAGGTTTAGGTTGGACATGAGGAACAATTTATTCCCAAAAGGGCTGTCAAGCCCTGGCAGAGGCTGCCCAGGGCAGTGGTGGAGTCACCATCCCTGGAGGGATTGAAAAGCCATGGAGACGTTGTGCTGAGGAACGTGGTTCAGTGGTGACCTGGCAGTGTTGGGTGGATGGTTGGACTTGATGAACTTAAAGGTCTCTTGCAAGCAAAATGATTCTAAGATGAAGCTGTGCCCAAATGGATTAAAATAACCAAAAGGACTTTATTTTGAGGTGGTGTGAGCTGAGCCAGGTTCTGGCATGATCCCTGGGTCAGTGCAGGACCCATTCAGAAACACAGGCTGAGCTCCTTACCATTGAGAGGAAGGGATGAAAGAAATACACTTTTCTCCATGCCCAGAGTAAAGAATTTCACCCAGAGTTTGCCCTAACCCTCACCCACACCAGCACCTGTGCATCACCCTTCCCAGAGCCAGGTGAGACAGAAATCATGCTCCAAAGGCTGTAATTTAAAAATATTGAATATTGCTTCAGTTCTGGCTTAATTGTGGTGACAACTTTCAGACTACTAAAATAATTAAAGCTGCTAAAATTTATTAGGGCCCTAAGGACATTTTGGAGGGAGCTCTGCCTTAGTCTGGAGCTTTAATGCCTCGGCTCCATTTAATGTAATTTTTATCAATAACCAAGCAGTTCATAACATTATAGCTCTGCTGAAATCTTCATGCTGTGAAATCTAATTCATCTAATACATGAATCCATCACTTACACAAGACCCTACCTCAAAACACTATAAAACCTCCAAACCCATAGATTTGTCTCCAACAAAAACAACATGAAGGAGCCCTGGGATCAATACCAGAGTCCCTCTGATTCGGGCACCAGATGAATATTTTCTCCAACTTTGCTTTTGTTCTTCTGGCTAGAGTCCCAGAAGGGAAAGAGCTTGTTTTCACTCTCAGCCTCATCAATACCTAAATCCTGGTGAACAAGTGACACTGAGAAGCTGTAATCAATAGCTCCCTGTGTGTTTTTTTTTCCTCTGCTGGTCAAATGGTTCAGCGCTGCTGACAGCCCTGACACTCCGAACATGATGCTAAATCTTTATCAACAGCCAGCTGGGTGAGTGGCAGAACCAGACTGGGGTGGTCATTAACGCTGCTGGCAATCTGTGAATAAACTAACTCCTCCAGAATCTGTTTGTTTAGGGGGAGAAAAGCAAAAAATAAAAGCTGGGGTGGTGGGGGGGGAAACCCCTCCCTGTGCAAGGTATTGATCGGCTCTGATCTGCGTTTAGTGGAGTCCACGGGAGGATGGAGTGGAGTGGAGTGCTCCTCAGCTCCCTACTTGGTAGGACTTTTTACTTTGAGGCAAGGGAAACCCAACTGTCCCATCATAGCAGACCTCCAGACACTGCCAAACTGTCCAAACCAGATCAGCCAGGCCCTAATGGAAATGGCTGAAATACCATGTTACAGCACACAGCAAGAATCACATTTAGGAAAGAAAAATATCATCTCTTTGCTCATATCACACAGCTTTTTCTCCCCTTCTTCCCCAACAGAAACAAACACCACAGTGTGAGCCAGCATGGGGCCAGACTCTGCTCAGTGGTGCCCAGGGACAGCCCAAGGGGCACTGGGCACAAACTGGAAGCCAGGAGGTTCCAGCTGAGCAGGAGGAAAAAGTTGTTTGTTGTGAGGGTGTTGGAGCCCTGGCCCAGGCTGCCCAGAGAGGTTGTGGAGTCTCCTTGTGTGGAGAGATTCCAAGCCCAGCTGGAGGTGACCCTGGGCAAGCTGCTGTGGGTGACCCTGCTGGAGCAGGGGGTTGGGCTGGATGATCCCCAGAGGTCCCTTCCAATCCCAACCATGCTGGGATTCTGGGATTCCTAGCCACTGAAGGAATTAATACCCAAGTAGTTTGAGGTGTCTAACAACAAGATGGTCTTGGACTAATCAACCCAACATGAAGTTGAGTCAGGGGAGCTTTAGGCTGGAGATTAGGAAAAGGTTCTTCACTCAGAGGGTGGTTGGGAGCTGGAGCAGCCTCCCCAGGGAAGTTGTCTCAGCTCCATGCCTGATGGGGTTTAAGAAGCATCTAGACAACGCTCTCAGGAACATGTTCTGACTCTTGGGGTGCCCTTCATGGGCTTAAGGTCTGGACTCAATGACCCTACTAGGTCCCTTCCAGCTGAGATAATACTATGAGACTACAAACATTCACCGTGCCCCACGAGCCTCTGCGATTTCTTTTTGATCCTCCTCCACTAGCCTAATGAGATTTTGAATTGAACTTCATGGGTTCCCTTTGAGGACCACAGACCTTGCAATCAATGTGGAACCACAGGAAACTATTACAAGTTTCTCTTGCAAAAGGTGAGCCAGCCCCACCACAGCCTGGGCATAAACTGAGGCGAAGATGTGGACTCTTTCAGCTGCTGCTGGCACCTCTTCTACCTTCTCAGAAAGCTGAAGGTCATCCTATGACTCATGAGGAGCTACAAGGGGAAAGCTGTGGAATGGGCACTACCAAAAGTGAAAGACCAAGCCCCTGATTTGTAGAAGGAAGAAATTTTGTGGGAAAAGGTGAGATTTGCAATTTCATCCACCTATGTCTGAGGAACAAAGCAGGGCCAGGCTCGGGTTGATTCTGAACACTCATGTTTCCTGTTCCTACTATCCTCATTAAATCATGGTTATGATGTAGCCATCACATTTGTGATATAGTCCTGTATAGAGAAGCATCTCAAGGTGTACCACAATATATAATACAGGATCATCTCAATGTATCTATTGAAATATAGCAGAGAAGCATCTCAAGATGATATAGATCTTGATATATAATATAGAAGCATCTCTATATATCTTGATATGTAATATAGGGAAGCATCTCAAAATATATCTCAATATATAATATAGAAGCATCTCAAGGTATATATCTTGATATATCATAGAGAAGCCTCTCAATATAAATATCTCAATATTTACTAGAGAAGCATCTCAAGATATATCTCAAGCTATAAGACAGAAGCATCTCAAGATGTATCTCAAGATATAAGACAGAAGCATCTCAAGATATATCCCAAGATGTAAGACAGAAGCATCTCAAGGTGCACTCACAGTGCTCTAGCTCTCTCCCACAGCTCCTGCAGCAAGCCTGACTAGAAGGATTCACTTTTCCTTCACCTTCACAACAAAAGCACTCGCTGGCTTCTCGCTTCTCTCCCATCAACAAACACCACTAATCTGCTCCTTCACAAAACACCCCATTTCTGCAACCACTTCAAAGCAGTTGCTCCTCAAAGCCAGAATTTAGACCCTGAAGCTGGCCTTGCAGGTGGAGCAGTGATGGAGCAGCTCTTTAAGTTCTACACCAAGCTGCTAAGGATGCTGCAAGCCCAGATGACGTCTTCAGCTTAATGAGCTGTTTAGTTAGACTCAGAGCTCAATATCTCACCTGACAAAGAGCATGTTTAGACACACAGGAGGTCCACAGGCACCCTATGACTTGACCACAGAACCTCACCTCATCTCTAATGGGTTTAAGCTTCTCAGCTCAATAAAGAAGCCAAGGGGGAGATTTGAAGAGTGTTTCAGATCTTTCTGTGAACCAGCTGCCACAAGCCTTGCACTTGACAACACCAACTATGTGAGTGTGATGGAATGCTTCCCAATGTGATATGGGGTACATGAAGAGGAGGCAATACAATGCAAACCTACAGGAAAGCAGGTCTCAAAGAATAACAATCCAGTGTTGTGCACAAGGACATGTAATTGCCATCACCTAAGAATGTACCTGGCTTTGCCCTCAGGCTGCAGTTGGAGCAGCAGCATCCAAAGGAGCAGGAACAGCAGGTTGTGGTGTGAAAATTCCTGCTTCTCCCCACACCCCCACCACGAAACAGGATGAAAATAGTTCTGAAAACATACAGCAAAGCTACTGCAAGTTTTGGTTTCAATGGGGTCCTATCTTCTTATGATTCTTCTTGCCCAGCCCATGCTATGGCTGCAGCAGAAAACTTTTAAGTGTATTATAGATAATAATGTATAGCTTTAGTGGGGGGGGGAAAAAGGGCTGTGCTAATATAATACCACCCCAATATTTCATAACAGAAAGCTGATGATTAAAGAAAGAAATAATAATCAGTGCTGTAATGACAGCCTTCCCCATTCCAAACCACAGTTCCATCACTGCACATCTCCTGTAGTTAATCTCTAATTTCCTGCACATTGCACTTGCAAACACACAGAGACTCCTTTTGCACTTCTATGGAAGGAACTATTCACTCTGTTTCTTCTATTTCCCCTATAAATCCTTACATAGTCCTTCAGAGCCATACTGTGCAGGTTGGTTTTATGAATGAGGTGAAATATAAAGATCAGAGAATCCTAGAATTGCCAGAGTTAGAAGGGACCTTAAAGATCATCTGGTTCCAACCCCCCTGCCTGCCAGGGACACCTCCCACTAGAGCAGGTTGCCCACAGCCCCAGCCAGCCTGGCCTTCAAAGCTTCCAGATAAAATATGGCACTGCAACAAATCAAACCAAAACCCCAAACTCTTCATCTTTTTTATTTCTGCATGTAGAGCTACTGGCTCTTGTGAAAACAGATTTTCTAACCCACTTTGCAACTCCACCTTGCAGTCTCCACCTGAGCAGGAGGAGAAGCTTGTTTGTCGTGAGGGTGTTGGAGCCCTGGCCCAGGCTGCCCAGAGAGGCTGTGGAGTCTCCTTCTGGGGAGAGATTCCAAGCCCAGCTGGAGGTGACCCTGGGCAAGCTGCTGTGGGTGACCCTGCTGGACCAGGGGGTTTGGACTAGATGATCTCCAGAGATCCCTATTAACCCCAACCATGCTGGGATTCTGTGTGTTCTCTTCACCAGTTTCTCCTTTCCTTTGCACAGGACCCAGTTTGCTGTAGCACCAGTCCCACACCAACTATGGTGACTCAAGTGCATAAATACACCTTGGACAATTAAAGGGAAGGATAATTACTGAGAAGACAGACAGAGACCAAACGTTATACTGTTTTTCCAGACCCCTCAGGCCTAACCTGGAGTGCTGCTCCCTTCAGTTGGGTCAAACTCAGACAATTCATCTCTGTCTAATGGAGAAATGTCATTTAGGGCTGGTTTGGATCTCATGGGACAAAAATCATCTTGACAATTAGGAACTTGATTCAAACATGGACCTACATGATTTAAAACCTCTCCTCTCCCACATCTTCAGAAATGCCAGAGAGGATGAGCTGCTGTTAACACAACCAAAGTCACTCACATCCTGTCAAAATGAGCTAAGTGTCTGGGGATAAAAGACTTCCCAAAGAAGTCTAAGAATCACAAAGAAGACCTAAACATGCATAAGAAAGTATGTGTAGAGGCTGATGAATCAAAAGAAGTGCTTCTCTTCCAGATCTAACACCATAAATGGTAGGGAATAAATCACACTCCACTGGCTCGTGCATTACTGCTGATTAAAAACACTTCATGACCTTACTACTCATGGTAGACCAGTCTGCATAGCAGATAAACTCAACCTAGTGACATTTAGCCCACAAAGCTCTCCAAATCCACCATCTTCCAGCAACTTGACTTAAAGAAGTTGACATGAACTCACAGGGTTGCTCCTCATGGCTCCTCCCACCGCTCTGGCCGCTCGCCCGTTGCCTGCCAGCTCTGCTAACTGCTTGTAGGAAACAGCTTCCCCAAACTTCACCTCTCTCAACAGGGTCCACAGCACTTGTCTGGTGAAGGAATCTGTGATGAAGATGAAGAGAGAACAGTTTGTGTGTCAGGCTAGAAAACAAGAAGAGGAAACACTCCAAATACCCAAGGGGAAGCTGATCTCAGTAGCAGCTTTCTAGAATCACTGAATATCCTGAGTTGACAGGAACCCACCAGGATCATCCAGTCCAACTCCTGTCTCTGCACAGGACAAGCCCAAAGTCACCCCATGTGTCCAAGAGCATTGTCCAGATGCTTCTGGTATTCTGTCAGGTTTGGTGTTATGACTCCTTCCCTGGGGAGCCTGTTCCAGTGCTTGACCACCCTCTGGGTGAAGAAGCTTCTCCTAAGATCCAACCCAACCCTCCCCTGGCACAGTTTCATGCCATTTCCTCAGGTCCTATCACTGGTCACCAGAGAGAAGAGATCAGCTCCTGCTCCTCTGCTTCCCTTCATGAGGGAGTTCTAGACTATGAGGTCTCCCCTCAGTCTCCTCTTCTCAAGTGACTTCAGCTTCTCCTCCTATGGCTTCCTCTCTAATTTAAACCCAAGCAGCCCTGATGCACTGCCCTCTTTCTGTACCCTATATGACTACATTTAAATACATGATTACTAGAAGGAAGCCCTTTGAGTAACCCATCACTATAAAAAGGGATTTAAGGCTTTGATTCTCCTCTATTTTTAATTTGCTTCAAGTACAATTATCCTGTTAACTCACACAATGTGGGGTTCCCCATTAAACTGGCAAAGGATAAATGAGCATAGAGTCAAATCAAAAGAAGGGAAGAAATACCCAGGCTCTACCTGTCTGACAAAGCTCTTGCCTCTCCAGCTACTTTCCAACTTCAGCTGGGACAGGAGGCAGAAGCAGCCCTAGAGTCACTGGACTTGGCATTCTCCTGCCTGACTGCATTTTATAGTCAAGCCCCCAAGCTATGGCTCAGCACCACAGCCATCACCCCACCTCAGGACTAGCTGTGACCTTGACTGGAGGACACAGCCTTAATGACACAAGGCTTGGAGAGAAAAGAAATCAAAATGTATCTCCCATGATTTTCCTTTTAATGCAGCAGCAAATTGCTTCTAAGTGTTCCAAGGGCTGGAATAATGACTAAGCAAATGCATTAGGAGCAGCTCTTGCCTGCATCTCAGGGCTGGACCTCAGCAAGCCAGGACTGGGTCACTGAAGGGAAACTGGAGTTGTGTTTGGCTTTGGGTTGGGCTGAACACCTCTTGCTCTTCCCAGGCACTGGTGAAAGCTTTGGAGATCTAACTAGTGAATAACTCACTGAGAGGAGTCAGCTGGGGAGTCAAAAAATGAGGGAAAAAAAGGGGAATAAAAAAAAAAAGGAGAAGAAGAAAAAGAGAAGATTCCTTCCCTCAGCTGTGAGCCTCAGCCTCCTGCTCTGGCAAGAAAAGCAAGTGCTCAAAAGCATCCTCTGCCTTCAGCTGTCAAGAAGGCCACTGATCCTGTTCCACAGGACCAGAGTGAGATGTGGTTTTGTTCTTAAAGGAAACCCACAGACTGCTGGGTGTGTGTTAAATAATAAAAAATCACTTCTTAACTGAAGGGAATGATAATCACTTCATTGAAAAAAATCTGTTTAGTCTTTATTATAACATTAAGCAAATTAAACATCAGCATAATCCAGGTGATACCAGAAAAGGGTCATCAAAGAAATTAACTTTGTTGTTCATTAATTTACATGGATTAGTAGAGGGCAAAGAGATAGCAAATCTGCTCTAGTTTTTTTTTTATGATATAATTTCAAACTGTACACCATTTGTGGCAGGAGGGTGACTTTGGGGTTAATCAGACTGATTTGTCCTTTTAATTGCTTTCTATTCAAAGAAAATTCATTAGATAATGTTCTCTTCAAAATTCATGAATCAATTTAACTGAAGAAACCACATTAACAGCTTTGGGTTCATTAGCACAAGCAGTTGTGTTACTAGCTGATTGCTAGGAGGCTTTCCTTAGGCAAACAGATTTTGTTTACTGTGATTTCTTCAGAAAGGCTTCTTTCAAACCAAATTGCTACTTCTCATTTCTTTAACCTGCCTCTTTTAAAGCTGGCAAAGATGAGTGTGAACCTCCCCTGCTCAGGGGGTCTGGGGGAATTACTGCCTGATGTCATCTTCTCCACGAATGAAGTGCAATGACTGCAGGTTGCTGGGGCCAGAGTCCCCCAAAATCCCTATTTCTGCCCTCATTTTTGGCAGAGGAGGAGCTGGGCTTGAATGTGATGGATCCATAACTTTCTGAAACCTGTAGGAATAAGGAGAAGTGGATGCAGAGTGTGCTGGAGCACTGGGCTGGGGCAGCTCCAGAGCTCCTCCACCAAGCAGTGGCACCAAGCAGATGTCCAAGTGATTGAGGAGCTTTCACCAAGTCTAAAAGAGGGACAGAGATATCCTTCTCTGACAAGCAGGGGCAGAGATCATCCTCTTCCCAGAGCCACTGCACATCTTTTCATGGGAGAATATCTAGTTCTCTGCACCCCCATAAAACACTGGAACTTCTAGTTCAAAAGGATGAAACATTTAGCCAGCATGCACATCATTGTGGAAATGGATCTGAAAACTCAATTCCATCCTGCAGGGAGCAAATGCATTAATTAGTTTAAGCAGCTCGAAGAGACACTGCCAAATACTGTTATTAAACTGTCTGCAAGTGTGAGTGCCTGGAAGCAGAACCTGCCCAAATGAGATGGCTGAACTTTCACCAGTTCCCAGCCTGTGCCAAGGTTTGATGCTGTTAAGTATCATTATAAAGTGCTGTAAAATAGGCACATAAAAATTAACACAGGCACACAAATCCTCCCATCACAGCAGAACACTTCATACCTCCAAGGAGCTGAGGGTGTCCACATCCTTCTGGAGTGGCAGATGCCAGCAGGGCAATGGTTGAAACTCAACCACATGGTAGAATCATGGAATGGTTTGGGTTGGAAGGGACCTAACCCACTGCAGTCAGACATCTCCAACTAGAGCAGGCTGCTCAGAGCACCAAGGTCCAACCTGAGCTGGGATGGTTCCAGGGATGGGACATCTCCCACCTCTCTGGGCAACCTGGGCCAGGCTCTCACCACCCTCAGGGGAAAACATTGCTTCCTTCTGTCTAGTCTCAGTCTCCTCTTTCAGTTTCAAACCATCAGCCCTGGTCCTGCCCCATCAAGAGTCTGTTCCCATCTTTCTGACAGTTCCCTTGAAGTGCTGCAAGGCTGCAGTAAGGTGTCCCTGGAGCCTTCTCTTCTCCAGGCTGCACAAGCCCTGATGAATGACTTCTTGAATGTTTTCCTCCTATGTACATCACTGGTGGTCAAAACCCCACAGCTGTGCCCCTAACTGCCAGCCCTGCCAGTTGGGTGGTGACCTGGCCAAGCAATCACACCCCAAGTGGACTTGCTGATCTCAGGCCTGATCTGAAATTCTATCTCCAGAGAAGTTCTAAGCCTCTGCAAAGAGAAACTCAGCCTGAACCTGCTGTTAATGCCTCAGTGCTCCAGAGATCAGCTGCCTGGACTTTGTTTCTCCATGGAGATAACTGAGTGAAGCTCAGCTTTAACACCAACCACATCAAGACTTCTAAGAGGCAGCTGAGTCAAACTCAACTTTCTTTAACACCAACCCCATCAAAACTTCTGACAGTGCAACTGCAGGTGGCAATTAGTGCCAAGAAGTGATCTCACTGTCTAATAACCTGCTGCCAGGGCAGGATGGATGCTGATGGGGGACAAGCAGAGTCACCAGCATCAGTCCCTTCTTGCCCTCCATGGGCAGAAGAGAGGTTCAAGAGATCCAGGGTCTGATTTCATATCCTTTTCACTCCCTTTGATTAAGAGGGATTAAAGACACACCTTTTTTCTTTATGGTTTTCTTTTTCCATTCTCCTCAACACTGATTGCTGGGAATGTTATTTTCTCTGCTGTGTTTTGGGTTTGAGTTTGTTTTGCTTTCTTGGGTTTTGTTTGTTTTCTTGAGTTGTTTTTGTTTGCTTGGTTGTTTGAGTTCCACCCTCCCCTCCCCAAGGGTTTTTGCAAATATAAACAGTTATAAATATTCACCCTTTCTCTTCAGCTTCTGCACAGCCTGTCTGGGGTACAACAGAGACAAACTTCCTCTAGTTTTTGTTATCCTTACAAGTTTTCACTGTTGTTGGTAACAAAAAAATAACCAATCAACCACAGCACTTCAAAAATGCTCCACTTTTGCCTACAAACCAGCAGCTCCCACAACAGCATCAGCTTCCACCTAATCCAGAGAAGTCAGTTTGGGTCTTGGACCTCAGAAGAACAGATTCATACCCAAAGGTAAGAACTCATAGTGACCACAGGCAACAGTGTAAACAGTTAATGAGAGCAGAGAGTGCTGATTTTTACCAACTCTGAGCCTCCTCCACTATTAAGTGAAGGAATTAAAGCCACCAGAAGAACGTCACCTAAACAACCACCTGAATAGTCCTTGCAGCAGACCCTGCAGTGCCCATTTCTGCCCCAGCCCCAGCCTTGCATCATCTCTTCTACCAATTCCTGAATCCTCCTCTGCAGATGCAGTTCCATGAGGAAATCATTCAAGACATTCCAAACACCAGGTCACAAATTACCAGGCAGTCCTCAGCAAAACCATCAGGGCACACCAGAGCCTTTGATAACCTGGCTGAGGTGTCAACCTCAGGCTGTCCAACAAGTCATGGTGTTCCTCCTTCTGAGCAGCAGAGAAACATGGGCTAGAGGAGGGCTATAAACATCCTTCAATAGAATATAATAACATAATATAATACTGGAACAATACAATAAGAATATAACAATATAATACTGGAACTATAATGCTGCAACACTAGAATACTACAGCAATTTAACAGCATAATACTGTAACAATAATAGGACAATAGAACGAGATCATGAAATATATACAACTGTAATTTATACACATATTCTACACCACTAGCCCTTAAGTGGAAAAATGCACCCAGCTGCTCTCTTTTAATACCCACACTGCTCAGTGGCAGTGGCACTGAGTGGCCAGGCCATGTCAAACCTCAATGAAGGGAAGCTGTTTCTGATCTGTAGCTGAGCACGGTTTTACATGCAGCTCCCTTCAGATTGCTGAAAGGGTTGTGGGGCCAAATCCTATCCTTAGAAGCAAGGAACTCTCCCTGGGCCTCATCCAGCAACATTTCTGCAGGTTAAAACTCCCTGGAAGCCAGTGGGTGTTTTTACTCTAGCAGTTAACTGATATTCTGACCCATTTTTTTCCTGTGCTGTAGCCTTCCCAGCAGTTTGCTAGGCAGTTGCAAGAGCAGAGGATAATTTTAGAGCTGATGGAAATGAGGAGGTGGCTGCTCAGCACCAGCCCTTCCCATCCCCTGCCTGTGGCACGTGGAAACCTTCCCCAGATTCCCACTCCCAAATTCCAGCCCAGGCAAGGTTTCACATGAGCTAAACACCACCTTCAGCATTAGTGACCTCATTTAAGCTAAATATTCCTAGCAGAGGTTTGAACTCCACCACATCCCTGAACGGGTTGGGGCTGGGTTTTGGACTCTGTGGACTGGTAAGAGAGAGAAAATTGGAAAAGCACTTGACAAGTCCCTCTTGGGCTCCAGCACAGACCATGTCATTGCACAGCAGCATCTCCTGCCAGGTGATTTGTGTAGCAGTTTGCAGCAGTGCTACAGTTAAATGGAGGAGGCACCTGATTATCCTCTGAGCTGGAGGTAATACACCAAGCTGCAATTGCTACAGGAGAGGTGAACAAATGCTTGGGATGAAGAGACAGAGGAAATATCAGTCTCTCCCCAGCCAACAGAACGTGGCAGGCAAGTCTTGCATTGCAGAGGGGATGGAGGGAAGCATAAAAACAATTTATTTTTCTCTGACACCAATTCTATGCTGATTCCTGAGAAGCCATCCCATTTTTCTGCACTAAGATTTCCCTACACACCTGTACTCAGGGACCTGGGAGCCTCCTCCTCATTATCTCCTCCTCTTTCCTTCTTTCCCTGCCACTGCCCCAACGATGCTAAACCAGGCTGTGAACACCAGTGTCACTCTTGAACTGCTGTGACCAACTCTTAAGGATCTGCTTGATGGGCAGGGTCCAACCCTCCCCTGCTGCCCCTGCACCTCTCAGCCTCTTCTGTGTCCCTGTGAGTGGAAAATCCTGAAGTTCCCTCTTGAACATCACTCTCCTGTGTTGAGCAACCAAGTGGTGTCACTTGAGTTACTGAATGTGGAAGTTGAGTTGCTTGGCCTCCTGATCACAGGGCTTGGTGGGCTGAAGCCCAGTGCTCAGCCCTGCCAAAATTCAAGACCTGACCCCCCCCTCTCCATCAGGAAGCTAACCAATCCAGGGCAATGTTGGCTGAATAAAACCCTCAAAATGTTTAATAAAGAGTTTTCCAAAGAGATTTGCATCATACAAATGGGTTCTGCCCACACAGGGAGGCAATGTCATCCCAAACCACCACCTTCTGTAGCCACATCACAGAATCACAGACTTACTAAGGTTGGAAGAGACCTCTATGATCATCAAGTCCAACTATCAACCTGTCCCCACCATGCCACTAAACCATCTCCATGCTTTTTGAAGCCCTCCAGGGATGGTGACTCCACCACTGCCCTGGGCAGCCTGGGCCAATGCCTAACCACTCTTGCTGGGAAGAATTTTCTTCTGAATATCCAATCTAAACCTCCCCTGGTGCCACCTGAGGCCACTGCCTCTTCTCCTCTCTCACTGGTAACCCCTTCCCACATCAAAACTGATCCCATTGCTTCTGCTGCAGACCCAGTATCCCCCAAACATTCCAAGCTGTAATGATCTTCCACCTCCTGATCTCCACATTTCAGCCACAGAGCAGATTTAAGGATACAGGTACCATGAAGAGTTAAGGCTGCATCTGCAGGTTTAAGGCATCCAGAAAGCC
>VWZX01010984.1:954759-994759 GCA_013399015.1 Galbula dea | reverse complement strand
GCTCCTCTTCTTCTCCAGAGAAACAAAACCACCCCAAATTACATTCAATTTACCTCAATCTGCACTGCTGGAATTCAACAAAATTGCAGCCTCCAAGGTGCTGCCATGATCCAGCTCTTCTCCTGCCTCATGCTGTTAGTAAGACACACCAAGCTGCCCAGGGCTCCTAAATAAATCACAGAAGATGGAGTTTCCTCATTAGGGTGGGGTTTCAGCAGTGGAGGCAGGACCATCTGGACAGGGTTAGACTGGAATGGGCAGGGAGGTTCTGCAGGAAGCCTCCCCAGATTTATGGCTCTGCTGGAAGTGTCAGTCCAATATTAATGACCTCAGAATACAAAGTGAAGAACAAGGATTCAGCCATGCCCAGATGTTGAGAAAACATCATTTCCAATTCCAACCTACACTAGCATCAACACCTCAACCTCATCAGGACCTTTGGTTTGAGGTCTTGGCTCAGGATCACCAGGTTTAAAACCAAATCTGGGAGTAGCAATGACTGGGCAGCTGTGGAGAAATCAAGTGAAAAACCCAAATAAGGAGCTTGAGTCCTCTCTGCCCTGCATTCCCACACAGACAAAACCCAGAATCACCATGAAGTAATTGTGAAACTGTGGGCTCTGAACTTCAGGCATATGTCCTACAAGATGTTTTTAAACCATGCCAAGGCTCCAACATGTTCCCATGTTGTAAATGGGAATAAATCAATGAGTTTTGGTATCACAGAATCACAGACTGGTTTGGGTGGGAAGGGACTTTTCATGGTCAGCCAGTCCAAGCCCCTGCAGTCAGCAGGGACATCTGCAACTAGAGCAGGGTGCTCAAAGCCCCAACCAACCTGAGCTGGGATGGTTGCAGGGATGGGACATCTCCCACCTCTCTGGGCAACCTGGGACAGGCTCTCACCACCCTCAAGGGAAAACATTTCTCTCCAGTCTCAATCTCCCTCTTTTAGTTCCAAACCCTCTCCCCTTGTCCTGTCCCATCAGACCCTACTAAAAAGCCTGTCCCCATCTTTCTTACCAACCCTGCAAGTCATGCAAGGCTGCAGTAAGGTTTCCCTGGAGTCTCCTCTTCTCCAGGCTGAACAACCTCAACTCTCTCAGAAGTTTCAGCCCTGAGATCATTTCTGTGGCCTCTTCTGGACCTGCTCCAACAGGTCCATGTCCTCTTGTCTAACAGGGATTCTACTAACTGAACTCTGTTCTATCACCTTACAAGCACAGCCACACTGCCTCTGTTAGGCTCCCACATCACAACACAGTCCAGGAGGACTCAGCAGCACACCCCAGAAAGTATATGCAGAAACCAACTCTACCTCCACCAGAGAATCAGGGTGACACCAAGCCAGGTTCTTTTGGAGAACATCATCATTACTATCATCATTCTCCCTTCAAAACTGTCCACCAGTGCTTTTACTCTTTCATTTTCCAACATGGCCCCAAACATCCATCCCAGAATGACTCTGGATCAAGAAATCTGCACCCTCAGTTGCTTTGGGAAGATCCTGCTACCAAAGACAACCTGCCCTAGAAAGTGAATGTATGAACTGTGTGATGCAGATGTGCTCCACTGTGTGACCAAGGTGTAGGACCTCCCCTACCCATAACAGGAATCACACTGCCTCCAGAGTTCTGCAAGCTTCTCTGTAATTATGCAAGTTAAAAATAATATCCATTAAATGGCTTAAATGTAATAAACTTGATCTATTTGCTTGCTGCACACAAATAAAAGTCACTATCAAAGGACAGATTTCCCCTTGAGTTTCCATTAATGTGCCATGGAAACATCAGTGTCTCATGGAGGAAGCTAACACTTGGCAAACACTGTGCCCAGTTCTGTGCCCCTCAGGTGAAGAAGGAGAGGGAACTGCTGGAAAGAGTCCAGCCCAGAGCCACCAAGATGCTGAAGGGGCTGCAACATCTTCCTGAGGAGGAAAGGCTGAGGGAGCTGGGGCTCTTCAGCTTGGAGAAGAGGAGGCTAAGGGGTGACCTCATCTGTGCTTTTAAATATGTGCAGGGTGGGTGTCAGGAGGATGGGGTCTGGCTCTTCTCAGTGGAGCCCAGTGACAGGACAGGGGGCAATGGTTGTAAGCTGAAGCACAGGAGGTTCTGTGTGAATACAAGACCAAATGTTTTCCCAGTTGAGGTGCCAGAGCACTGGCACAAACTGCCCAGAGAGGCTGGGGAGTCTCCTTCTCTGGAGAGTCTCAAACCTCCTCTGGATGTGTTCCTGTGTGACCTGGTCTAGGGAATCCTGCTGTGGCAGGGGGTTGATCTAGATGATCTTTCCAGGTCCCTTCCAGCTCCTAACATGCTTTGATTCTGTGAACTCACAGATGATGCAGCATCTTTTCAAAGCATATAGGAATTCAGCAGCACTTCATTGCTAGGATCTTCTGGCTTCAGCCTCAGAGGTTTTTTTCTTTTTCAAGAGCACACATTTAAGCAACCAAAACCACAACTGTGAAGGTATTAAGTGCGATTTCACCAAGTCCTGACTGACAGCAGTGCCATCACACCCAACTCTATGAACTGCAGCTTCAATTCCTGATACTCAGATTATTACTCAATAATTCAATAATGATTTCAGCAGACATCCTGGAAGCAGAGGAACTCCCACCAGTGACCCCTGATGGTTTACTCAGAGACTAGTGTTTGCTAAATCAATGGACAGCCCTAAAGTAACCATTTTCTCTGGAGGAAGTTCTTGCAGATGGTGGTCACCTACCAGGGGAGGAGAAGTCTACAAAAATCTGGACAGAAATTCTGGATTATTTGGGGTGGGAGAAGCAAGTGGGGTTGGGGAAGTGAGCCCAGTGCTTAAACACAACCCCTGTCCTGCACCTCTTACAGATAAAATTGCTTTTTCAAAGCATCTAAGGGATTTTAGTAAATTAGCAAGGTTAATAAGTACACAAGCTAGATCTTAGGAGAAGGTTCTTCAGCCAGAGAGTGGTGGAGCACTGGAACAGGCTCCCCAGGGATGCAGTCATGGCACCAGCTCTCCTGGAACTCCAGAAGCACTTGGCCAATGCTCTTAGACACATGGGGTGACTTTGGGGTTGTTTTGTGCACAGACAGGGGTTGGACTTGATGACCCCTGTGGGTCCCTTCCAGCTTGGGCTATTTGATGATCCTATGACACTCACCTGCTCTAACAGCCTGGTTATTTTCCACAAACCAGGAAACCACTGCAGAGGCTTCACACAACCTGCCAGAAACTGTTTCCTCATCCCAGGAACTTCTGCCAAACCCAAGGAAACCAGCAGAGCCACAAACCTCTTTAGCCAACGTTCAGGGGTCCCCATTAAGCTGACAGCCAGGAGGCAATGCACTCTATCTACAGAGATTTTTGTGCCTCCAACAAAGCACATGGCTGTGTCCTTGCCCTCTGAGTTGTGTGTGAATCCTTAACAAGCCCTGCTCCAAGAGCCACCGCGGTCCTCCTCCCGGAAAGGATGGTCAGAGTGAAGGTCAGAGCCTCCCCCCCCCCCCAACCCCCACTCCTCAATCTGAATTTCAGATCTTGACTTTTGGTTGGCTTTCCTTTTCCTTCCCACATGAAATATGAATGATGCTCAGTGAAACATTTGGATCATTAATGATGGGGAAACACACAGAATTCCCTGGCAACGTGGAGCTCCAGTCATTGTTCACCCACGGAAGGCGACCGTCACCAGCTTCCAGCAAAGTGCTCAACTAGAAAAGGCTACACTCATTCATGTACTGGTCCAAGCTGCAGCACTAGAAAGTACATCAAAAGGTGTTAATGGTTTCAATATTTATCTGCTGCAGGGAAGCACTCTAAAAAGAAGGCAGGGGGAAGGAGAAAAAAAAAGAGCAAGCTCCTCTGCTAATGGCTGTGTCTCTCCATTAAAATGAAAAGCTTAATGCATCTTATAATCAGAGGACAATTTGCAAATCATTAAGAGAAATGTAAAATTCCATTAAAATACAAATCAAGAGTCTCTCCCTGGACTAATAATCTTTTTGATATTATTTTGCATTTCACTATTTCTGCTCCCAATATCCAGGCACCACAAATGATCAGTTCTTGAGCACGCTATTTACCACAGCCTACTTCTTTAACGAGAGAGCGAGAGGAAGGATAATCTGCTATTCAGAGCAGGTACTAATGAAGAATTCCATATATTCTGAAATTTAATTAAAACCCCAAAGATTTCAAATTAGATGCAATTTGAAATGCCTGGGGCAGAAATACATGCACTTGCGTGGCAAGGGTATCACGCTGAAAGTTGATACCGTAATTGGTCTTGATGTATTTTTGTGTTGCCAGGCTGAAGCACAGAACTCATAACCATATAAAAATTCTCTGTAGATTACCTGCTCATTGAAAATGCCATCACTCAGGTAGTTCTCTACTAAATTACCATGCTACTAAAATGCACAAAGTGCTTCGAAGAGAAGAGTGGCACAGCTGGTCGACGCTGCCAATGAGTTATGCATGCCTCGACGCTGCCTTTTTTCCCTGCCTAAAATATGCTCAGTTGAATATTAAAATATAATTGGCATTCAACCTAAGTAGCTTAAACCATTTTGTTATCTGCTTTTAAACCGATTTGGCTCCTCCACAGTTATTTTTTTTTCCAGGCTGCCATTCCCAAACTAATGACACCATCACCATTCAGAGAAGGTTTGTTAACTCTTTGCCATTTGTCATCAAGAGGAAACCGTTCCGGCAGCCTTCTAGGGATGGCCTTTTCATACTGGCTCCTCTTGAAGATCAAAGGCCCAATTCATGGGGAAAAAAAAAAGAGGAAAAAAAAGGGGGAAAAAAAAAAAAACCAACCTAAAAGGAGTCTGCCATTTCTGTTGTGCTGGCATATTTTATTCCAAGAGGAGCACGGGATACGAACTGCCGGCGAGATGTCGTAGTTAAGCAAGTCACTTGTCTCTCCCAGAACATCCTGGGCAGTTCCTAGGTTCACGACCTCCAGGAGGAGATGTGGCAAAATGCCTTGGAAATAGGTCAGGAAGAGGCATCCTTGGGTCAGGCAGCAGCAAAGCATCTCTGCTAGAAAATGGCTTCTCCTTGGATGAGTTTTCTCTCTGAGCTCCTCACATAAATGCCAGGATATTTGCATTTTCTGGGACAAAGTAAGAGTGTTCTTGAGAAACAAGGTGCTCACAGTAACAGTCCCATTAAGGACAGGAGCTCTGAAGTACCCAAGAAGCTAAATGTTTATGAGTATTGATGATATCCCTCATTGATAAGGGGATTTAAGCAACCTTGGCTGAAAGTGCATTAAGAAAACAGGCACGAGGGGGTTATAGTTATAACATAGTTTCCTATGACCTTGATTAGAGAAGAGACTTATTAGAAAGGGATGCAAAGGTTATGTGAGGATGTGTATGTGACAGGGAAGTAAACAAATCAAAGGAAAAATGAACTAAATTAAGCTTATTCCTCACAGGTCTGCAATGGCTGCAGCTTCCTAAAGGCTGGGGCATCAGGTGAAGATGATGACCACGTGGCTCTGGATATAAGAAGTCTCCCCACAGAGGGAGTTGTTTGTCTCCACCTTCAATTCTTACCTTTTTACCTGTACCCCATAAACAAGCACAGTCAGAAGTTACCAGATTGGTCAAAATATTTCTTCTATCAGAGTCAATTTGTTCCTTTCACTTCATGGAGGGAGAAAGGATCTGGTTTGGATCATGCTGACCTTCTACAGCAGCATCCCACACATGCAGCTTGACTACAGTGAAACTCTCCTGACCTTGGTCCAACTGCAGTGACATGCCATAGATAGAGATGGGAACTCCTAACATCACCTGACCTTTCTGCTGAGTCAAGCCCTGGAAACTTCTTGCCACACAGGGGGGACTGTCCACCAGTTACCTTGTTCAGAGCATGCTGAGGAGCCAAGGGTGAGAAAATACTGCATTTCCATCTTGACCCAGCCCACCAAAGTCATCCTGAATGCAAGGTCAAGGAACTCATACAGAACACTGTCAGACAACAAACACTTCATTGAGAAAAAGAGCCAGAGAATTGTTTTGGTTAGAAAAGACCTTTAAGATCTTAACTCCAACTGCTAATCAGCACTGCCAGGTCACCATTAAACCATGGCCCTCAGCACCAACACCTACACGTGTCCAGAGAAGGGCCAGGAGAATGATCAGAGGACTGGAGCACCTCTGCTATGAGGGCAGGCTGAGAGAGTTGGGGTTGTTCAGGCTGGAGAAGAGAAGGCTCCCAGGAGACCTTCTGGTGGCCTTCCAGCATCTGAAGGGGGCTACAGGAAAGCTGGGGAGGGACTTTTTAGGAGGTCAGGTAGTGATAGAACCAGGGGAAATGGATGCAAGCTAGAGGAGGGGAGATTTAGATCGGGCATTAGGAGGAAGTTCTTCACTGTCAGGGTGGGGAGACACTGGAACAGGTTGCCCAGAGAGGTTGTGGAAGCTCCATCCCTGGAAGCTTTTAAGGCCAGGCTGGATGGGGCTGTGGGCAACCTGATCTGGTGGGAGGTGTCCCTGCCAGGCAGGGGGGTTGGAACCAGATGATCTTTAAGGTCCCTTCCAACTCTGACAGTTCTATGGTTCTATAAATTTGACCAATGTGTAATTAGCACCAAGAACACTGGCAGCAAGGATCATCCCACTGACAACACACAGCATGATGTTTTAAAGTAACAACCCTTTCACTACCTTCCCCACAACAGAACAGACACATCACTCACCTCAGACTCTTTCAGAGGTCACACCTCAGGGCCAGGGTTACTCCACAAGGCTCCACCAAAACCCCATGAACCACAAGAAGTTTTGTTTCTCCTTGTGTCCCTGGAATTAGAGCATCCAAACTGCTTTGCCTAAATCTCAACAGCATCCCAGGGAGAGTGGCAAAAAGGACATCTGCACCCAGCAGGACCTGGACTGTCATGAAATGGCTTTGGTTTGGCTGACAGTTGATCCTGTGAGCAGTGAGCTCAAATGAAGAGTACTCCTAAAACCCACACCAGCTTCCACTGAACATAGGAGGTTCCAGCTGAGCAGGAGGAGAAAGTTGTTTGGTGTGAGGGTGTTGGAGCCCTGGCCCAGGCTGCCCAGAGAGGCTGTGGAGTCTCCTTCTGGGGAGAGATTGCCAAGGCAGCTGGAGGTGACCCTGGGCAAGCTGCTGTGGGTGACCCTGCTGGAGCAGGGGGGTTGGACTGGATGATCCCCAGAGGTCCCTTCCAACCCCAGCCATGCTGGGATGAGAAGTTTCCTCTTACTTCACCAGGAATTGGCTCAGGAATTTTGTAAATACTTCTGTCCACAAAGAATTTGTACTGCTGGTTTTCTGTTGTTGTTGTTGAGTTTTGGTTTTAAACACAAATAGGTTGATGGAAAGCAATGGGTCAGTTGGGCTGGAAAAAGAATGTGAGACATAAAAGTAACTGGGCTGGTTGTGGCTTCTGCTGTTTGCATTTTTGGAGGCTGGAGGAGGATTGATTTCTGCTTGAAGGAAATGGGAGGGAAGTATTGGATTGCAAGGAAAAAAAAGGAAAGAGAAAAAAAAAATCCATGAAATGTCTTGCAAAACAGTGACTTTCTGCTTATCAAAACTATTCTCACATGAAATGGTAATAAAAGAAGGTGCCAGTCTGTGGAATTTGAATGTGGTGTTGGCAGACAGAGCAATGAAAGGCTGTCAGCTCCCTGCTCTTGGATCTGCCATGTCCAGATAGCTGAAGGACTCAAGCTTTGGAGCAGATTATTTCAGATGACTTTAAAAGAAGACTTCCTCAAAGCCTAACTAGAAATGTATTTGCATGTCTGATGAAGCTGCAGGAATGGAAAAGGGAAAGGCAGAAACATTGGGTTTTTCTTTTTCCTTCAGTAAATTGAATCTCTGTGACAAAATAGAAGAGAATTTCACAAGCTGCAACATAAATACATCCCAGAACCCCAGCATGGCTGGGGTTGGAAGGGACCTCTGGGGATCATCCAGACCAACCCCCCTGCTCCAGCAGGGTCACCCATAGCAGCTTGCCCAGGATCACCTCCAGCTGGGCTTGGAATCTCTCCCCACAAAGAGACCCCACAGTCTCTCTGGGCAGCCTGGGCCAGGGCTCCAACACCCTCACACCAAACAACTTTCTCCTCCTGCTCAGCTGGAACCTCCTGGGTGTACACACAGATACCTGTATGTGGCCAGGCTGAGAGTTGGGGGAGAGGAACCTCATGAAGTTCAACAAGGGCAAGTGCAGGGTCTGAGGAGGAATAACCCCACAGCCCAGTACAGGTTAGGGGTTGGTCTGCTGGAAAGAAGCTCTGCGGGGAAGGACCTGGGAGTGCTGGTGGACAACAAGTTCTCCATGTGTCTGCTATGTGCCCTGAAGGCCAAGAAGGCCAACAGCATCCTGGGTCCACTAAGAATATGACTGGTAGACAATCCCTGCCCTAGCCCTGCTGCCACACTAGTGCTGATCCAAGCCAGGATGCTGTTGGCCTTCTCACCCACCAGACACACTGCTGCCTCACACTCAGCCACTGCTGACCAACACTTCCAGGTCCTTTTCCCCCAGCAGCTTTCCAGCCACTCTGCCCCAAGCCTGCAGCATTCAAGAGGTCATTGTGACCCAAGCACAGGACCTGGCACTTGGCCTTGTTGAACCTCATCCCATTGACCTCAGCCCCTTGATCCAACCTGTCCAAATCTCTCTGCAGAGACTCCCTATCCTCAAGCAGATCAACACTTCCACCCACCTTGATGTCCTCTGCAAACTATCTGAGGGTGCCCTTGATCCCCTCCATCCTCAGGTTGTTTCTCCTGGATCTTGTTGCAGAGCTTGTCTCTGCCTTTGCTTGCACAGTGACAGAGCCCAGACCATGTGCAGACCTGCAGAGCTCTCCTCCCTTGCACTGACACAGTTCACAGCTCAGCTGGAGAAACATGGTGACTGAGCTGGACTGAGCTGGCAGGCTCAGCTTGGCTTCAGGTCTGCACCTCCAGCACAAGGACCTGGGGAAGAAACTCCAGACTCAGGAACAGAAAAAGGTGGGTTTGTGAGGCTGAAGGACTTCATCTGCTGAGGATGGCAGCATGGCATGCAAGGAGCAGAGCCCCAGGGCTGCTGCTGCTCCTCCTAGGGCAAAGGGAAACTCTTGTGTGTCTCCAATTTCCTCTGCTCTTGTGGCTCTAATGAGCCATCTGGTCTGCACACACACCACCAGTGCTGCCTGCCTCCTGCAGCCACAGCCACCACCAGTCAGAAAGCACAACTCAAGGCAGGAAATTCAGGTCTGCCCAAGTTCACATCACTGCCTTTTGCCACCTCACAGACCCACAAATCAACCAACTCATGCCTAGGCTTCTAAATAACAACAGGGTCCATTCTCCTTCTTCATATCTAAAGAAGGTTAATGACCAGGACACATTAAGCCCAATTAGTCACCTCCCATTATAAACTTTCTGTGATGTCCTGGAGGTGTCACACATCCAAGTCATACTGCAGAGAGGGAAACAAGCCAAGTTTGTTGTTGCTCTCTGATATTCCACACTGAGTATGACACAAATTGCTGAGCATTCCAGTGTTGCAGTCATATTTAAACACAACTACATTGGCTGCAGAGGATAAACTGGAGCTGAGAGCTCCTGAGGGGTGTTGAGAAACCAGCTTCAAACTTCTCCTGCCTTCCCCCCAACTGTTCTACAGCATCAGGGCTTCAGATTCCAACCTTGCCAATGACAAGGTAGGAGGAGGAGTGATGAGTTCTGTCTTTAGAGGGCTTTTAAGCACTGTTCTCCCTTGAAAGAGCAATTTAGGTAGTTTAGAAATGTAAAGGAACTTCAGAAACACTGAAGGCACAGGCAGAGCCTCTGCAACAGGGAGAGTCAGAGCTCCGCTGCCTTTGCCCTTGGCAGTGCAGAGACACTTGGCAACCAAGCTACCCAACTGGCAACCCACAGCATAACACAATGGTTGCTGTCATACTTCCACTGTCAGAGAAAGGGCTGCTGGAAGGTCCTCAGTGCTTGAAGGGTGTCTTGCTCCCCTAGGAGGCCAGATAAGCCAAGTAAAAGCTAACTGTTTTTTCCAGCTGGTTACCAACTGTGTCTTCCCCTGTCCATGCAGTGTTTGAAAGCAGGAGGTGGCTGGGCTGTGCTCCTCCCACCAGTCCCAATGCCCACAGAATCATAAAGACATTTAGCTGGAAGAGAACTTTAAGATCTTCAAATCTAACCAGTAACCAGCACTGCCAGGTCACCACTAACCCATGGCCCTCAGCACCACACCTCCAGGGCTTTGAAACCCCTCCAGGGATGGTGACTCCACCACTGCCCTGGGCATCTTGACAACCATTTTGGGGAAGAAATTGCTCCTCAAGGCCAACCTAAACCTCCCCTGGTGCAACTTGAGGCCACTTCCTCTTGTCCTACTGCTTGTTACCTGGGAGAAGAGACCAACCCCTGCATGGCTCTAACCTCCTTTCAGTGAGTTGTAGAGGTCTCCCCTGAGCCACCAAGAGCAGCTCCAGGCTCTGGCTGCCTCAGGAGCTGGGATCACACCCTGCCAGGTGCTGCCACCATGGAGAGATGACTTTCTGCAACACACCTTTGCTTTCTAAAGTGGCAAATCTCTCTGCTTGTGTCATACCCAAACAACATCAATATTTCTTGTATCCAAACATTACCAATATTCTTCTCTCCACTAGGAACTGCATCTTGACAGCTGGCACAAATGCAGCTGCAGAAAAGTGACCATGAACTGAGAAGTGCCTCATCCTGAAAGCACTTGATCCCCTTCTGTTCTAGGAGGAGCCTCCTGAATGTGTTAGACACAATGAAACCCCCTCCTGCCCTCAGATGATGCCAGCACAGAAAGAAAAGGAAACAAAATCAGAGGGAAGCCCTGACCAGGAAAGCAAATCTCCTCTAAACAGCCTTTGTTACAAAAGCACTGGATGATGGAACTGAAGCCACCCAGGCTCAAAGAAGGCCACTCTAGGAGGTCATGTTTACAGGGAAGGGGAGAGAGTAAGGGTGAAAGCTTTGGGTGATGTGCTGGAGAGCTGCTGCTGAAGGGAGATGTGGAAGGCAATCAGTGTGAGGAGGAAAAGCCTTCCTGGTTTTGGATCCTCATGCTCTCACTGGTGTTTACTCTGCATTTTTTCAGTGCCTGGAGAAATGAGGAGGCACTTTCAAATGTAAATGGGGAAAAGTAAATAAATACCCAGCTCCTCACTCAGCATGACTGCATTTCTGACTGGCAGAGGAATGGGAATGTACAAAGTCAGCTGTGATGGTGTGAGGCTCACAGCACCTCTGACTAAACCTTCTTTGCCACTTGTGACATCTATTTCCACAGGCCTTCCAACCCTCATCTTTGCTGTGTGGCAGTCTCAGTAGGAGATGAGAGAGAAGCACAGCAAAGCTCTGGCCTGGCTGTGATTGGTGCCAGTTTAGACTTTGGTAGCTCTCCCATCACCTCTCTGCCTCCCCCCATCCCACATGTTCACCTGGCTCTCAAACCCCAGAACAAATCACTCAACCTAAACCAAAGCAACCCTAACCCTGCAGGAAACCACACTCCAGTTCCTCCCAGCACAGAAGAGAAGGTCAGACCCCACCAGGGCCACTGCTGCCCAACCCCACCAGTGGCTCCACCAGCTGCATCCTCCGTGAAGCCAAGGGTGATGCAGAGCCATGGGCCACTGCCCCCATCCCATCCCCAGCCCACAGGCACCTCTTGGATGGGTTTTGCAGGTGGATGGTGCTGAAGAGCTTCCCTTCCTCACCCCCAAAACCTTCAAGGGTGATGATGGCTTTCCCTCAAGAAGCTTCTACTAACAAACAGACTTATTCTCCCTCTTTTAAATGATCTTCAGACTCTTCCAGCATTGCCTGCATGGGAAAGTTGCTGCCTAGGGAAGGACCAAAGTCCTCTACCAGCTCTGACCATAAGTCACAAGCCTGGCTCAGGGCTACAGCCCAAAGCAGCAGCTAGAAACAGCAGCAGCAGTGCTTAGCCCAAGGAATGTCATCAGCCAAGCTAAAGAGAATGCACAGGCTCATAGAATGCTTTGGGTTGGAAGGGACCTTTGAAGGTCACCTACTCCAACCCCCTAGTCACTAGCCCATTTAGGGAAATTAAGAGAAGTAAAAGCATTAGTGGAGATGTTTTACAGCCTCTGGGGGAGATGTGATGCTCTGGGAAGCAGAATTTGTTACTCAGAGATGGAAGGAGCAGCAGCAGTAACTATTCCCACCCAGCTTTGCCCGTTCCCATTCAGCCCAACCCTGAAGTGTTCACCACATGGGCCTGAATTTCATCCCAGCTAACAAAACCTGGTCCTCAAGTGATAACTTAATCCCCTAGAAGGCCAAACCTCATGAGCAGTTTGGCAGTTCTGACACCAGAGTGTGATTACTGCTTATTCTCTTTCTCTCATGGCCAAGGAGGCCAATGGGCTCCTGGGGTGCACTCAGAAGAGTGTGACCAGCAGGTCCAGGGAGGTTCTCCTCCTCCTCTGCTCTAGTGAGGCCACATCTGGAGTCCTGGGTCTAGTTCTGGGCTCCTCAGTTCAAAGCCCTGGAGATGTGGTGCTGAGGGCCCTGGTTTAGTGGTGACCTGGCAGTGCTGGGTTAGTGGTTGGATTTGATGACCCTAAAGGTCTCTTCCAACCCAAATGATTCCCTGATCCTTTGCTATTTATGTATTTAGATAAAACCAAGCCCTGAGAAGAGTTTCTCCTTCCCATCCTCTGTTTCATGGCTGTGCTCTGATGAGCTGGTACCAGAAGTCAGCCACTGAAATGAAATAGAGCTCATTATGGAAAATTAGAACAGAAAAAACCCATCAACATCTCAGAAGTCTGCTTTTTGCACTGCCTCCTGCTCTGCCCATGAAGAGCATCATTTCCCAGGGAATGAAACCTTCAGCTTAACAGATCTAGCTCTTAATTGTATTAGATCCCATCATAATAGAGCACCAGAGAGGGACCCCTGTCCTCTACCTTACCTGAGGTAAGACAGCACTGGTTTTCCCAGCAGCTCTGAATTAGATGGGATTTTCCTTTTTCTTTCTGGTGGCTCCAGATAAAAGACACATTTGAAATATGGGTGCAGAGGTTTGTGTTTTGAGGTCCAGGAACTATACCTCAGGACCTGTGTGAAACAAAGACCAGTTCTACCTGTGGAATCTCCAGCAGTTCCTTGTCTCTCTGGAGTTGGGGAGCACAGAATTGGACCCAGGACTCCAACTGTGGCCTGACTAGGGCAGAGGAGAGGGGGAGGAGAACCTCCCTGGCCCTGCTGGTCACACTCTTCTGTATGCACCCCAGGAGACCATTGGCTTTCTTGGCCACAAGAACACATTGCTGGCAAAAGGCTGGTTGAAGTAGACAAGGATCTTACTGAAAAGTCCTTCAGATGTGCTCATACTCAAACCTTTCCACCAGCAAGTGTCAGGAGCTGAACCACACTGTTTAAATTGCCATTGCCCAAGGATTCAGGAGATGGGAGACAGCTCCAAACTGTCTGATGGGATCATGGAGGGGATGGGTGCTTGTGGTACAAACCTCTCAGGAGCAGTGGGTGGTGGAAGGCTGGCACAGGAAGGCTCTCTATCCTTGCTGGCTCACAGAAGTAGGCTCTCAGCCAGTCTGTGCACTGCTGCAGTGGCTCTGTCATCTCCTCTGCACCTTCACACACCTCACAGGTGGATGAGGACTCTGCCCTGCTGGGAGAGAGAGAAAGGTAAAGTTACAATGGTAAAAATGAGAGAAATGAATATTCGTGATCTCTTCATTAACCAAACAATAAAGCCCAAAACGTTCCATCTGGGGTCAGATTCCATCTCTCTTCTGCTCTGATAAAGGTGAATGACTCACTGGTATCATCAATGCTGTGCAAGAGCTGCAGGCTGGGGGCAAGAGGCTGGGGCCAGACTCTGCTCAGTGGTGCCCAGGGACAGCCCAAGGGGCACTGGGCACAAACTGCTACCCAGGAGGGTCCAGCTGAGCAGGTGGAGGAGAAAGTTGTTTGATGTGAGGGTGTTGGAGCCCTGGCCCAGGCTGCCCAGAGAGGCTGTGGAGTCTCCTTCTGGGGAGAGATTCCAACCCCTGGCAGCTGGAGGTGACCCTGGGCAAGCTGCTGTGGGTGACCCTGCTGGAGCAGGGGGTTGGACTGGGTGATCCCCAGAGCTCCCTTCCAGCCCTGCCAGGCTGGGATCCATAACAGCAGTAAGAAGAACTCATCCTCCTGACCCCCAGGAAAGCAGTGACAGCATGAGGCTCCTTACACCTGCGAACAAACAACTCTGGAGAGGTTGGTGAGGGGAAAATGCTTTTGTGTCTAAGTAGAAAGCATCAGGGAGCACAAAACCCACCCAAGTGCATGGCAGATGACAGATCCTCATGCATCCAGGGAGGATGGAGGTGAGACTCCTCCTCCACATCCCCCAGGGGCACAGCCCTGTCTCCCCAGGGCCCCTCCCCGGGGAAGGGAGGAGAGGAAGCAGCTCCCTGCCGAACCTGTGCCTTCCTCGGCCCCGTTTCCTCCCAGGGACGGTGGCAGCTTTCTGCTTCCCTCCACTGATTGAATTGGAAGGAAGCAATTGAGAATTCATTTGATTTTCAATGGCAGCTCCTGCTTGCAGGACACTGAAGAGCAAAGCAAGGAAAACCTGCAAGCACAAATGTACTTCATCCCCTTGCTCCTGTTCCCCTGGAAGAGCACTGGCTGTATGACAGCAGCCCAACTGGGGACGCTGCAGTTGCAGATACCCAACTCATCTTCCCCAAGCCATCAGCTTTCAGGGAGGCTCTCCAGGTGCTCCTCAAGGCTAGAGTGTGGTGGGTGGCCTCTCCAAACTGCAGAGATCCAGTTTTTAGGGTAGTCATAAAGAGAACCTATTAGCAATGCATCCAAAAGAAACGAAGGGAGGATTGATTAGGAGAAGAGAAGGCTCCAGGGAGACCTCACTGAGACCTTTCTGTACATAAAGGGCTGGTAAGAGAGATGGGGACAGACTTTTGAGCAGGGTCTGATGGGACAGGACCAGGGCTGATGGTTTGAAACTAAAAGAGGAGACTGAGACTAGAGAGAAGGAAGAAATGTTTCCCCCTGAGGGTGGTGAGAGCCTGTCCCAGGTTGCCCAGAGAGGTGGGAGATGTCCCATTCCTGGAACCATCCCAGGTCAGGCTGTCTGGGGCTCTGAGCAACCTGCTCTAGTTGCAGATGTCCCTGCTGACTGCAGGGGGGTTGGACTAGATGACCTTTGAAGGCCAACCCAAACCATTCTATGACTCTCTAATCTAAAACTGCAAGCACCCAAACAGGAGGTGTCAGAAATCCAACACTCTGGCAGCACTCAAAATGCAGAGTGGAAGCTTTTGTTATTAGCTTGGTCATCTTGGCCAACCATTGCTGTAGAAGTTTTAGGCTGCTTATCATTATTATTATTATTATGTTTAACTGAAATTGTCCTGTTTTCCATTTTCAGGCCAGACTTCACTTGGTGGTGATGTTACATGGAGACTCAGCTGCAGGTGCCTGACTCATCTCCAAGGCTTCACAATGGGATGCTTCATTAAAGCTTGCTGCTCCTCCCACAGACATCATCATCATTGGTTTAAGCCACAAAAAGCAGACATCTGAACAGATATACATATTTATCTAAGCTCTCTCAAAAGGAGACTTTTCTTTTCCAGGTCAAGGAACAACTGCTGCTGCAGGCCTCCAGCTCTTGGTGGTGGTGAAGTCCAAGAGAGACATAGGGTCAGTCCCAGCACAGCCCAGGTGCAGACCTGCTGCTCCAGCTTAGACATGCAGCAGCTATTCCACCCCCTCCCTTCTGCAGCCCTACAGATTTATTTCCATTACAGCTTTGCTTCTTTTCTTTCAGGACTGAACAAGCTCAGGAAGCCAGAGGGCTCTGGTATCCATGCAGCTCAGAGGAGTCTTCCAGAGGCTCCCATCCCAGCTGTGCCTCTTTCTGTTTGTATGGGATGGGCTGAAGGAAAAGATGGCTTTAGCAGAGGGGGAGAAAAGCAGAACCACCACCTGCTTCAGTTTAACAGGCTCCTTCCAAACCACTTGCCAAGAACTGGAAGTATCTAACATGCTTCCAAAATAAACATGTAAGCAGCAGATTGGCTTCAGGATCATCCTGAATAGCTTAAGCATGATGAAAAGCAGAGGAATGCTGTGAGAAGCCTCAGTGGGTAACAAGGTTCTAAATGGATATGATTTTAATGGGTTTATTTGTGAGCTACTTTGTGCCTCAGTCAGACCTTAGGAAACCTTAACAGAAAGACTCCAAAATAGACCTTGAGTTCAAGAGAGACAAGGAACAACTGGAGAGAGTCCAGCAGAGGCTCAGAAAGATGGGGACAGACCTTCTGAGCAGAGCCTGTTGGGACAGGACAAGGACTGATGGTTTGAAACTGAAAGAGGAGACTGAGACTAGAGAGAAGGAAGCAATGTTTTCCCCTGAGGGTGGTGAGAGCCTGTCCCAGGTTGCCCAGAGAGGTGGGAGATGTCCCATCCCTGGAACCATCCCAGCTCAGGTTGGACCTTGGGGCTGTGAGCAACCTGCTCTAGTTGCAGATGTCCCTGCTGACTGCAGGAGGTTGGACTAGATGACCTGAAAGGTGCCTTCCAACCCAAACCACTCTGTGATTCCATGAATTCTGTCACCACCATTGAGGAGAGTTTAGGATACAATCCCTCTGGGAGTAACCTGAGGAACAAAACAGTCCTTGAAGCATCAGACAGGAGCAGAGAGTCTCTAAGTGATTTGAGACCAGCAAGAGAAAATGACTCCTTGGGTCACTGTCATGGAATCAGAGAATCACTAGGGTTGGAAGAGAGTTCTAAGGTCATCAAGTCCAACCATCAACCTATCAGCACCAAGCCACTAAACCATGGCCCTCAGTACCCCATCCAGATGTTTTCTGAACATCTGAGATGCCCCCAGGAGATGCCAGTGCTGCAGCCCAAGGTCTGGACAAGTCCCTGAGTGTGAGCACAAACCCTCCCCTCCTGGTGCCTGCTACTCAGGTTATTGCCTCTCAGACAGCCTCCTGCAGCAACCAAAGCTGCCATCAGTTTGGGATGGCTCCTGGCAGCTATCATCCATGCTCAAACCACTCCCTAGGCTCTGGCCAGCTGGGGCACCCAGCAGCTGCATCAAGCATCTCCATTGCTTGGGATCAGTAGAGTTAACTGTGAGTTACTCCTCCAGCAGAATAAATTGGTACATTTGCAGGAGAGTTCTCTGGTGAGTCAGAGAATCACAGGGTTATCAAGGTTGGAAGAGACCTCCAAGATCATCCAAAGTCCAACCATCAACCTAGCACCCTCATCTAAAAGCATCTAAACCCCCTCAGCCTAAACCAAGTCCTTAAGTCCTGCACCTACAGCTGTTCCTCAGGATCTGGACTTTAACTCTTGCCAGGAAACAGTTATGAGGAGCAAACAGAATGGAAAAGTTGATGCACTTTTCTCTTTTTTTTTTAAGCTAAAAATGGCTTTTTCTGATTTCACCAGCAGCTGACTGAAGAGAAGACATCTCTCCAGCCACCACTCATGCCCAGGAAGCCACCAGAAGTCAGCCTGCCTGGCAAGCTGCACTGCTTGGCAAGCAAAGGCTGCCTGACCCTTTCCTTACACCTAGCTATGGTTGTGCTTGTCCTCCCCAGTCATGCTCCTGTCATTTCTTAGGGAAGGAGCTGGAATGTGGCTTTGCAAACAGAGGAACCAGGAATGATTAGAACCCCCCCAAAAAATTACCATGCAAAGGAGACTCAGCCACTCAGCATTATCCTCCCCCCCCAGCAAACACAGAGCTGCTGTTTCTACTGAAGCCTTCATTGTGAAATTAAACAGAAATGGATTTTTATCAACACCAAGATGTCACTGAAAGAGTCTTTCCTTTGATAGATGAAGGCAAAAGCCACCCCAAACCTGCAGATGAGTTCTCTGGTCTCTAATGACTCCAAAGTGATTAGAGGATGCAGAGCAATCTCTTTACATTTGATTCCAAAGCTTTACTCCACTTCTCTCTTCCCTTCTTTCTCTTGTTTTTTTTTTTCTTTCCTCCTGTCAATGAAACCCAGGAGGTTTCAGAACAATTCATTATGTATGAGACCCAACTTCCAGTGCTTGACTGTTGATTAATAGCAAAGTTTCCTGGCTGTACATTTGCCACATTAGATGCATACAATATGCTAACTTATTCTTTCACCCCAGCTAATTATTTACAAAAATGACTACTTGAGACTACAATTTATTAAATGCATGCATCCAGTCTCAATTTGGCCCCAAAAGGCAGCCTGGAATGAAGATCTTTTACTTGATGTGACAACTTCTAGAAAGAGTGTTATTAATATTGTAAATGTGGCAAATAAAGAGTTCAAATGCCCTCATGGCTGCCTTGCAGTTTGCTTCCCTGCCACTGACTCCAGGAACAAAGCAGGTCTGGAGGTTTAAAATTCATGGGGAAGCACATCCTCAGATAGTTTAATTTAGCTGCTTGTAAATGAAGTGTCTGCATGGCAGTAGGAGGAGATTAAAACAAGGAGGAGGGCAGCAACAATCAGAGCTACCAGCCCAGGTGGTGCCCAGTGACCCCACCACAGCCTCTCTCAGGACCTACTGAGAAGAAACTGAGGCATTTACAGGAGAGGATGGGAACTCAGAACTAAGCCAGACCTGCTCCTTGCCATCCAACCTTGGCAGTGTTTTCTCCAATCTGACAGAATCCCTGAACCCCAGCATGGTTGGGGTGGAAGGGAGCTCTGGGGATCATCCAGTCCAACCCCCCTGCTCCAGCAGGGTCACCCACAGCAGCTTGCCCAGGGTCACCTCCATCTGCCTTGGGAATCTCTCCCCAGAAGGAGACTCCACAGCCTCTCTGGGCAGCCTGGGCCAGGGCTCCAACACCCTCACAACAAACAACTTTCTCCTGCTGCTCAGCTGGAACCTCCTGGGTTCCAGTTGGTGCCCAGTGCCCCTTGGGCTATCCCTGGGCACCACTGAGCAGAGTCTGGCCCCAGCCTCTTGCCCCCAGCCTTTAGATATTATAGAATCAGAGAATCATTAGGGTTGAAAAAAACCTCTAAGATCCTAAAATCCAACTGTTAACTAGCACTGCCAGGTCACCACTGAACCACGTCTCTCAGCACCACATCTCCAGGGCTCTGAAACCCCTCCAGGGATGGTGACTCCACCACTGCCCTGGGCAGCCTGGGCCAGGCCTTCACAACCCTTTCCATGAAGAAATTTTTCTTCATGTCCAACCTAAACCTCCCCTGGTGCAACTTGAGGCCATTTTCCTTTTGTCCTATCACTTGTTCCCTGGGAGAAGAGCCCAATCCCTGCCTCACTCCAGCCTCCTCTCAGGGAGCTGCAGAGAGTGAGAAGGTCTCCCCTGAGCCTCCCCTTCTCCAGACTAACCAAGCCCAGTTCCCTCAGCTGCTCCTCACAACACTTGTGCTCTAGATGTTGATAATCACTGGTAAGATCTCTGATTCTGCTCTCATCTGTTACTGAGGATGTGACTGCTTAGGAACCTGACCAGCCAGAATTCTCCATTACACTGGCAGTGTCCTTTACCCTGAGAGAACCCCATCAGCACAAACATTTGGTTATCAAAGACACATCCCCAATAGAAAAGATTCACCACTAGAGTGAAACACACAGAGAGCCCAGAAGGTTTATCTTGTGTGAGTCTGCAATCAACAATGCTTAAATTGGAGTAGCAAAAAAAGGGTGGCACCTAAGAAGGCAGAGCCTTCAGACCCAGCACCACTGCCAGCTGTGCTCCCTGGAGAGCCTCTCCCTCCTCCTTCTGTCCTCCTAGCACACACCAGCCAAGTCCTGAAAGAATGGAGTGAGTCTCCTGTCTTCACATGCCAAGATAAGGAAAATCAATGTCAATGCCCCAAAGACTGCAGTGATAGCACTGAAGGTCATTAAATGCTGCTCACTGCCCTGGACCATTAAGGTTTTGATTGGAATCCTAGAGAGAGAGACACAGATTTCAAACAAGATCTTGCCCTGGGATATGGCACTGGGAGAGCATGGAGGGAACAGGGCAATCAGGGAGGGCTGCACTGTCCCAGGAACACCAGAGACATGCTCAGGGCAAACAGTGCTACCTCTGTGTGCTCTTGGTTTCTTATTCCTGAACATTTCTGTTGTGCTTTCAGAGAAGTGTCTCTCACTGTGGACAAAGATCTCTCTTAAGATAGCAGTGAGGTGCAAGGACAACCACTAACAATCCTCCACCTTCTGCTGTGTGTCCCAACACCCCAAGCTCTGCTTCACTGCCCACTCCATGCCAATCTCCTTCCCTCTCCTTACACTGCTCAGGTTCAATGTTCTTGCCTTTTCTCTACCTTGGCCACTCCCCATCCTCCTGAACTCACCTTGTCTGGACCATCTCAGTACTGCTTGTGGAAGCAGACCCTCCTACTCTGAAGATCTCCTGGTCCACCCCTGTGCTGGTCACCAGTTCAAGTCCTATTTTATTCTCATCTCCCAACCACTGTGTTTTTCAGATTAATTTTTCTTCTCTCCAGCTTTCATCCTGCACATTTCTACCTCATTTGTGCTAAGCAGAAGCTGGGACAGGACCAGGGCTGATGGTTTGAAACTAAAAGAGGAGATTGAGACTAGACAGAAGGAAGGAATTGTTGATGCTGAGGGTGGTGAGAGCCTGGCCCAGGTTGCCCAGAGAGGTGGGAGATGTCCCATCCCTGCAACCACTCCAGGTCAGGTTATCTGGGGCTGTGAGCAACCTGCTCTAGCTGCAGATGTCCCTGATGGCTGCAGGGGGTTGGACCAGATGACCTTGAAAGGTCTCTTCAACCCAGACCCCTCTGACTCTAAGCCATTCAGGCAGGTCAGGAACACTGGTTAGCTCTGGTGCTCATCAGCACCAGGAGTTTCTATCACCTTTGTGCTCAGCCCAGAGACCTCCTTCCCCAGAGAGACCCATTCCCCCTCCAGAAATGAAACTTCTCAAAGGTCTCCAGCTGGGCCACACATAGGAGACCAAAACCATCCCAATTTTCACTCAGGGAGTTTGGCAGAACCACTGGAACTTCTATCTAAAAGAGGGGAAAAAAACCCCAAACCCACTTTCTTTCTCTCTTCTCACTGGAAAGGACCAGCCTGTTCTAGACTGGAGAAGGGAGCACATCAAGGGGATGCCCAAAAGACCTTCAGACCATCACCAGTTCAGGAGATGCTTCCTGTGCAATGCTTCCCAGCACAGACTCAGCCACACTCCAAGCAGGCTCTCCCCCAAGCTGTTCAGCAACACTAAGCCTAGGTGATATCATCAGTTCCAGCTATAATTAGGTTAAAAGAAAGTCAGTTAATTTTAGCACTTACAAGAAACTGTTACAAAACATTCTTTCTTTGCTTCTTTCCTCCTTCCCCCCCTAGAAAACAATTCTCCCTTCAGACTCCTGAGGTCAGGTTTATCACAGGCAATTAACTGTGTTAGGGCTGGCTGCTGGGGACCCTCCAACCACACACCAGCCTCTCTTTGCTCCTCCATGGAAGCTCCCCTGGTGTAGGCTAGTCACCACAGCTCTCCCCACATTACTTGGCAGCTCTGGACATCTGTCACAAAGCATCACCCTGGCCAGAAACCCCAGCAACCCTGCTGACTGCAGAGGGGTTGGACTAGATGACCTTGAGAGGTCCCTTCCCACCCAACCCCTTCTGGGATCATGATTGCCAGCCTGGATGGAGAAGCTTGCCTCACAGGAACAACCCAGTTGCTAACTGGTGCCTGCAGGAAAATGCACATTTTGTTTTTCTACATCTGTAGGATAGAAATAATCCCAATTATGCATGGATTGGACCAAAAAAAACCCCAAACCCAACAGCCTAAAATGCAGTTAAAATAGACATCACAGTCCTACTGCCACTCATGTCTCTGATCTCCACTGCTGCATGGGGAAACTGGAGGAGGAAAACTTACTGGAACTGGGTTCTGACTTTGGATGTCCACTTAGCACATGGATGCCAGAGGAAAGAGAGCACCAAGGATCCCCACCAGCAGCACCCACAGACACTCCAACCTGTTCCAGTCAATTAGGATGCAGATACCTCAGGAAGCTCTGAAGAATCCAACTCACCAGGACAGTTTTCAGAGCAAGTTCCCAGCCTGTGCCCCCTGAGCACCTCCTGTCAGGACCAACTGTAGGTTCACCTGATGCCTGCCACTCAGGATCTCCCAGCAAGGTGGAGGTTGGCCTATGACCTGATGTGCACACTCTTGCCACCACCAGGGATGTGCTGCCCATCTGCTGCTGGAAAAAATAATGAATCTCTTATTTCTCATGTGGATGAGACCCTTCTGAAGCACTGTCCACCCAAACCAGCTGGAGAGGAGAGGGAGAAAGGCACCAGGACAAAGCCCCTTTAGGCCAACTTGACTTCCCTCCCAGGCTGGGGAGAGAAGTTTTTCTTCTCCCAAGTAGCCAAGCAGAACTGAGCCACAGGACTGGGCACAACAATCAACTCAGTACAAACACTGCTGCCTAAAATTGCTGTCAGAATTCACTGAAATAAGAGTCTGTGAGCTGCTGCCTCAAAAGGAGCTTGTTCAAGACTGACTCTAAGAACTAGAATTGAGAGAAATTCTCCCCTTCATGGACCACCATGGCCTCAGCAATGTCCTTTCCTCTACAGAAACCTTCTTGCAAGCCTTTCAGTATTTCAAAGGCCTAGAAGAAAGATGGGGACAGACTTATGAGCAGGACCTGTTGGGACAGGACAGGGGCTGATGGTTTGAAACTAAAAGAGGAGACTGAGACTAGAGAGAAGGAAGAAATGTTGCACACTGAGGGTGGTGAGAGCCTGGCCCAGGTTGCCCAGAGAGGTGGGAGATGTCCCATCCCTAGGACCACTCCAGGTCAGGTTGTTTGGGGCTCTGAGCAAGCTGCTCTAGTTGGGGATGTCCCTGGTGGCTGCAGGAGGTTGCACTACATGACCTTTGAAGGTTCCTTCCCATCCAGAATCACCACAGCTGGAAAGGACCTTTGAGATCATCAAGTCCAACCACTAGCCCTGGGCCACCACTACCCTACAAACCAGGCTGTGATCCTACAGTTCTCCCCCAGCCCCCTGGATCCCTAAGGGATGCCCCTCTGCTGGGATCCAGGACCTTCAGAACTTCTCTACACTGCCCCAGGATGTGGACAATGTGACCTTACAACCAACATCTAACCCCAGCATGGAGAACACAGTGTGAGCTAGAGGAAGCTATGGATTGCAGCCCCTATGCTGAAACCCCACTGACACCCAGCAGCAGGAGAGATGGAGATGCTCACAGAGCATCCTTCTGCCTAAGATGGGACACAAAACTACTTCACTTCACTAGCTTCAGTTGCTCAGAAACATCTTGCAAGCCTGCTTTCCCTCCTTCCTCTTTGGAGACTGCTCTCCTCTGAGCTGGAGGTGCCTCTGCATTACAACCCCATTAAGCTTGGGTACTGCACTCATTAATAAATAAGCTCCCCACTTAAGTGCCTTTCTTGTAAATTGGTTTGTTCTGTTCCACATAAATAATATAAACTTCTCTTATCAAGGGTGCTGGGGTTGGTTTTTTTTTTTCCTTCAGCACCTATGTGCAGACACCAGAGGAATTTCACCCCAGGAGCTGTTGCTGCTTCATCATCCCTTGCCATCAAGTCTGTATTTACTACAGCACCTGCAGTATGTTAAATGCTTCATATGGCATAAAATAATGTCTTTAATAACTGGCAGAAGTATATTGACCATATGTCAAAAGTAAAAGGGGGGGGGGGAACCCCTACTAAATGGCTAGTTATTGTAATTGTATTTTAAAACACTGAGGTCATATTTGATTTTGAATCCAAGCTCTTAAAAATCTGCTTTCTGGCAAAGGCAGAATGGTAAAGCCCTTAACAGTAGGGCAAATAAAAGAGTATGTTGCTATTGCAGATCTCTTTTCCAGATTACTAATAGTGCCATAAACAAATGGAATAAAAACTTTAATTGTTGTAAGCAGAAATATCATCACTGGCTTTGAAAACTGCAGCTTAATATCTAAAGATGATCTCACTGAGCTCTTTGCTCTGCCTCCCCCATCCCAGGCTCTCCTCATTCCCTCAGCTCAGCCCAGACCCCTGGGTGCTGCGGGGACCAGGTTGTGCATCCCAACCATCCAACCATGCTGTCCCAGAGCTGCTCAGCAGCTCCCAGAGAACAGCAGTGCCTGCTTCTGGAGACAACTGGGCAGAGAAATGCTTTGACTTGTCATTAGAACAGCTTTAGAACTAGCTTGACAAACACCCACATAAATACAGCACACTATAGATACATGAGGTCATGGAGTCTCCTTCTCTGCTGTCTCCCAGAGCCAGGCCAAGGGGCACTGGGCACCAACTGCAACCCAGGAGGTTCCAGCTGAGCAGGAGGAGAAAGTTGTTTGTTATGAGGGTGTTGGAGCCCTGGCCCAGGCTGCCCAGAGAGGCTGTGGAGTCTCCTTGTGTGGAGAGACTCCCAAGGGAGCTGGAGGTGACCCCGGGCAAGCTGCTGTGGGTGACCCTGCTGGAGCAGGGGGTTGGACTGGATGATCCCCAGAAGTCCCTTCCAACCCCACCATTGTGTGACAATTCTGTGATAAAAACCAATACAGATATCCTCCACAAGACAGCCCTAACCAGCAGAATGTCAAAATAAAGTGTATTTAAATACATACATGAGAAGTTCAGCAATTTCATGTCACCAGATTTACAGAAGGTTTACTCCAACACGTGATTTATGCTCTCTGAGCCTGAACTTTCATCTGTGCTGCTGCACCAGTCTTCAACCCATGCCAGCCTTGCCAAGTGCACTCTGAACCTCAGTTCAGAGGGAACTGACATTTCAAATCAGTGATAATCATGATAACCAACTGAGGACACCCCTGAGTTTAAGGTATGCCAGGCATTGATACTCATTACTGCACAGCAGCAAACATCACCATGGCAGGAACAACAGCCTCCAAGAAAACACCGACCACACCTGGGTTTGCCAGCAGGTACCATTGACCACAGAATCACACAATTGTTTTGGCTGGAAGTGACCTTCAAGATCATCAAGTCTAACCTTTAACCAGCACTGCCAGGTCACCTCTAAACCATGGCCCTCAGCACCACACCTCCAGGGCTTTGAATCCCTCCAGGGATGGTGACTCCACCACTGCCCTGGGCAGCCTGGGCCAACACCTAAACTTCAGCCTCCTTTCAGCCAAGGCCCCAAAGATCTCACAGCCACTCAGAACCAAGAACTTACTTTTAGTTTTTTCCTCTTTTGTTTTATTCTTACACATTTTTTTCCAGTTCTTTTATGACAGCCCAAGTCAATGACCACATCCCTAAAACCTGGTCTTTACTTGCACCTACTGGACTGATGTCTCTCCTGTGAAGGTAACACTTCCCTAGAAGAAAAGGAGCTAATAAGGGATTCCAAAGTGGTTGAGGATTTAGGTGGAAAAGGGATGGGCACCATTTGAACTCTGCAGCCCCTTTGCATGTCATTTACACAGGAGATAAAAGCTGCCAAGAAGGATGCTCACCACCACAGGCACACTGCTGCTGCTGCTCCACCAAGGTGCTGCAGCTTCCAGAGCTGTCACTAACACCAAGGGGTTTATTAATAGGCCAAAATTAATTGTATGTAGACTGAATTAATGAGATGGAAAAACATGCACATTTTAGCTGATACAAAGGGGAATGGCCTCTACTGAGGCACTGGTAATGAGGTAGTTGGGCCAAGGCAGCTCTGCAGTGAAGCCAAGTGCTTGACTGATGGTGGGAAGGCAGGACTGGAGGATGGGAAGACACCAGCAGGAGATGGGGCTGAGCACCACCACGACCCCACTGAGCCTTCCCCAGGCTGAGAAATAAATGAGTAGATGGGAAAACCTCCAGAGGCTTGGCTTGGTTTGTTGTTTGGGGGGGGGGGTTTATCCCTTTCCCCTTTTTCTCCAGCAATTACAGGAGCAGATGATTACCATTCCAGTAGGGCTGCAGTTAAAGTTCATTGACTGGCAGGAATCCTTCACTGCTGTCCCTGTGCCTTAAGTCAGGGTGACAGAAAATCCAATGTTAGCATGTAGTGTGGAGATTTTAACAAGCCAAGTCAATATGCACTGAATGAGCACGTTCCTCACTTAAAATATATTACTGTCAATAACAGATTGAATTAAGAAAGTATGAAGTTTCAAATCTGATCAATGTCAGGGAGAAATCCCATGTACTTTAGACACTATATTAAAAGTTGTCACACACACACACACAGAAGCACAATTCCTTTTTGCCTTTCTCTCTCAAGCTCCATTTTTGGCTGGAAATAATGACAACAAGGCTGATGGCAGAATAAATCACATTCATGGTCTTGGAGCTTAGCATTTCTCTTCCAAATTAACAGTTCATTTTTTTTTCCCCTCCTTAATTATTTTGTACATGTTTAGTAATACCTAGCAAAGCTTCCAGGCTCTCCCCCTTGTCCCTCTGACAGGTACCACAATATATGGTGGAAATCCATATATTAGTGTCTGTGTTGGTTAACTATGGAATTAAAAGAGTGGTTTGGGGTAAGATCAAGCTCTTCATTTCTCAGGAAGAGCAATGGGCATTAATTCTTTCTGTGCTGCTGCCATTTCATCAGCCATTACTAAAAAATACATTCCAAACCTTTCATCATAGGAAACATCTGCTCATTATGGATGTGCTTAAAAGTATAATTCCTAAGAATGCACAAAATATTCATCCTGCTTTTGGGGTAGTTTGTTGGGTTTTTTTTAATGAAAGTTAAGATGATTGGATTTGGAAATGACTTTTTTTTCTTACAAATCAATTTCTCATCTAAGAATATAAACTTTAATTGTGCTGTGTAAGGGATAAGGAACTCTGAGGAAGCTGCTCTAGCTGAAGATGATGTCTATATGTGGGACTCAGGGACTCAGTGTAGTCTTAGGGACATGGTTGTAGATGATGGTGATAGGTTGCTAGTTGGACTTGATGATCCTGGAGGTCTCTTCCAACCTTAATGATTCTGTGAAGATGCCCCAGCTTACTGCAGAGGGGTTGGACTAGATGACCTTGGAAAGTCCCTTCCAACCCAAACCATTTCATCACTATCACAGAATCACAGAATGTTAGGAGCTGGAAGGGACCTGGAAAGATCATCTAGATCAACCCCCTGCCACAGCAGGATTCCCTAGACCAGGTCACACAGAAGCATGTCCAGATGGCGTTGGAATCTCTCCAGAGAAGGAGACTCCCCAGTCTCTCTGGGCAGTCTGTGCCAGTGCTCTGGCACCTCAACTGGGAAAACATTTGGTCTTGTATTCACACAGAACCTCCTGTGCTTCAGCTTACAACCACTGCCCCTTGTCCTGTCACTGGGCTCCACTGAGAAGAGCCTGACCCCATCCTCCTGACACCCACCCTGCACATATTTAAAAGCACAGATGAGGTCACCCCTTAGTCTCCTCTTCTCCAAGCTCAAGAGCCCCAGTTCCCTCAGCCTTTCCTCCTCAGGAAGATGTTCCAGCCCCTTCAGCATCTTGGTGGCTCTGTTCTGGACTCTTCCCAGCAGTCCCCTATCCTTCTTCACCTGAGGGGCCCAGAACTGGACACAATATTCCAGATGCAGCCTCCCCAGGGTAGAGTAAAGGGGGAGAAGAACCTCTCTTGACCTACTGACCACAGCCCTTTAATCCAGCCCAGAATCCCACTGCCCTCCTGGCCACATAAGCACACTGCTGGCTCATATGATTCTCCTACCTTCCATCATTTGGATGTAGCTGCCAAAACTGCACACCAAGAGAGTGCCAAGCTCCTGAAGAACAGCAGCAGTGCTGCATCAGCAGCTTGGCCACACACAAACATCTCCTGGGAGGTGGAAAGGGAGAACCAAAGCATCCAGCCATGGGCATGCTGGAATGGGCCAACAAAGCCAGGAATTCTCTTTTTCCCTGGTGTTTGCTTGTCCTCTAGGCAACACAGTTCAGTTCTTCTACTTTCAGGTCATACAGAATTATGCCACATAGAGGCATCAAATCATGGACTAACACAGCAAGATACTTTGGATATTATACAGAAAGAAGTGTGATGGAAAAGAGAAGTTAGAGAAGTGCCCAGAGTAAGTAGACATAGCTGTTATGGATCCAAACCCCTCACCTATGGACTTCACCTTCACTAATTTCCATGGATGCTTCAAAATAACCACAGAATCACACAATGGTTTTGGTTGGAAGAGATCTTGAAGATCATCAAATCCAACTGTTCACCATTCTGTCCTCTCTCCCAAGCCTGTGAACCTCAGTCCAAACCCTTCAGCTGTGGATTGCCTTTGCCCGGGCTTGAAAGGTAGAGATAAACACCCCAGAGGCTAGCACAGGTATGTGATTACCAGCAGCAGCAGGTCTACAGTAAAGCTGCTTCTGCTAACTTCACATGAAGAATTTGGGGGTGGTTATATGAATTATTGTAAGACCAATTAGCATGAAGCAGCTTCCCTTCCTTATCTGTGACTAGGAGCTCTACAAAACGACTCATTCTTGTGCAGGAACCAAGCAATCTGTGCTCTGAACACCCCCAGCAAGAGAGAACATCTGTTCTGCTTACCCAAGAGAGGAGAAGGTAGCAGCAAGGTTGGAAGAGCCCTCTCTGAGATCAAGTCCAACCACCAACCCACCACCACCCTGCCACTAAACCCTGTCCTCAAGCACCACATCTCCAGGCTTTTCTTCAGCATTTCAAACTCAGCAGAGGTCTTTTTTCCCCTTCCAACAGTTTAACCTTGCTTTTCATGCCCTTCTTCTAGAAAGAGGGAAGACAAGAGGAACATAATTCAAAGGCTTCTCCCTCCTACCCCCTTCTCCAACTTTATGCCCACCCTTTCTTAGAGGAGCTCTTCCTGACAGTAATGAATGAGGATGATCAGAGTACTGCAGGGCAGTTAGAGTACTTTCACTATTCATGACCTGTCAAAGTAACTTTATGACCTAGCAGCCAGCTGCTATAATTCCAATAATGACCTACAGATGCCAAAATAATCTGAATTTATTGCTCCTTTTCTTATGGTCAGCTCAGGCCTCAGTGAGGAGAAGAGCTCCTCTTGCCTCTGGTGATCAAGGTCTGGAAATTCACTGCACAGGGACTGTTAGCAGGCTGGCAGTGATGCTGACAGTATCCCCACCACCCCCCTGTGTACCCCTTCACATCCTGAGCTAAACATTGAGTCATCAGCACCTCAGGAACAGCTGTGGAGGGGAAAATTGCTTCTGCTGGTTGTCTAGACCTGCAATGTGACACTTGACAGTGCAGGAGCAAGAGCCAGGCACCAACAGCCTCCCTCAAAGGGGAATTTCTAAGATTGTCTAGAGCACAAGTGCTGTGAGGAGCAGCTGAGGGAACTGGGCTTGGTTAGCCTGGAGAAGAGGAGGCTCAGGGGAGACCTTCTGGCTCTCTGCAGCTCCCTGAGAGGAGGCTGGTGGTCTCTTCTCCCAAGGAGCACACAATAGGACAAAGGGAAATGACCTCAAGCTGTGCCAGGAGAGGTTTAGGTTGGCCATGAGGAACAATTTCTTCCCCAAAAGGGTTGTCAAAGCCTGGCCCAGGCTGCCCAGGGCAGTGGTGGAGTCACCAGCCCTGAAGGGATTGAAAAGCCCTGGAGATGTGGTGCTGAGGGACATGGGTTAGTGGTGACCTGGCAGTGCTGGGTTAACAGTTGGACTTCACCATCTTAAAGCTCTCTTCCAGCCAAAATAATTCTATCATTCTAAGAAATCCATGTATTAGGGGGCTAGGAGACCCAGCAAACTCACACACTACCAATGCTGAAGAGCTTTGTGCTTTTCCCTAGGGCTTAAGGACCTCAGTTTGAGCTCCAGCAGCCTGCCTGACCCTCACTGGGATTCAAAAGCAGGGAGAGTACAGACTGCTCCCAAATCACCTCTTCCCTGCAAAGCTCATTACAGCTCCTGCACTCCAGACAAATGAAGAGCAGAGGGGAGTGGAGACAGGAATGACAGTGTGTTACCAAACACAGGGCTGTGGCAGGCAGGATTTGCTTCTGCACTTGGATGCAAGGATCAGGGTGGTCTCCAGCCTGGCCACCTGCTAAGAGCAGGGTCATGGCTAGGGCAGAGCAGCTTCCTTAGGGCTTTGTCTACTTGGGTTTCCCAAAGCCCTGAGGATGGAGCTGCTCCAAGCAACCCCTTCCAATGTCTGACTGCATTTTACATCACAAAGGCTGAAAGAACCAAGCTCCTGAACATGCAGATGAAGCACACCTTCAGCTGTCTCTTGTGATGATGCATCACAAGCCTCACAGTTGCTAACACTTTACTCATAGCTCTGTACACCACTGTTGTGAGGAACCACAGCTGGGAGACAGGCAGCAGGGCCAGGCTTGGACCATCTTCTTCCTCAACAGCTGGAAGAGCTGCAGCAACAGCAACAAGCTGGGCAAGGAGCCTAGACTCCACCTCCTAGTCCCACAGCCTCCCTTGGACTCATCTCCCCTTGGCTGCCTTGGAAACCAGCAGGAGAAAATTCTTCCCTCTTCTTTGTTTTTTGGCCCAAAACAACTGAGAAGAAAATGAAAAGCAGCTCCCAGAGGGGAGGAGAACTTGCCAGGGAGCTGGCAGCATCCTGTCCCCTCTGCTGCTCAACTCACCCCTGCAGTGATGGTCCAGGTGCAGGGGGTGGGTGAGGAGACAGGAACCTCTCTCCAGGGAGGGGCTGGTGGTGTGCAGACAGTGATGAGCACAGGCATTAACCTGGTGCTAGCCATTCCACAAGAGTGGCCTCAGGAGGAATCACAGAGGTTCTGAGATGATCCTTCCCAGCAATTAAGGACTTCCCCACCCCCCACTTCCCTGCCAGCCTGGGCCAGAACTGAGCAGAGTGCTCTCCAAATCAGATTTCAGAGGTGTCTTGGCTCAAACTGTCAGCCTGGCTTTCAAGCCTAGTCCCAGCACACACAGAAAATCAACCAGTTTTGCTGTAGGACACCTGAATTGTCCAAGGTTAATGAATTTGAGGAGAGAACTGGCCTTACCTGGCTCCCACCCTCTGTCACCCAGCACTCCACTGCTCTTTTCAAGCCTTACATGACAGAAGAAGTTGATTCCTCATAGGAAAGCAAGCCAAAAAAGAAAGTCAGGTTTACTCTGCATCATCAACCAAAGTGGTTTGAGGACTGAGGAGAGAGGTCAAGGTAGGGAGAAAAGCAAACTTGCTCCTCAGAGTCTATTTCACAACAAACACAGCTACTGCAGAAGCTTCTGGAGCTTCTTCAAAGCAGGAATGAGTCCTTCCCCATAATCCATGTAACCTACAAAGCCTTCATGGCCTAAAAGACTCACCTCCTTGAAGGACACGTGTGGCAGAATGCTGGGACAGTTTAACTGTTGTAATCACAGAACCATTCTGGTTGGCAAAGCCCTCTGAGATCATCCAGCCCAAGCAGCCACCCAGCACTGTCAGGTCACCACTGAACCATGGCCCCAGGCACCACAGCTCCAGGGGTTTTGAACTCTTCCAGGGATGGTGACTCCAGCACTGCCCTGGGCTTTAGAAGACATGGAGATATGGTGCTGAGGGCCATGGTTTAGCCAACTGCTCCAAGCATCCTTCAGAATGAAAGCTGAAAAATACCCAGTTTTGTTTCCTCTACTCCAAACACAGACCCAAGGCTGCAGCTCCACACTTGTGGCTTTTACTCTGCAGCCAGCAAGCATCATTAGTTCTGCCTCTGACACAAATCCCAATTTCAGGCTGTTTACAGCCAACCATTTCTGCTAGGCATTTACTTTTGAATTCACCTTGGTAGGAATGATGCATCTCTAATAGGGGAGCTGCATCCTGCTCATATTTGCATGACAAACAACATTTTCTGCTTCAAGTCCAGCATTTTCCATTTCAAGAATAAGCCCTCTTCTAAACACTCTTACAGTTACAAAAACCCTATATAAACATAGGATGTTTTTAATTAGCAGCATATAAATGGAATACTTGATTTTCCTAGCCATAAAAAAACCCAACACCCACCAAACCTACACTCAGAGAGACCAGGTTTAAAGTACTACAATTCCTCACTGAAATCAAATTAAGTTTGGCTTATTTGGGGTTTTGTTTGGTTGGTTTTTTCCCCTAATATTTAGTTTTAAAATCACATTTCACATCAGACCCAAGCTTGCAACACAGACACTGGAGTCAAACACTAGATGCACATAACTGGAGATGGAAAACTTGCCATCTCAGCATCTCAACTAGGTCTCAAATCTGGACAGAAGTAGAGAGTTTAACTCTCTACCCCTGCTCATTGAAATGCCACACAATTTCCCTGTGTTCTTTCCAAAGCAAAGGTGTTGGTTGAGTAGCTACAGCCTCCCATTAGCCATGAGAGCCAGAAAGTCAAGGGGCTACTGGAGAGAGTCCCTTGGAGGCTAGGAAGATGCTGAGGGCACTGGAGCATCTCTGGCAGGAGGAAAGGCTGAGAGCTCTGGGGCTGCTTAGCCTGGAGAAGAGCAGCCCCAGAGGGCAGCTGCTCAATGCTGAGCAAGAGCTGAAGGCTGGGGGCAAGAGGCTGGGGCCAGACTCTGCTCAGTGGTCAAGGGGCCAGTCCAAGGGGCACTGGGCACAAACTGGAAGCCAGGAGGTTCCACCTGAACAGCAAGAGGAGAAAGTTGTTTGTTGTGAGGGTGTTGGAGCCCTGGCCCAGGCTGCCCAGAGAGGCTGTGGAGTCTCCTTCTGGGGACAGAACCCTGAGGAATGTGCTCTAGAGAATCCTGCTGCAGCAGGGAGGTTGGACTAGGTGACCTCTGCTGGTCTCTGCTGACCTTACTCATTTCACAACTCTCTGGTGCCAGGTACCAGTCAACATCAGGTCCTTCTGAAGACACTTAAAACCAGAGAGATGAAGGACTCAGGGGAAACAGGAGGAGATGCAGGATGTGTAGGATCTGCACACAAACACAGACCCATCAACAAACTCATTTTTGCTTGCTCTGAAAGGGTTTCTCTGCCTCCCCCCTCCCTTCTGAGTGTGCAGCACCTCCTGTCACCCCCAGGAACAGATACTTCTGCTGCTCTGGATTCAGCATAAACCCAGATTTGGTAATTGCTACTTTGAACATGCTAATCATGAAACCTAACTCTTCTTTATGTTCTAACATTTTTCTGTATTAAGTGTGAATTTTTATAGCATTTCTGCCCAACAAGACATCTTGCTTGTAAATAACACAGCATTAAGTGTCATGAGGTAATTGATTTTCTAATGAGGTTTTCAAAAAGCATTATATTTTTGCTTGTCAGAAAATCTTTACCACAGGAACAAGCCCTCCCACAGTTATCCCTTCTCAAACTGAACTTTTGGTTTCCTACAGCAAAGTTGAGGAGGATTAAATCATGTGGACTGCCCAAAAAACAATGTATGGTGCCCAATCTTCATATGGTTCCTCACATTTGTGGGTGGCATTGTGAAACTGGGGTGGGGGGGAAATAATCCTGAGCAGCATGTCTTGGCCAAGGGACAAGTCCAGCCTGGGCTGAGCAAACAAGACAGCAACAGGACCAAGAGTTTGGGGGTGAGGGAAACTGAGGTGAAGCTGATGCAGCAAGTAAGGTGTTGAGGTAGATACAACCCCAAAGATTTACTCCCCTAGAAGAGAAAATGTCCAAGGTTCTGCTGGAAAACCTTGGGAGTGATGGGTAGTGGTGACCTGGCAGTGCTGGGGTAATGGTTGGACTTGATGATCTTCAGAGGTCTCTCCCAACCACAGCAATTCCCTGGTTCTGTGTCTGGTAAGAGCAACTCACCACACAAAGACCATTTTATGTTCTTCAGCTATTTTTACCTGAACTGCTAGATCATTTCAGTGTGCCAGAATGCTGAAGAAACAACCAACAGATGCCTCCTTCCAGAACACAAAGAGCTAAGCTTAAAAGCAAGTGAAAACTGTGTTTATGCCAGAGGAAAATCTTAAGTCTAAATAAGAGCAGTTTCAAGAAGTGTTCACCTGAAAGTTCTGCTGGAAAAAGGAAAGTCCCAACTCCACCCAGTCCAATGTTCTCTCTGCATCCACTTAATTCTCACTGCAGAACACACAACTACAAGAACCAGCATCTGAAAATGTCCATCCAGCCCATCACTGGTGCTGACCCTTCAGCAGAGGGGGATCTGCTGGAGCAGGAGCTTGGAGAAGTCTTCCCAAGAGCCTAAGTCATTCTAGGATGGGTTTAGATACCAGTAACAGACAGTCTGTGCTGTCCAAGGGAAAGCTGTGTTACTGCTTCTGAAGATCTTATTCAAGCCACCCACTCTGAGGGTGGGGAGAGCCTGTCCCAGGTTGCCCAGAGAGGTGGGAGATGTCCCAGCCCTGGAACCATCCCAGCTCAGGTTGTCTGGGGCTGTGATCTAGTTGCAGATGTCCCTGCTGACTGCCAAGGGGTTGGACTAGATGAGCTTGAAAGGTCTCTTCCAACCCAAACCATTCTATGGTTCTATTTGAAGCAGTCTGGAGGTGTCTGCCTTATAAAGGTTTTGCAGGACCAAGATTCACCCTCTCCTGGCAGCTGGAAAGGAGGCAGGAGGACCTACATAAACACACCCAAAATACATTCCCAAATGGAGTAAATAAGAACACATCTCAAAAATACCACAACAAAAGCAGCACAAACCTTCTTGCTTCTGACTGCTTAAGACCATCTCAGCATACACAACAAAGGAAAATAATGATTTCCAGCCCTGAGCTCCTGCAGGGCACTTGTAGCTCCCCCTTGAACACTTCTGAGTGATGCATTATTGATGAGGATGGACAAGCACACACTTCAGCTTGGGTTTAGCACAGGCTTTACAAAAGGGCCCAAAAAAAAGAGACAGTGGATGGTTGGTGGAACTGAAGAGCACCATGATGTTAGGTCAGGTTATCAACCCATGGTAAAACAAATCCCTTGGCAGGTGTTGGGAAGCTGTAACTATCACAATCAATAGTTCTCTGTCTGTTCATTAAGCCTAGTGCCTATCAATCCACACTGCCAAGGACAAGTGTCCAGAAAGGCTCTCCACCACCCATGTCCCTGGAGAGGAACCACTGCTGCAGGCTGTCCTGCTCATGGGCAACCTCCTTGCCTGGGGTTTGTAGGAAAATAATCATGTTCCTAGCCCTTGGTCAAATGGAGCTGAGATCATCCATCAACTTCAACAGCAACTGAGAAGGACCTAACAGCACAACCACATCAGCCTTACTTCAACAGGAAGCAGGACAGAAAAAAAGGGAAAAATAAAACCTGCAGTGCACTCAGAGAAGCCTTGGAAAAATATCTACCCCAGCCTCTTCACCAAACAACCTTTCCTCTGCCTCACCCATGCTCCTTGCCAGCACCAGCCCCTGCCAATCCATCGGCCACTGCAATCATCTCCCCAGGGAAGTGGTGGTGTTCCCAACATTGGACACTTTTAAAACTCAGTTGGACAGGAACTGGGTCAGCTTGTCTAGACTGTGCTTTGGCCAAGGCTGGACCAGGTGATCATAGAAACATAGCATGGTTTAGGTGGGAAGGGACCTTTAAAGGTCATCTTGGCCAACCCCTAAGAAAGATGGGGACAGGCTTTTGAGCAGGAGCTGTTGGGACAGGACAAGGGCTGATGGTTTGAAACTGAAAGAGGTGATTGAGACTAGAGAGAAGGAAGAAATGTTTTCCCCTAAGGGTGGTGAGAGCCTGTGCCAGGTTGCCCAGAGAGGTGGGAGATGTCCCATCCCTGGAACCATAGCAGGTCAGGTTGGACCCCGGGGCTCTGAGCAACCTGATCTGGTTGGAGATGTCCCTGCTTGCTGCAGGGGGTCAGACTAGATCTTTAAAGGACCTTCCCAACCCCAACCCACTGTGATTCTATGACTCTCACCCCACACAAGAACTTAGAGATCCTCCACTCTAAACCTTCCCACCTCTCCTCACCCTTCTCCTTCCAACTTTGCCTTCTCCAAAACTGTTTTATTTTCCAGCACGGATGGTACCAGTGGACTCACCCCCTCAGTCCTCATGTTTCCTCTCTCCAGAAGGTGCTTTTACTCCCTTTTGTCCTCTTCCAAGGCTGGGAGTCCCAGGGGAGGGCTGGGCTGTCAACGCTGCTTCCTGACCCACTCTACTGGAACCCTTGGCTGCCTCCCTTCCCACCGGGAGCCAGCCCTCAGCCAGGGCTCTCCCAGCACGCATGCGAGAGGCACCCTCCAGGGCCAGCAGCAACAGAGAGAGAGAGAGGAGAGCAGACAGGAAAGAAAACCTGCCTTTTTCTTTTTAGTGGTTTCGGTTTGTTTGGGTTTCCCCTCCCCCTTGTAATCCTCCCTAAACTTTCCCCTTTTTCTGCTGCCTCTTTGTTGTGCTGGTGCAATGACAGGGTTTGGATTGTCCAGCCTCACCCTGCCTTTCCTGCCCAGGTGGAGGAGGATGTCTGCAAGCTACAATGCTTGGGGTTATTTATTTTCCTTCTCCCCCCCCCCCTTTTTTTTTTCTTTTCCCTTTTTTCTTTTTCTATTTTTCCCCTTTTTCTTCTTTACATTTTTCCTTTTTCTCCCTTTTCTCTTCCCTTTCTCCTTTTATTCTTTATTTTCCTTTTCCCCTTTTCTTCCTTTTTTATTTCTCCCTTTTCCTTTTTATGCTTTCCTTTCCTTTTCTTTCCTGTTTATGCTTTCCTTTCCTTTCTTTTTTATTCTTTCCTTTTTCTTTCCTTTTCTATCCTTTCCTTTTTCTATGCTTTCCTTTCCTTTCCTTTTTATGCTTTCCTTTCCTTTTCTTTCTTTTTTATTCTTTCCTTTCCTTTTTCTTTCCTTTTCTATCCTTTCCTTTATTTTTCTATGCTTTCCTTTCCTTTTTCTTTTGATTAAGGGGGAGAAATCACTTTCCTTTTCTATCCTTTCCTATGCTTCCCTGTTCCCTCTTTCACTTTCCTTCTTCCCTTTCACTTTCCACTTTCTGCCTTTTCCCCCTTTTCCTTTATTCTCTTTTCTCCCCTTTTCCTTGTTTCATTTTCCTTTTTTCCCTTTTTTTAATCTAGCCAACACTCCTTTAGTCTTCTCTTCACCAACATCCATTCATCCAATTTTTACACTCTAAAGAGCATTTCCTTGCTCTTTTTTATTGCAGTTATTTCACCTTTTTTCCTAGCTCTCACCCAAATCTGCCCACGGGAACAACTCTGCAGTGAGGCTCCCAGCTCCTCCGTGCTGTGGATCCCCTCTCCAGCACACACACATTCCTCAGCCAGCTCCTTATTTTCTCTTTCCTAAAGAAAACAAACCAAACAAACAAAAACCCCAACCCAACCTATGAAACCCCACTCACTCTGTTTGTATCATTAGCAATATTGATGGTAATCAAACCATGGATGTAATTACAGACAGAGGCAGGCACCGGAGGAGGAACGAGGCTGCTCATCTCATGCCCTTAACGTGCAATAGGCTTTGTACAGCTTATTGCCACCTGAAAGATCTCCTCAGATGAGACAATTTGCTACATATTTGCTAAATTTGCCACCAAAATATTTGGGTGCCTGGGGATCTGCCAGCACAGGGTAATCACTGTCAGACCAACTCTGCGAGGAAACCCTGCAGCCTAACCCTGCGAGGAAAACAGCAGCTGGGTCGCATTTCCCTCTACTACTGCTACAGTGAAATCCTTTCAGCAAGATTAAACAGGATCAAAAAGAGGCTTTTTGATCCCCTGGATTTTATTTTTTTTAACTGTTTTTACAAGCCCACCTTCTAGCAACACCAGCACCCTCCTCCCAACCCCCCAAAGTCCAGGGCCCCCTCCAGCATCCTGACATTTCACGCTGGCCTTATAAAAATCAACACTTAAAAAGAAAGAAAAGCAAAGGGGAAAAAAAACCAACAACAAGCCCAAAACTCAAGGCCATTAAATGTGATGTCTTCTCTCAGGGGTAGCCAACCTTTTAGGATCTGGGGACTACTTGACATGGTTTCAAGGGCTGCATGCACATGCTGTCCTGAATCCGGCCCCGCGGGACCCCCGTGGCCAAGCCAACTTTGCAAACAAGCCATCCAGGCACTGCACAGGAAACACGATGGGCAGGCAGAGGCTAAAAATCATCAGGAGGGGGAAAAATGTGTCTAGAAAACACTTCACAAAGCTCATAAAGGGCAGATAAGCATAACAGGAAGGAAAGGTTTCAGAAATCCAAGGAATTCAAGCAATGACCACAGCAGCAGTCACTGAAGAGCACAAAGGTTGTGCCTAGAAGGTCTGGGCAGGGTGAGGACCTGCTCAACCCCTCAGCCATCTCCCCTCTTGGCTTTCCCCTAAAGCCATCAGCACAGTTTGGTTAAGTACATGAAAGGATGTCAATGTTTATCTGATTTCCACCCCATGAATGTCAGTGGTTGGTTTAGTTTTGCAACCTTTACATAAAGAAATAGAAGGAGATGGCTGTGCAGAGGAGTCAATACCTGTCTGAGCATCAGATCTACCCAAGGGAGGAGATGGCAGCTCAGGTAAGTGAGTTAAAAGAAAGAGAATCTTATATTTACCAAACAAAAGCAAAAAAGACTTCTTTGGGTCACAAGATCATAGAATTATAGAATCATTCTGTTTGGAAAAGCTCTCTGAGATCATTGAGTCCAACATCCACCCAACACTGCCATGCTCACCACTAAACCATGGCCCCAGCACCACATCTACACGCCTTCTGAACAGCTCTAGGTTGTGAACACCTCTAGGATGGTGATTCAGTGGAGGACTTGGCTCTTGGGAGTTATGGGATCCCAGCTGGACAGAGTGCTGTGCTCTGTGGCTGCAGACAGCAGCAGCCAGGCTGGATGTTGGGATCCCAGCAGGAGCATTGGCTGCTCCAGCTCTAGGAGCAGCTTCAGCAACATGCCTGGAATTGCATGGCTAGAGGTAAAGCACAGAATGATTAAGGTTGGAAGAGACCTCCCAGATCAAGTCCAACCATCACCATTCTCCAGGAGTGACAGCTCCAAGAAGGAGCTAAAATGGGCAGGGATTAAGCTCAGGATAAAAAAGGACAACTCTGCCCAGGACCCAGCCTTCTTCACTAAAAAATACTGCCTATCAAAAGAGGAACCAGCCACTCTGCAGCAGGTCAAGAGCACACAGGAGCCACCTGGCCACAAAACATGGGCAAAAAAAACCCCACTTGTTCTTCACCAAAATCAAACTTCAGCACAAATAGCCAAGCCACTGCCCTCAGGAAAAACAACCCCCCATAACAACCCCCCCCAAACCACCCAAAAATAGAGTAGTTTTCTCACTCTGCTTCTCTATTTTATTTGTAATTTTTATTTCTTTCCTTATTTTGAACAGTTTGCATCCTCTGGCTGCCAGGAGAAGCCCAAGCATGGCTGAAGGTCCATCCATCACAAAGAGGGGTCCAGCTAAAGCCATCCACTCCACACAGCTAAGGGAGGGGGGGGAGGGAGCAGGCAAGCTTGTTCCCAGTCCCCTGAGATGACCTGGCTGCAAAAACTCCAACAGATAACAGCCAGGTTCAGTCACTTGAAGTAATCCTTTAGTGACTGAAATGACTGGAATGACAAAATATGGAACTGAGATTTACACTCCTGGACATTAATAAACCTGGATACTCTGAGTGCTCAGCTGAAGGGACAGGCATGGAAAAGAGAAATAATAAAGGGACAAAACCAGGGAGCTTGGAAAAAACAATCCCAGAGCTGGAGGAAAAAGGCATCAGGCAGGAAAGCCCCTGAGTGCACCACTGCCACTTCCCATTATGCTCCCAGAAGCTCTGCACTGGTTGGAGTGGGAAGCAGCCTGGTAGCATCCAGCATCCTTTTAATTAACACAAAGGGTGAAGAGGGAAATGTGGTCCTGAGCTGAAATGGGGCAGAGGGATGTAGGGGTGATGGAGGTCATTTAGGTAGGGGAAAAAAATCAAGTGTGTGCAGGGAAAATCAGGTAGAGGAGGGGAAAAAAAAATCAGGTAGAGGGGGAAAAAAAAATCA
>VWZX01010984.1:934908-949908 GCA_013399015.1 Galbula dea | reverse complement strand
AGGTGGAAAATGACAAACATGGTTTTAAAGGTTTAAAACTGATGTAGGACTTAGGGACTTGGTTTAGTCTTAGGGACATGGTTTTAGATGAGGGTGCTAGGTTGCTGGTTGGACTTGATGATCTCAGAGGTCTCTTCTGAGCTTGATCATCCTGTGATAATGTTCCTGGTAAAGCCCTTGCAGAACTTAGCCCAGCTCCTTCCTGCAGGACCCTCCAAAAAACCCAGCCAAACAAAAAGATCTAAGTGCTATCCTGCAGACTCCTAACCCACAGGACAAGAAACCTCTGCTACACATTCCTTTCAAGTTCTGAGCTCTCTGTTCTGTATGAAAACCCATCTTACTGCATAATAAAGCTTGTTACCCAAAAAAAAAAAAGCATTTAATATTCCTCACGTCTCAGTTAGTAGCAAATTCTCATTACAGCTGGTGTGGTGCTTGCACACCACTGATTTCTAGGAGGTCTTCACTTAGCAAGAACAATGAGGAGCAAGACAAGTGCAGTGCCTTTGTCTGCAGCAAGAATGCACTCCTGGTAGGGTATTGATGGTGACAAAAGCAGCAGTTGTCTCCTGGTAGGGATGCCACTCCACTGGGGTGCACAGCAAACATCAGAAGGGAAATGCAAGGTCATGGTTTCAGGCCATGGACACACAGCAAGAGGCACACAGACATGCTCCCTGTGCCAGGGGACACCAGGCAGCACTGGAGGGACAAGATCCAAGTCTTGCTGCAAGGCAGGAGAGGGAACTGTTTTTAAAGAGCAACACTGACAAGGTGTCCCTAAAATGTTGGTGAGTTTTATTTCTGGTGAAGTCATTGAGTTACAGAGCCATTCTGGTTGGAAAAGCCCTCTGAGATCAAGTCCAACCATCCACCCAGCACTGCTAGGTCACCACTGAACCATGGCCCCAAAGCACCACATCTCCATGGTGTCTGAACACTTCCAGGGATGGTGACTCCACCACTGCCCTCAGCAGCCTGGGCTAGTGCCTGAGAACCCTCTGGGGGAAGAGATTCTTCCCAATATCCAATCTGAACCTCCCCTGGTGCAGCTTGAAGCTATTTCCTCTTGTCCTGACACTTGTTCCTTGGGAGAAGAGACCAATTCCCACCTGGCTCCAGCCTCCTCTCAGGGAGTTGCAGAGAGCCAGAAGGTCTCCCCTGAGCCTCCTCGTCTCCAGACTAACCAAGCCCAGTTCCCTCAGCTGCTCCACACAACACTTGTGCTCTAGACCCTTCAACAGCTTCCTTGCCTTTCTCTGGCCACACTCCAGCACCTCAAAGTCCTTCTGGGAGTGAGGAGCCCAAAACTGACCCCAGGATGTGAGGTGTGGCCTCCCCAGTGCCCAGCCCAGGAGGCCAATCCCTGCCCTAGCCCTGCTGCCACCCTACTGCTGATCCAAGCCAGGATGCTCTTGGCCTTTTTGGCCCCCTGGGCACTCCGCTTACGTTCAGCTGACTGTCAACCAACTTCCAAACCCATACCTCACCTTCTTCAAGCCTCAATGGGTACCTTCAGACAACCCAAGACAGTCAAAATTCACCATGAACTTTCCAGCAGTAAAAAGAGCTAACAACACTTCTCCCAGCAAAGCCAGAGGAGTTTGCATTACATGTTGGCTGCAAAAAAAAAAAAAATCATTAAATTTAATTTATACCAATCAGCCTGAGGTGAAGGTGCATGAAATTAACTTGATGCAGTACATTCTGTATTTTAGTATGCAATGTGCTTTAAAAGCTGTATTAACACATCTGTGCAGTTGACAGAAGTCAGCCCACTCCTTCAGAGAGGATTAAAACATGGTGTGTGTTTGTACACAGACAGACACTGGGCACACTGAAGTCCCTTGACCACTCACTGTCCATGAAATAATTCATCAATTGGCTATCATAACCACCAACACCTTCCCAAACAGCATCAATAAACCTTATAGATACTGGAACCAGCCTCAAAATCCTAAGTGATGGCTCACTGCCATGGGAGAAAGCAGGGAGGAGTTGGTGACCATCTCTGACACCCCCTGGAGCACAGAGGGGATCCCAGAGGATCTGCCAAGATTGGGGGGAGGGTGGGGAGAAGGAGACAGGAAGAAATTATAGAGCAGTCAAAGTTTGATATTGGAAAAGATAATGGAACAAATGGTTAAAATATTTATAAGCATCTGAGGTTCATGAGGTTAGAAGCCACCAAACAAATCTCATCTTTTTCTTTGACAAGATAATTGGCCTGATGGCTGGGGAGGGGGCAAGCAAGAGGGGAGACAGATATTGACTTGATCAAGACTTTTATAGACCTCTGCTGATGACATTCTCAGCAACCAGGAGGGAAATGCAATCTGCAAGAGAGCCTAAGGTGGGTGCCAAGGAAACTACCTGGCTGCAAGGGAAACAGAAGCCTCTGTGGGAAATGGTCTGTGGCAATAACAGAAGCTGCAAGTCCTGCTCTGTGTTGGAACCATGGAATCCTAGAATTGCCAGAGTTGGAAGGGATCTTAAAGATCATCTGGTTCCAACCCCCCTGCCTGCCAGGGACACCATCCACTAGATCAGGTTGCCCAGGGCCCCATCCAGTCTGGCCTTAAAAGCTTCCAGGGATGGAGCTTCCACAGCCTCTCTGGGCAACCTGTGCCAGTGTCTCCCCACCCTCACAGGGAAGAACTTCCTCCTAATATCCAACCTAAATCTCCCCTCCTCTAGTTTGCATCCATTCCCCCTAGTCCTATCACTACCTGACCTCCTAAAAAGTCCCTCCCCAGCTTTCTTGTAGCCCCCTTCAGATCCTGGAAGGCCACCAGAAGGTCTCCTCAGAGCCTTCTCCATCAGAAAGAGACACCTGAATGCCCTGGTTATCAGAATCTGATGGCATTAAACCTCTAGATTCTGCAGTGTTTGGTTAAATCTGAGTTGATGACAGAGTCTAAACTTCTAAACCCAGCTGCTTCTGGGAAAGAATCAGAAATCATCGTTAGAACTAATTAGGAGAAACAGTCCCAAGCAGCAAAATAAGAGACTCATGATCAAGTGCAGAACACAGCAGAAGAATCCATTACCCACTCAGAAAGGGAGTCCCTACTTTGGGAGCCTGCAGACCTGAACTATATATATATGAAATAACATTCAGATATATTCTAAATCCCCACATGAACTAAGAACCTCTCCCTGGAGCATTTGGAAGAGGAGCTCCGTAGGCTGGCAGCATCTCTGGCTGTTCCTGCTGACCCTGGAGGATCCAGTCCTGTTTCCAGAGGTGAAGCTTCCCCATCCCTAGGGAGGTGGTGAGGGCTCTGGTCACTCCCCTCCCCAAACCTCCTGCCAGAAAACCCACTTCAGTGGCAGCTTGAAAGGTCACCTCAGCACCACAACTTCCATCTCCACCACAAGCCAAGGCTTTCCAAATATTTGGGAGTCTGATCTGGAGTCAAAACAGCCCAGTTGTAACAGCACTGTGCCCAAAGAAACCTCCTCTATAAATAGCCTAGCAGGGAGGAGGGGGAGGAAAAAAAAAGCACCCCAAAAATAAATGTTTACTTTATTTGCTGCACGTGAGAGGGAGGTAAAACCTAAACAAACTTTCAACACCAGCTGAGCTTACATATTTAAACTTCAGCAGTGCCAAAGCTGCAGCCTAACTGGCACCAGAAAACCTAACAGAAGTCATCATCTATTGACAAAGCAGAGCCCTAATAAAACCACATCCAGTTAATAACTCTGAGAACCAATGTTAACTCCTAGCACAATGGAAAAAGTCTCCTTAAACACAATAAAGCAGTGATATAATTTACTCCCAGCTCCTTTTCCAAACATTACTCTCTGCCCACAATCACATTCAGATTACAAAATTCCTTTTGTAGTTTTCTCCTAGCTGTGGGAATAAAATAAACCACTTAGATGACAGGCAAGTGTCTGTAAAATATATAACAGCAATAACTCCTGCTGGAAAGGCAGCAGATATTTATACAAGAGCCAAAAGAGGGAAGCATTGGGGGGAAAAAAAAAAACCCACCAAAACCACCAAGAAAAGGTGTTTATTTGCAGAGGCCTCATCTGGAGGAGATCCTGGGCTCAAAGCTCCTTCCCCAGCTTTAGGCTTGGTACCCAACATGATGTTGTCAAGTGTTGGGGGGAAGTCCTGATAGTCCAAGGCCACCAGAGGAGAGAAGAAAGAGAGCATCTCTGCTTCTGGGCAGCTTGGGAACACAGAAGAGGATTGGCGTGGGTCTTCAGGGGATGATTTAGGGGTAGGAGTAGTGTAGGGCTATTGGTTGGACTAGATGATCTTGTCCTTTCCAACCCTAATGACTCTGTGATTCTGTCCAGACCATGGGTCACAGCAACCCTTATAAATGCTCCAGGTTTGGGGCAGAGTGGCTGGAAAGCTGCTGGTGGAAAAGGACCTGGGGGTGATGGTTGACAGCAGCTGAAGATGAGGCAGCAGAGTGCCCAGGTGGCCAAGGCAGCCAAGAGCATCCTGGCTTGGATCAGCACTAGGGTGGCAGAAGGGCTAGGGCAGGGATTGGTCTCCTGGGCTGGGCACTGCTGAGGTCACAGCTCCAATCCTGGGGTCAGTTTTGGGCTCCTCACTCCCAGAAGGACACTGAGGCGCTGGAGTGTGGCCAGAGAAGGGCAAGGAAGGAAGGTGGGGAAGGGTCTAGAGCACAAGTGTTGTGAGGAGCAGCTGAGGGAACTGGGCTTGGTTAGTCTGGAGAAGAGGAGGCTCAGGGGAGACCTTCTCACTCTCTCCAGCTCCCTGAGAGGAGGCTGGAGCCAGGTGGGGCTTGGGCTCTTCTGCCAAGGAACAAATGAGAAGACAAGAGGCCTCAAGTTGTGCCAGGGGAGGGTTAGGTTGGACTGTAGGAAAAGTTCCCTCCCCAAAAGAGCAGAGGAACCCTGAGGGGTCACAAGCCTGGCAGCTAAATGTAAATACTAGGGGGAGTCACTTCAGCTCCTATAGGCTTTACACCTTCAAGATGTTCCTCCACAAGTTCTCCATGGCCAAGAAACACCATTAGGCTTTTCTTCCACCATGATACCTCATGAGAAAAGCATCTATGGCAAAAGAAAATGAAGGAAGCTTTTCTGAGGAGAGACCCCAGCCACAATGCCTTAATTAAAGCCAAGGCTGATGGACATTTTTAAGTTGAGGAGCATTAGTCACCTCCTCAGTTTCAATGTCTGGGTTTTACAATCTGCAAAAATCATTTCTTTCCCTTTTTCTGCCTGTAGTTTTTTACTGCATCTCAAACCCTGATGCCTTGGAACCACACAGAGGCTTTCTGCATAAAATATCACCTTATCTCTGTGTAAGCAAACTATTTGAACTCCCTAGAGCTATTTAGCTAACCACTTGCTGTGACCTCTGAATTCTTCCCCTGAATTATATTTTTATGTGCTATATAAAGGTACTGTTATGTTACTGGTTTTAGTCCAGGTGCCAAAAAGGACAAGTTGATTGCCAACTTTTTGTTTAAAGACTTAACAGGCTCAGCAGTCTAATTTGTTTTTAATTCACACATGAATGGCTGAGGAAGAAAATCACATCTAGTCTGGAAAGGTAAAAAAATACACAAATCTGTAAGATTTAGAGACCAAGAAAAGCCCTAGGGCCAGAAATGTCACCCAGCTGGCATGACTGGCCAGCACTGTGCCAGCACAGAGAAGGGCTCTCCCCTTGGCCTTGGGTTTCCCCTAGCATGTTGTTTGGGTTGATTACCAAGATGGCTATCAGAGGGTGAAGCCTTGGAGATGCTTCTCAGGAGGGTCCAGCAGCATGGGCAGGTCACTGGGCTGAAAGCCTGGACCATGAGGAAGGCAAATCTCTGAGCCAGAACACATTTCTCTCTCCCTCTCCTCATGTGCCTCCAGGCATGGGAGTTCTCTGCAGTGGGGCTCAGAAGAAAGAGCTTGGATCCACCACTGTCCCAGCCAACCCCTAATGCTTCTCTCCAGAACAAGCACCTTTCCAACAGCACCTCATTGCATAGTAGAAGTCTGCAATTAAAAACAAAAACAAACCAAAAAGCTTACTTCATCTCCAGCTTCTTCTAAATGCTTCATATTAATGCCAGAAGTTTGGGGCCCCTGACTCCCAGAAGGTCACTGAGGTGCTGGAGCATGTCCAAAGGGTTTGGCAGTCACAGACATTGCTCAGCCTTGAGCAGCTCCCCTCTGGGGCTGCTCTTCTCCAAGCTAAGCAGCCCCAGGGCTCTCAGCCTTTCCTCCTGCCACAGATGCTCCAGTGCCCTCAGCATCTTCCTAGCCTCCAATGGACTCTCTGCAGCAGTTCCTTGGCTCTCTGGAACTGGGGAGCCCAGAACTGGACCCAATACTCCAGAGATGTGGCCTGACTAGGGTAGAACACAGGGGGATAACCTCCCTGGACCTGCTGCTCACACTCTTCTGAATGCAGCCCATGAGATCATTGGCCTTCTTGGCCATGAGGGCACATTGCTGGCTCATGGTGAACCTGTCATCCCCCAAGACTCCAATATTCAACACTAGCTTGAGTAGAGGAGCTGAAAAAAACCCCTGACTGCCCAAGGGAAAAAAACCCAAACCAACCACAATCAAACCCAAACCATTTTCCTGTGGTTCAGATGTAACACAGGTCAGGAGAAAGCCCTAAAGACTCATCCCCACAAGTTGCATCATTTTCAAATCCAGCCCATCCAAGTACTAATCAAGGAGCTAAAAAGGGCAAGAAGATGATGAAGAGCCTGGCTTGGCAGCAAGGAGGGATCAGAAGATGCATTCTGACTTCCCAGAGACAAAGTGCAGAGCAGGGGTGGAAACTTATGGACACAACAAACCAAGAGGCACCAGAGTTGGGCAGTGAACGTGGTGACAGCAAGAAGAATGAAGGTATCACTTGGGTGACCAAGCTTAGGTGATCTGGGGGCATCTGACAGGTGATTCCTCCTAATTTATTGCTGCTGCCCATCAGGACACTGCATTGATCCAAGCAGGGGGAGGAGGATGACACTAGGAAAGCTGTTAGCAGGCAAGAGATCAGTCATTGGGATGCTCACAGAAGGGAAGAGGATGTGGAAAACCAGAGTGAGGCAGATCACCAGAGCTGAGAGACTTTGGGTTTCAATAAGCTAGCAGGCAGGACATTATCTGCTAGCTTTTCACACCTCTAATGAGAACTAATTGAAATAAAAGGGAGACTGCATATCAGGAGCACTAAAGAAGGGGCACAGTAAGAACAGATCTCAGCTGACAGCTATGCAGTGCTGCAGGAAATGGGCTTGCCCCAGAAATCCTCCTATCAACAGCTCTGAACAATTAATTTGGAAATGAAAGCAGTTTCAAGGTTAGGAAGGTTCCTTTCCCCACTCATTCACACTCTTCCATGACAGTGCACTCAGAGCTGTCTCTCCCATCCCACTCAGCTGAGCTCTGGAAAGGCAGAGCCACGTGGAAGCAGTAAAACATAATCTCCTACAAGAAAATAACAATCAAACATAAGCAGAGATGAAAAGTAAATCTAATGCACATTCCTGAGGGATGGAAAAGGAGACACAGAAAGGGCTTATTGCATTGGAGTGGTGGAATGAGATGCAAAAGGCACACCAAAGCTTCCAGCAGAGCTCTGCAAGGAGCACCAGCGAGGTCTGGTGTCAATTGAAATGCACTGAACACCAGGAGAATGCCCCCAACCAAGGCTTCAAACTTGTACAGCACATTTCCACTCAACCCAACTAGATTGCCTGTCACATCTGACATGGCTTGTCAAAAGTTATCCTTCACTGCTCATGGGCAACATGGAGGGTCAAAAGACCAACTACAATGGCCCAACCCATCCTGCTTTATTTATTTATTTATGTGTGTGTTTCCTTCAGAGCAGCAGATATTGAACTCAAAAGATGACAAGAGAGAGCAGGTTGAAGCAGCTGCCAGAGAAAGAGAAGCTGTCCAGAGCTGCTGATCTGAAGGAGGAAAAGCAGGCAGGCTGTGCATGTCATGGCCAGGGCTGGGGTGCTGACAGCCTCACACAAAAGGGACTGAAGAGCTGAGAAACTTGAAGTGGCCTTTGCAGAGCACTGCAGCCATTCACAAAGGATGTGAAGCACACCATGGAAGTGATGGAAGGGGATGAGGATGTCCTCCCTCTCCTTCATCTGCATCCCAGTGAAACAGAGGTGATTTTTTTTCTCCCTCAAAGCTTGTGTTTAGAAATGATCCCCTGAAGTGTCTGGAAAAAACCCAAAGAGCAACTTTCTAAAGCAGCTCAAAGCCCTTCTCAGTATTTCCAGTAGAAAGCTTGCTTGTTCTGACAGCAGAAGATAGCAAATGATAATTCATGGGAAAGGGATTTATTGCTAGCTGCAAACAGAGAAGGTGCCATAAGGCTGCAGTTAGTAGCCTGAATGGACAACAGCAGAGCTTTTCCACCACCTCACCACAAAAGCTACACTACAGGAAACCTCAGTGCATCCTGATCCCCTCCTTGCCTCTCCAATATCACAGAATCACAGGATGGTTTGGGTTGGAAGGGACCTTTTAAGGTCAGTCAGTCCAACCCCACTGCAGTCAGCAGGGACATCTGCAACTAGAGCAGGTAGCTCAGAGCCCCAACCAACCTGACCTGGGATGGTTCCAGGGATGGGACATCTCCCACCTCTCTGGGCAAGCTGGGCCAGGCTCTCACCACCCTCAGTGGAGAACATTGCTTCCTTCTCTCTAGTCCACATCTCCTCTCCTGTAACCCTACCTACTTCTAGCTGTCTTTGTACCTATTAGAACCCGTTTCCTTTTTCTTCCTCCTTAATAACTGGAGTTTCACATACCTCTTCTCTTAACTGAGCAAACTTACAATTAAAAACATCTGTGAAATGAGACTTCTCTCACCAGGAGGAATCACAGAGCAAGAGCACACCCCATTGTCCACCCAGGAAAAACCCAGTGCAGAGACACTGAGATCCTCCACCCTCAGCATGCACACGGGTAATGCACAGCGAGTGGCTGCCCTGAGAAGCAGCCCCAACTAGGCACAGGTTAATAACAGAGTATTTCCAACATTAATCCCTTTTTTATGTCCCTGTCTTTGTGTTTTAATTACCTCAAAAGCAACATCCACTTAAATTAATGAGGGAGTCTGGAGTCACCACCACCCAGCAGATGCAGAAAGTTCACGTTTGCTGGTGGTGGCAGAGCTGGCTGTAGACTAGGGACAGTTTTAATACATGGGTGGCTAAAAAATTAGGATTTGAACAGGAAGGCTTATAAATAGATGAATATTTTCATCTTCATTGCCTGTGAAAGCTGTAATTCAACATTATTCTTTCAGGACCACGTTCAGTTTGGTTGGATAACCTCATCCAACCTACCTTGTGTCTTGCTGTATTTTAGCACTGAAAGGTAGCATTTAGCCTAAAGGTATTCAAACAGGCTCTTCTTTCACAGGTTTTTTGGTAGGTTGTTTGTTTGTGGGGTGTTTTGGTTGGTTTTTGGTGGTGTGGCTGCTCTCACATGTAAGGTCCTTCAGATCACTTAAAGAAGCAGGGGAGTTGGACTAGATGATCTTTCGAGGTGCCTTCCAACCCCTAATATTCTGTGATTACTACACATGGATCTCATCTTGCTTGCCTAAACCAGCCTCATGAATGAAAAAAGTTAGTATTTTAGACATTTTAAAGACCTTAACCTTCTGTTAAGAAGCCAAGAGAGAAAAAAAAAAATAATCACTTGATTTCCTAAGCACAGTTCCCATATTTACCTTCTCCCACTGCTTCCCACTCCCATCTCCCCACCCCTCTTCTGTGGGTTAGAGAATGAGGATATGGAGATGCCCAGCTCCTGTGCCCCACATGCCCTGGACCTGCCTGCCCCACCAGCTTCTCTCCCTTTTACCATCCTAACATTCATGAGCTGCCATCTCTCTGAAGTGCCCTCGAGTTCCAGCAAACCCAAAGGGCCAAGAGCATGAGCACAGCTGTCTGAGGAGGTGGCTAAACAACCCCACGGTGGTCAGCATGAGAGGATAACCTGCCCACAAGCCTAATTACCTGAGGCAAAATGAGCTTCTAGTCCCCAAAGAGTCAAGGAAAGTCTTAGTGATGCTCTCTCCATCACCCAGCTTGAGATGAAGCTGCTGCATGGTCCAGCGTGGTCTATGCAGTGATGCTCAGCACTAAAGCTACACCCACTCCCCTCCCAAATTAAAAGGGAAGCTTGGAAGAACAGATGATGGAGAAGATGAAAGCTTCTTGCTACAGATTCAGAGTGGATCCCTACAGCATGGAGAAGTGTGGAAGAGACCAGTCTTGCCTCTGGGGGCAGAGGAAGATGCACTTTCACGTGGGCATGACCCAGCAGCAGAGAAGAGGTGTCATGGTCTTTAACTCTTCAAAATGTCTTCCAGAAATCTCTAACCTGGGAAGTTAAAAGAACCCCAAACCTAGAGAAGAGAGGAATTTCAAACTTAACATGCTTTCAGTAACCATTTTAAATCAATCTGATGAACAGACTTTTCCCAGAAGTGCTTTAGTATCAAATACAGGCAGCCAGTGAAAGTCTGAGAGAAGCTCCAGGCATTTCCAGTACACAAATAGATGTCTAATGACTGACTCCATCCTTAATTTATTTGGCTTGCTAAATCACACTGATAAGAAGTGTTTTCATCTGAAAATAAAGAGCAGAAGGAAATCCAAAGAGGAATGAGATGGATGAATTTACAAGATCAAATAAGGCAAAACATGAGTAGTCAAGAGCTGAGGAAAACTCCATACAGAACTGGGGAGAACAACTGCACTCAGAGTTACTTCTGTAAATAGAAATGAAGTTGTCTTTGAGTGGATGGTCTCATGCTGTAACACTGAAGAAAACATTGCAGTCCAAAGGGTTTCAAACTCAAAATCATCTGGTTTTAAGATATTTAATTTTCTGGTTACTTCTCCTGAGTAACAACTGATAGGTTAAGAGGAAACGGCCACAAGTTGTCCTCCTGGACTGTTCACTGGCGAGGCCACACCTCACATGCTGGGGTTAGGTTTGGGCTCCTCACTCCCAGAAGGACACTGAGATGCTGGAGTGTGGCCAGAGAAGGGCAAGGAAGGTGGGGAAGGGTCTAGAGCACAAGTGTTGTGAGGAGCAGCTGAGGGAACTGGGCTTGGTCAGCCTGGAGAAGAGGAGGCTCAGGGGAGACCTTCTGGCTCTCTGCAACTCCCTGAAAGGAGGCTGGAGCCAGGTGGGGCTTGGTGCCTCTTCCCAGTTGACCAGTGATAGGCCAAGAAGAAAAAGCCTCAAGCTGTGCTAGGGGAGGTTTAGTTTGGCCATGAGGAACAATTTCTTCATGGAAATGGTTGTCAAGCTCTTGCCCAGACTGCCCAGGGCAGTGGTGGAGTCACCAACCCTGGCCAGACTGAAAAACCATGGAGATGTTGTGCTGAGGCCCGTGGTTTAGTGGTGACTTGGCAGTGCTGGGTTAACAATTGGACTTGTTCTTGAAGGTCTCCAGCCAAACCAATTCTGATTCCAAGAGCAAACAAACAGGCACTTTTATGGCATGCAAGATACAAAGTCTCAGTGATTTCTCAACTGACAAAAACACCTGAAATCTGCAGTCCTAGCACCCACCCCAGCTCCACATCACCTCCAACTGCCCATGGCCAAGCCAAGCAGACCACCCCTCTGCAAACACACCATCTCCACAGGCTGCTCCAGGCTAAACACTGGCTGTATATATAACTAGTAAACTCAACAGCCTCTTTAACATCCCAGAACAAATCCCTGACAAGACATTTCTCGCTCCCTATTGCAAGTCAATGCAGTAACCTTGTGGTTTGCTCACCCCCCACCCTCCTCCCCCATCACAAACATCTACTGTAGCACAGCTCAGAGCCGTTTGGGTGCTGATACAAGATTCATAATGGCTGTCAGAATCTGCAATTTTTCCTTTTGTTTTATGAGGTCAGGCAATATTACCTGCACTGATGTATTCCATTTCCCCAGCTGAAAACCTTCTCATTTGAGCACGACAGGTTGAGGGAGTCATGATTTTGCAACCTAGCGTGTGAAACACGGCGCGAGGGGGGCAGGTGCCTAACCCCACGTTCTCCTTTTGCTCTTGTCCACTGGCAACAGTAAATTAAACTGTCAAAAAGGGAATTGTCCTGTCATCAACAAAGCTACAGCTTCAGGAGGATTGCAACATCAGATATGGTTCTGATTCTGCATTTCCCTGCACCTGTAATTTCATCAGGAGCTCATGCTGGAGCAGGGTGAGAAGCTGTCCAGGGGATGCTGGCACCGTGAACTCCTTGGGAGCCCTGACATGGCATTTCAAGGGCAGAAATTAATGAACAGCTCTGCTAATTTGTTATATACTTTATATATACACACACACATATATATAAAGACTGTTCAGCAGGAGGTCCTGACCTCCTGCATCGTTCTGCAGCATGGAGGAGGGCAAGGATGCTAAGGTGCTGCAACACGGCATGTGGCACACGACTACCTGCAACAAAGCACCACCATTTAAACAGATTTAAACACATTAACTGCCCAGAGAAAGTGGATTTGCCCTTCAAAAACCTCAGCTCTTCTCCTTTTGGCCACTTCTGAGATTAGAAGTGACTCCAAGAAGTTTTGTGTCCCATGGAAAGGATCTTATTTTACAAAGTCAGTAGCAGAAGCAATAGTTTTTGGAGAGTAAATCCAGGTGACTCCAATTCGAATTTGGAACATTCAAAATGATGTTTCCTTTGGTCATACAGTTCTCCAGGGATCATTGTGAAGGAACATGACTAACTACAATCTTCATTTCAGGATTTAAATGTGGTTTCAGTTTTCACTTGAACCTGACTTCCACCTTTTTGCAACCTGCTTTAGATCTGCTCGAGTAAGTTCCTAACCCCATGCGTTACAAACCGCCCCGAGAGCACGCACAGGTCACGAGACAAATCAAATATTGTCAGAATACTCTTTCCATGTCCATGGAGCTAAGCAGAATATCCAGAAGGAAGGATATGCCCATGTAGCTAAGCAGAATACCCAGAAGGAAGGATATGTCCACGTAGCTAACCACAAGTAGCATACAAATTCTGATCCTTAAAGCAGAAAGGAGACTCTCCTTCAGCGTGCTGATAAACAAGCAAAACGGGCTTGTTGTTATTAACTCCACGCAGCAATCAAATATTGCTTTAGATTACCTCTCTAAAAACTCCAAGCTTATCAATCATTAAAGTGTGGACAGAAAGTTAAATTGAGATAAGAAATCATTTCACGCAGCTTAACGCAGTCAAAGTGACTCAATATTCCTTTATTAATTCTCACTTAATATCACTTTCAATTGTCGCCATCATTATCCTACCGTATAGGAACAGGCTCTGCCTAATTAGTCTGTATTAAGCCCTTCTGATTTCAAAGGAGCCAAACAAACAAACCCTCTTTAATTACCTGGGTGCCACAATATTGATCCGAGCATCAAATTTTAATATGACTTTTATTGCCCATCTCCATTGGTCGCCTGGTTAAGGCTTGCTCCAGCAGGAAGGACAAAGCAGCGGCGATGGTGGTGCTGGGGAGAGAGAGGGGGGAGGATGACTTTGGGAACGCCACAGGAGACCCACCACCAAATTACCACCCAGCCAAGAGTCACCCAAGGCAGGGAATCTTCTTCCTTCCCAAGCCTTGTTGTCTCCCACTTGAGGACGCGGCATTAACGCCGTCCGCGCTTTGAGGTCATTAAAGCCTAAGCAGGAATTGAAAGGGAGACAGGAGCTCTTCCCGGAGATGCCGATGTCAGCGTTTCAAGTACTCTCCTAATCCCACACTGCAAGTTTCAGCATTATTGTCTCAATTTAACTTGCATTAGTACCTAGCACCTTGATTACACTGTTGGGGTGGTAATCTTCGCCTGCATATGCCATCATTACTTATGTCAAGCCTCTCGAGTTGTTATGAATACTAGGTTGTTTTACGAGAGAGAGGAAATTAGTGCCAGTCCCCCAGAGTTTTGGGTGCTTAACACTGAAGCACTACACAGCCCTCTCAAATCCCACAACAAATCCTTGTTTAGTGCCTCGCAGAGATAAGGACTTTGCAGCAACATCCCAGCATAAATAACCTGCATCCTTCTTTCACCACAAAATGTCACAAAAACCACATCTAATCCAAACCAACAAAACCCAAACCAGCTCCCTGCTGAAATTTTGCCTCTTTTTCACACCCCCAAACCTTAAAAAAAAAAAAAGGGGGGGGTTTCACTGTGGAGCTCGTGGGATGCCACAGAATGTTAGGGATTGGAAGGGACCTCTGGAGATCATCTACAGTCCAACTCCCTGGCAGAGCAGGGTCACCTACCTCCCACGGCAGCACATTGCTGAGGCACAGCCTCCAGGCACTGTCAACTCGATGGCTTTTGGGATCCTCTTAAAAATGGGCTTTTGGAGGTAGTTTTAATCCAAAGGAACTCCTCAAACCCAAAGAGCCTTTCCCTCAGGAGTGCCATAAAGGGAGAAATCATCACAGCGTGCGGATCACCCTCGCGGTGTTTCCTTAAACAGGAGCCACTGTGGTGTTGGAAAGAATTATTTTACACTGTTGTAGGGGATTTTTTTTTTTCTTCCTTTGGCATTGTCTGTTTATTCTGTTTACACAGCAAATGAAACCTCTGATATGAATAGGTGAACTCCCCAGGGAGGACAAAGAAATTCAGAGATGATGTACAGATGGGGACAGGAGCCCACGGAAAGCGAATCTAAATTAACGTGCCCTCAACAGTCACATCTGGAGCAGGAGAGGCCAAATAAATAATTCTGACATTAAGAAAGGAAAAAAAACAAACCACAAACAAAAAAGAAAGATCAAGCCCTATAAATAGCAGACTAAGTTTCCCTTTAATGATATTACTTCACAGAATCACAGATATTAGGAGTTGGAAGGGACCTCGGCATTGAAGCAACATCTAACAGAAAGGTAATTGGAGATATTTAGACCCAGTCTGGCTTCAAAATCTTCCTCAGGTTTCTGTTTGGAGGCTATGCAAATCCTGCA
>VWZX01010984.1:867408-929908 GCA_013399015.1 Galbula dea | reverse complement strand
TACCCCTTAGTGGCTAGTTATTTCCAGCATTTTCCCCCAATAAATCCTTAACTTTGCATTTGGAATGTTAATTAAATCTTTTGTTAAGAGAACTTGCAGAATCCCTCAAAACTTTGGGGTGACTTAAGGCTTCACAGGTATATAACCTCACTGGGGGTCAATAAGTATCCTTGGGGTGGATAGTGAACTTCAGACAGACCAAAGGCACTAAGGCCAGCACTGTTACAGCCTTAAATGGCAAATTTGGGGTGCACTCAGACAAGTGTGACCAGAAGGGTGAAAAGTTCTCCTCCCCCTCTATTCTGCCCTAGTCAGGACACATCTGGAGTCCTGGGTCCAGGTCTGGGCTCCCCAGTTCAAGAGAGACAAGGAACTGCTGGAGAGAGTCCCTTGCAGGGTAGGAAGATGCTGAGGGCACTGGAGCATCTGTGGCAGGAGGAAAGGCTGAGAGCCCTGGGGCTGCTGAGCCTGGAGAAGAGCAGCCCCAGAGGGCAGCTGCTCAATGCTGAGCAAGAGCTGAAGGCTGGGGGCAAGAGGCTGGGGCCAGACTCTGCTCAGTGGTGCCCAGGGACAGCCCAAGGGGCACTGAGCACAGACTGGAAGCCAGGAGGTTCCATCTGAGGAGGAGGAGAAAGTTGTTTGTTGTGAGGGTGTTGGAGCCCTGGCCCAGGTTGCCCAGAGAGGTTGTGGAATCTCCTTCTGGGGAGAGATTCCAAGCCCAGCTGGAGGTGACCCTGGGCAAGCTGCTGTGGGTGACCCTGCTGGAGCAGGGGGTTGGACTAGATGATCTCCTGAGGTCCCTTCCAACCCCCAATATGCTGGGGCTCTGAAATTCTTCCTGTGCACTGAAGAAGTCACATGGCTTTTAATACTGATGATAAAGAAAAGCACCAAAATGATTCATGACAGACTCAGTAATTCTACCTGGAACACATTTCTCTCTGCACTTCACTTTATGACAGCATTCTATACCACTGGTATTTGTGCACAGGAACTCCAGAAAGTAAACTAGATGCATAGTAATCTGCCATAAAATATGCATTTCTAATTTTAAGTAGAACTCTACATGAACCTGAACACAGCCACTTTCAGATACATTATCTACACTCCAAGGTACATCTCAGAATTTACATTGACTAAGTAATCACTAGCACTCTAATAAAACAAATTCTCTTCCACTATCTTCCTTGACTTTCCCTCCCCCAATACTTCTAGAAAACTTTTTCCTTGCAGAAAGCTCAGCAGATAGAACATGAAATGCAACCTGTAACTCTAGACTGGTCATAAGGTGATGGTTTTTTGGTTGAAGTAAGCCAAGAATCACCAGGTGTAAGGCATGGAAAGGACCTCGAGATCATCAGAGAAAACAGCCTCAAGTTGTGCCAGGGGAGGTTTAGATTGGATATTAGGAAGAATTCCTTCACTAAAAGGGTGGTCAGGCATTGGCCCAGGCTGCCCAGGGCAGTGGTGGAGTCACCATCCCTGGAGGGGTTCAAAGCCATGGAGATGTGGTGCTGAGGGCCATGGGTTAGTGGTGACCTGGCAGTTTTAGGCTAGCATCTGGACTTGATGATCTTAGAGGTCTTGTCAAACCTTGATGGTTCTGTGATCTTCCTTCTCACTTACAGAGGAGCCTAATGTGCCAAAAGCATCTTGAGAATCCCAGATCTGGCCAGACCCAAAAGGGCTGCTACAATCTTCCCCCTTACCATCCAAGTGCTTGCAAGAAATAAAAAGGCTAAACCAAAGGCAAACCAAATCCTAGCATTTCCAAGACTCATTTAATCCTGCTCCTGGGGTCCCCTCCACGAGGGCTGGGGGCAATGTGCTGCTCCCTGGTCAACCCAGCAGCTCCCTCAGCAGCCTCTGTGCATGCCCAGAGGTGACTGCTCTGCTGGTGTCACTGCAAGTGCTTTCACCAGTCCCTCAAGGATCCTCAGATCAAAACCACCAGGAGGCCTCTTCAAACAGGCAGGGCTCTGACAGTAGATCTCCCAGGCTGAGATCTCATCCATTTTCTGCTGGTGTTCATTGTGCTAACCATCTGCTCACTCTGGATTTCTTTTGCATGGAAAACAACTGCAGGAAGTCATTGACTCCTTCAGCCTCATGTGCTAACAGCTCCCTGCTTCCCCCAAGCAGCAGACCACACACTGTACTTGCTCTTCCTCCTATTCCTAACAACCTTACTGACCCATTTCTGTACATCTCTTGCTAGTCCCATCTTCTTTTGGGGCTGACTTCCTTGTTTTGTCCCTGTCCCCTGGTACTACTCCTTTGGTAGTCTGTCTTTTGAGGGGAGCTGCCCTTGTTTGCTTTTCTCTCTCATCTTTAAGGTCTTTGAATGGCCAATTGGGAGGTAAGCATGCAGGTTTCATTGAGGATCTTCCTGCTTCCTCTTCCCTACCCTGAAGCTTCTCTCCCCTTTGATTAGTGATGGATCTTAGCAGCTTTGTGCTGACTTTCCCTCCAGTAAGGACTCACCTATTCATCTGAGAGTATTAAACCCAAGGGCACTGCTTTCATTCTGCAGATCCTCCCATTTCCTGGGGACTGTGGGCCACCACTTCCACAGCCACTCATACTGATTCTTACACAGCTCAATGCCACCACATCCAAAAAGTCACAGAATGTTAGGAGCTGGAAGGGACCTCAAAAGATCATCTAGACCAAGCCCCCTGCCACAGTAGGATTCCCTAGGCCAGGTCACACAGGAACACATCCAGAGGGGGTTTGAGTAACTCTCCAGAGAAGGAGACTCCCCAGTCTCTCTGGGCAGTCTGTGCCAGGGCTCTGGCACCTCAGCTGGGGAAACATTTGGTCTTGTACTGACAGAGAACCTCCTGTGCTTCAGCTTACAGCCATTGCCCCTTGTCCTGTCACTGGGCTTCACTGAGAAGAGCCTGACCCCATCCTCCTGACACCCACCCTTCACATATTTAAAAGCAGAGATGAGGTCACCCCTTAGCCTCCTCTTCCAAGAGCTTCTTCCTTCCACCTTCCCATGCCATGGCAATGTCAGCTCCCTGCAACTGTCTTGCTCCATTTGCCCCCAAGCAGGTGTCCCAGGAGTGAAAACCTCCTCACACTATCATGTCCTGGCCTCTCCTCTGTCCTACTGATGCAACACTTCACCTTAGCAATAACTTTGTGCCTTGATTTGTTCTTCTCCAGGCTCAGCAGCCCCAGGGCTCTCAGCCTTTCCTCCTGCCAGAGATGCTGCACTGCCCTCAGCACTACACCATAGCCAAAAACACTTCACCCAGAGTCTGTATTTGGCTGAGTTGTACTAATGCATCTGAATCCCTATGATAAACCTGACCTGTGGTTAATCTATTTTAGAAAACCTCCAAAAAAGGATGAATTTCCTCCTTCAAACCAACAGCCACAGTAAAAATTAATGCTGTGTTTCCAACTCTTCTGGCAGTTCAAGGTTTTAGGATTGGATTATTCAAGGTAGTGCAGTGACACTGAACTGATTTAACTGTCCTGAGGTTCAAACCCCCACAGTTTGGTGGTTCTCCTAGGGAGACAGGAAAGCATTAGACCTTTTGAATATCAAAATAATATCTGGTTTTTTTACTTAGCACTGGAACACATGCTACAGACACAAAGAGCAGCCCTGGAAAGTGCCTCAATTGCTTTAGCACCATTTAAAGGTGCCTATGGAGTTTAGATCTACAAACCTCCCCTCCCAAGACCACCTCCAAAAGCCCAAACTGGACAGAGTTATCCACCAACCAGTGGGAAGCAGAAATGCCTCATCCTGTGACAAACACCCCACAGATACATGTTCAGAAAGGAACTGAGGGATTTCATCCTCAGCCTCCCTCAAAAGACAGCAAACTGAAGCATCCTGGCTATCTGCTTTAATGTACAGTCTCCACCCCACTGCCCAAGGAAGAGCTGCTCAGGCTGTTGGATTTATTACAGTCTTGGAGGAGTTTTGGGGTTTGTGGAGTTGGTTGTTTGGGTTTTTTTTGACAGTAATTTTGTCTGTGAATAACAACAGTGGTGTTTTGGAGCAGGCTGTGAAGCAAAGGCTCAGGGTCCTTGGCCTCTCTGTTTACAGTTAGGCTGCCACTTCTCATGTTCCTTCTGCAGAGCATGTGGGAATAGTCCCCAATGCACCAAGAACACATTTGTGTCTCCTCAGGAGAGTGTTTTTCACACTCTTACATACTTAGGAGTATGCCAGGGTTTACACTTGGATGTTATTTTCCAGAGGTGCATAATTAGAACCATTTCCTTCAGCATCAGCTGCCTCTACACAGCCAGACAGACAACTAAGGAAGACAAGGAACTAAAGGAATGCAGTCAGCTCTTCTGCTCTGCTGGGGCTGGGGGGTTACAGCAGCACAGGACATGCAGCTTTCCAGTTCTCCAGCTGGACATAGCCATCACAACTGGGAAGAAATCCCTCTTTCCCATCCCTGAGAGCTGGCTTTCCTGCTGGAGCTGAACACTCTTGCATTCCTCCCACTAACACATACCAGGAAAAAACCCCTTGTTTACACATTTGCTTTGCTGCCATCAGATTCCAGTGTCACATCACCTGCCAGTGTTTATCTGTCTCAGGAACATGGGAAGTCTGAACTGATTTGTGTTTTGCTGTGCCCAACCAATGTTCATCTGACATTGCTATGCTTGAAGAGAACCCCAGCATGGTTGGGGTTGGAAGGGAGCTCTGGAGATCATCCAGTCCAACCCCCTACTCCAGCAAGGTCACAGCAGCTTGCCCAGGGTCACCTCCAGCTGCCTTGGGAATCTCTCCCCAGAAGGAGACTCCACAGCCTCTCTGGGCAGCCTGGGACAGGGCTCCAACACCCTCACAACAAACAACTTTCTCCTCCACCTGCTCAGCTGGAACCTCCTGGCTTCCAGTTTGTGCCCAGTGCCCCTTGGGCTGTCCCTGGGCACCACTGAGCAGAGCCTGGCCCCAGCCTCTTGCCCCTAAGCCTTCAGATACTTTTGGTATTGACTGAGTTCCTGTGGCAGCTGCTGAGGTCTATGCTATGGTTCTGCATTCTGGAGGGTAGAAGGTTCCTTGGTTCCTCAGCCAAAGACAGTAGAAACCCATGTTGAATAGATAGTCAACAAGGCTCCCACTAGAGGATAATATCTCTACTTTCAGTCAATAAAAGGGGGAAAAAATATACCCAACTGTGTCTGACAAGGAGAGACTGGAAGCATTGGAGGATTTTGAAACATTAAGACAGAAAGCTTCTTATTTCATTCAATTTGAGAGGTGAAGAGGGAACTGTGCCACAGTGTGGAAGCAAGAATAAAAATTCCATGAAACACTCTCATGAGACAGCTGATAGCACTCCTCCAGAGCTGGTGACACTCTGACTCTTTCATGAAAAAGGCAATTTTGCTTCCCAGAAACAAAAAAATATGCTGGCACTGGGGGATTCAAGAGGACAAGGCTCTCACAGCCACTTCTGGCTTTCTAGCCCATATTAATATCTACAGTTATCAAATCCAGAACTTCAAACTGTGACTTTCTTCCCAAAAGGACTCAAAAAGCCCTACAAAAACCTGTCCTTTGTCATCTATTTACAGCTGAAGAGATTCCATCCCTGGAGCCAAGTCTTTCCCAACAAAATCTCCTCATTTTATGTTGGGGTTCAGGACAGTCTGCCCAGGAATGAAGCTGTATTCCACACCTCAAACCTCTGACAGCAGCTGAAGATGCTCTGAAAAGCTATTGCAGATACCATTGGACTGTATAGAAACAGAAACCATTGAACACTCTCGATTCAGGAGAGCAGGAGAACAGATTTAGAGCAGTTTAGTTTCTAACAGGTATCTGCAGTCCTCCTTTATGGCATAGTTTTGTTCACTTCATCAGGGATTGCCTTTGATACCACAGAACAGCCCAAGCTGGAAGGGACTCACCAGGATCATCCAGTCCTTCTCCTGTCTCTGCACAGGACAAGCCCAAAGTCACCCCATGTGGCTGAGAGCATTGTCCAGATGCTTCTGGAATCCAGGAGAGTTGGTGCCATGACTGCAGCCCTGGGGAACCTGTTTCAGTGCTCTAGCACTCTCTGGGGGAAGAACCTTCTCCTAAGATCTAACCTGCCCCTCCCCTGGCACAGCTTCATGCCATTCCCCTGGGTCCTGTCACTGATCACCAGAGAGAAGAGATCAGCTCCTGCCCCTCCATCTCTGGTGAGGAAGTTCTGAACTGCCAGGTCTCCCCCCAGTCTCCTCCAGGCTGTAATAGTGATTTCAGCCATTCCTCATATGACTTCCCCTCTAGACCCTCTGGACACTCTCTAACTTGATCTCCTTCCTGTATTGTGGTGCCCAAACTGCACCCAACAGCCCAGGTGAGATATACACAGATCTGTAAAACTGTCTTTGGGCATGAAACACCTGAAGCTCCCCCTCCTCTGTGGAAAAGCAGCCCCCAGGAGTTCTGTAAGTAGCTAAAACATCTCCCTAACAACTGAGAACAGCTCGCAGAAGAGATGCTCTCAAAGCAACACCTGGCTTCTAAGAAAACTTCATCATGCAAAGCAGAAAAGTTTCTTGGGCAAGTCATCTGAAAAGGAAGTTTCCCTCTTCTGCAGAAAGGACAAACATCAGCCCTTGGGAAGCAGCAGTTCTGAAGAGGCAGGGACTGGTTAGGTTTGCTTTTCTGGAGGAGGAACCAGAAAATGAGAGGAACATTTCTAGAGAGAACAGAACAGGACTGGCAAAGGCAAAGCCTTAGTGTGGAGTGAACTCACTTTGTGTGGCAGCCTTTCACACTTCTGAGGAAATTCATTCTGGGAAACCACAAGATGAGAAGGCACTGGCTTGTTTCCAGTGCCTCCTCCCAGTCATCTGCCTGAAAAATCAGCTTCAGAATGGCATATTTCCTTTGGAGGGCTGACATGTTCCCTGTGTTTGGAACAGCAGAGAGACAGGCAACCACAATATTTACAGTCAGGACTAGGCACCAGCAGAAGAACTGCTAATTGTTTGCATGCTAAATGATTTGTTGGTTCCTAGAAAGGATAAAGAGCAGTAAGGAGGGTTGGCAAATCAAACTTGGAGCCCAAAGAAGTGGCTCCACTTCCAAAACAAGCTCCTCTCCCCTCCTTGCCAGTGAATCACTCTGAATTGGGAACTGAAGTTCACAAACTAACCCAGGAGTAAGCATATGCTTCAGGTCACTTGCAGTAAACATGCATAGAAAATGGTTTTCTAAGCAGGAATATGGGCTGGTGAGCCTGCAGTATCAAATATAAAGCAATATTCATGCAGAATCCACAAACTGGATGTTTTTAGGAGATGCAAAGCCCATCCACAACACCCAACTCAGCAGCCACTGCTCATGGCAAGTCTGCTCCCTGGAGTAAGCATCCCTGGGGCAAGGCAGAGTTAGTTTCTCCAACAGAATAAAGCTCCTTCCTGTCTCTGCATCCTTCCTCAAACAAGGAATCCTTCTGCTTGGAGAAGACCTCAAGTTCAAATGCTGACCCAGCACTGTCATGCTCACCCCTAAGCCATGGCCCCAAGCACCACAGCCACACTGACCTTAAACACTGCCAGGGGTGGTGACTGCACCACTGCCCTGAGCAGCCTCTGCCAATGCCTGAGAACCCTCTCAAGGAAGAAATTCTTCCTAATATCCAGCCTGAACCTCCCCTGGTGCAACTTGAGGCCATTTCTTCTCATCCTATCAAGACTGACACATGAATGGTTAACTGCATCTTGTTTCTCCTCCTGGATGCATTTACTACTGAGCTGCAGCATGAATTAAGTTGTTAAAATAACAGGACTCAGCCTGACATTTCCTCCTCATTCCCAGACCATCCAAATGCTGCTGCTGGGATAGAAGAAGTGGAATTTGTTCCATTTGGTGTTATCCTGTGGTTCAAGAAGCTGTAATCTGTACAGGAACATTTTGCCTGCCTGGCAAGAGCAAGGATTTCTATTTGCATGGTAATGAGACATTTGATTTGACAAGGTGCTGAAGGAAAAGAGGCAGTAATTTTAACAGTTGGGTGTTAGTCTTTAAAAGCCACTCAATGAATCTGGAAGTTAAAAACACCCCACCCAAAGTGCTTCAACACCCAACTTTCTGTGGATGGAGCATGGGGCAGGAAAAGGGACCAAACCCTACTGGGAACAATGAGAGCACACCCCTCTGCTTGCTGAAACACTGAACTACAGAGGGAAACTGGCAGAATCAGAGAAGATTTAAGGTTGGAATTGACCTCCAAGATCACCAAGGCCAACTGTTAACCCAACACTGCCAGGTCACCACTAACCCATGGCCCTCAGCACCACATCTCCAGGGCTTTGAAACCCCTCCAGGGATGGTGACTCCACCACTGCCCTGAGCAGCCTCTGCCAGGGTTTGACAACCCTTTTGGGGAAGAAATTGTTCCTCATGTTCAACCTAAACCTCCCCTGGTGCAGCTTGGAGCCATTTCCACTTGTCCTATCAACATTATGACTACAAGAGGAGAGACTCCCACTAGAGACAAGGAAGAAATGTTTTCCCCTGAGGGTGGTGAGAGCCTGTCCCAGGTTGCCCAGAGAGGTGGGAGATGTCCCAGCCCTGGGACCATTCCAGGTCAGGTTGTCTGGGGCTCTGAGCAACCTGCTCTAGATGCAGATGTCCCTGCTGACTGCAGGGGGTTGGGACTAGATGACCTTTAGAGGTCCCTTCCCACCCAAACCATTCCAAGATCCAATGCCCTCTGTGGCAGATGATGACACTCCAGCCTACCCATACTCCACCCAAATGCCTCCTTCATCCTCAGCAACATCAGGAGTGTTTCATCATCACCCAGGGGTTACCTTGCATCTATCAGAACCTCATTACCTGCACTAACATCTCAACTCTGCCCAAAGACACTGTAAATTTTGCCACTTAGCCACAAAGCACACAAGGTTGTTTTGTTACCTCTCCTTTTCCCCTTCCTCACACCAAAACCTATTCTCAGGGTGACAAAGGTCCCAGCAGCCCATGGTGGGAGAGGAGGACAATGGCTGTGGACCAACTGCAGGACAGATGTGATCTGATTAGGGAAATCCAACAGCAAGCAAGCAGCAGCACCCCAGAGCCCACATCCTCCTGCATCACAAGCACCCTGCTTCTGGATTCCTCTCTCAGCTGAAGCAAACACCAAAAGCAATTTGTGTAATAACACCAGGAGAGAAAGTTAAACAAGGCTAAGCAAACTGCAGGAAATCCATCACCAGAGAACACAACATCAAACAAGCATGGTCCCAGGGAACAAAAGCAAGAGGGGAAGACAACAATGGAACAGCAAGAAGGCACCCAGGGTATACAAGGGGGAGAGCAGAGTGAGGGCAAGAAGCCAGACACATTACACATGACATCAGTGAATAAATCAAAAGGAAGTGAGATTAAAACCTGAATTAACTGGAGGAGGGGGAGAGCTATAACACCTGCAGAGAGGTGTCCACCCCCCAGAGATTAATATCACACAGTCTATGAACAGGTTGATTTGTGGTGCCTGAGCAGGGCACAGGCAGAGAGATTCATGCTGCTCTAAGCAGAGAGCTCCCCAAAACAACCAGTGTCACTACTCCTTGGGCTGGCAACCTGCAGCTCCCACCTGAGAACACAGCAGGACTGCCCAGAGAGCTCATGCTCCTTTGGGTTTCCACCAGAGGAAAACTCTATTTCAGTTTGGCTTCCAACTGCAGTTGACTAAGGCAAATGTAAAACCAAGGAGTTCAAACCCAGAGCATTTTCTTCTTTTCCCACAAAGTTTTAATTCTTTTCTCTCACATCCCAGCTGCTGGGACCTTTACTGGATCTGAGAAGAGGTTCTGATGGAGGAAGTCCACTTCAAGCATCAGAGTCTTATTCCAAACAGGAACAGCAAGAGCACTGGGGGGATGAACATGGCAGGAACTAGTGTTTTCAAAGCTCTTTAAGGAAGGTTGTGATGTTTTCCTGTCTAATAATTCTACCACTTGATGCTCTCATGGAAAGGATGGAGTGGGCACAACACTGCCTTGATGTGCCACCAACCAAGGGCAAAGTAAGTTTCCCACAGCCCTCACACCTTTTGGGATGGACAAAGGAGCTGGAATAAGGACAACAGCTTCCTCCTTTTCCTCCTCCCCTGGGCAGGATCAGCCCTTGGTGCTGATCCAGGGTTCAGCTCTTGCTACAACAGGAAAATAATCTAGGAGCATCAGGAAGGAAGATCTCCCTAGAAGTTATCCATAAGGACATGCACAGAGATGTTACAGTCACCTGCAGCAGCTTCAAGAAACATCTGTGGGAGGAGGAAAGGCTGAGAGCCCTGGGGCTGCTGAGCCTGGAGAAGAGCAGCCCCAGAGGGGAGCTGCTCAATTCTGAGCAAGAGCTGAAGGCTGGGGGCAAGAGGCTGGGGTCAGACTCTGCTCAGTGGTGCCCAGGGACAGCCCAAGGGGCACTGGGCACAAACTGCAACCCAGGAGGTTCCAGCTGAGCAGCAGGAGAAAGTTGTTTGTTGTGAGGGTGTTGGAGCCCTGGCCCAGGCTGCCCAGAGAGGCTGTGGAGTCTCCTTCTGGGGAGAGATTGCCAAGGCAGCTGGAGGTGATCCTGGGCAAGCTGCTGTGGGTGACCCTGCTGGAGCAGGGGGGTTGGACTGGATGATCCCCAGAGCTCCCTTCCAACCCCAGCCATGCTGGGATTCTGGGCTATGCTGTTACATTACACCAGCAGGATCACAGCAGCATCAGAGCAGGTATGACATGGGTGGGTAAATCTGCTGACTTTTGCTACTTTCATAGGAAACAAATCCCTTGCCACTGCAGGAACTGTAAAAACAGCCAAGAGAATAACCACCTGGAAACAAAACATTGGCCAAAACCTGCCAGTCTCTCCTTGCCCTCAGGTTCTGCCAGCAAACTGTATTATACAGGGCTTTTCTGGTTTAAACATAAAACCACCCCTGAGAAATAAGTTAAATAACACCAAAGCATCCTAAACATTGTCTAGAGCACTTCTGGATTCTGGGATGTTCAAGTTCCAAAGTAACACAGGTGCTTCTGCAACCCCTCTGTTCCTACAGCCTCATGAAGACAGCAAACACCACGCTGGAAGCTTCAAGTTGAGATCCATGAGAGCACAAAATTAATGAGAGTCTTTGGAGGAATAATCTGGAGACTTGAGAGAGAACCAGGGGAAGATTAGAAATGCTGTTGACCTAGAAGAAGTAATAGAGAATTCAGTATTCAGGACTGAAGAACAATTTGGAAGTGAATAAAGGCTTGCATGCATGATGCCTGCTTTCTGTTGACAGATGGCAGAGAAGCATCTTCTCCACTCTCTCTCATTAAAATGATTATGGCCATGGAGGTTAGCCTCTTCTCCAAGCCCAGCACTTCCACAGCCTATTCAGGAGCACCATCATTGTAGGAAGAAGGTTAAACAAGAATGGAAACACATTGCTGGCCTGTAAAGGGCATTTGATATTCAAAGATACCTGCTTCCAGAAATAACAGCCAGGGAGAAATGTGTAACCTCAGAGTAAAATGAAATGATTGAGCTTGTTTGAAACAGGAGGTTTAATTAGAGCTCTCTCTGCTAACTTCAACTCAGCCCAAATCCAGGTCAAGCTCAGGGTGAGGCTGATGACCCTTTGCCTTCCCTAACTCCTCCAGAACCAGCCTTGTTTCTTGGGTTTTTTTACCTTCACTGCCAATTGCTCCCTGTAAAACTGCAAATCAGATGCAGTCCAGTCTGAAACTCCTTCCACAGCTGTCAAATAATAAACTCTCAAACTAGGGAGGGAGAGGGGGGGTGGAATTTAGGTTACTAGAAGCCAGCTAAAAACCCCCCAAACACCCATATTCCATCTATTTCCTTGCCTGGCCAATCCATTTGTACCTGCTGCTCCAGCAGCACACCAAGGGGATGCTGGTGGCACCTGGGGACATCAGCCTACTTATCCTGCTAATTACTCCAAAGGGTAGTTAGTGACACTGAGTTAATTACCACTACATCACAAGGGTTTTGGCTGCTGGGAAGTCCAGGTCCCCACCCTAGAGAAGGACATGAAGAGGGGTGGGGATGGCATGGCTGAGCAAGGATGACCTGGTGTCAGCAGTGTGCTCTCCACCCCTTCCCTGCCTGCTCTTCTCCCCCAATATGATTCCCTTTCATTATTTATGAGCCTTGTCTCAGGAACCCTCAGCCAGGGCTCCAAATAATGATAGGAATCTGTCAGTGTAGGATTGTATTTCTCCAAACAATAACCACAGTTCCTGGAAATGTCAATATGTCAATTGAGGGTAACACATCTCTCAATAAACCAATATTTTGAAAAAACAAAAAAAAATGTGGGAAGGGGGGGGGAGGGAAAGGGGGGGGGGAAGAGTGAGGGAGGGGGGTGGGAATAATAAATAAATAATAATGAAACAAATCATGCACTGAAAAGGGAAACAGGAGCTCCAGCCAGCTCTCCTCTTACGAGGCTGGGCAGAAAAATTCAACCTTCCTACCAGGGGATGGAGACAGAAAAACACATTTTTATTCTCCCCCCCTCCCCAGTTACAACTGGTGAAGGATTCAGGAGTTTTGCACTTGATATTGATGAAACACCATGAGAAGGAAGTGAGAGACCTGACAAAAGTCAGAGCTTCTACTGCACCAGAAGCCAAACTTCATCATACAATGTGCAACAGAAAAGTGATCTAAGGATAAATCCTAGAATCCAGACTGCAGGAGGTTGGAAGGGAGCTCTGGGGATCATCCAGTCCAACCCCCTGCTCCAGCAGGGTCACCCACAGCAGCTTGGCCAGGGTCACCTCCAGCTGCCTTGGCAATCTCTCCACACAAGGAGACTCCACAGCCTCTCTGGGCAGCCTGGGCCAGGGCTCCAACACCCTCACAACAAACAACTTTCTCCTCCTGCTGCTCAGCTGGAACCCCCTGGCTTCCAGTGTGTGCCCAGTGCCCCTTGGGCTGGCCCTGGGCACCACTGAGCAGAGTCTGGCCCCAGCCTCTTGCCCCCAGCCTTCAGCTCTTGCTCAGCATTGAGCAGCTCCCCTCTGGGACTGCTCTTCTCCAGGCTCAGCAGCCCCAGGGCTCTCAGCCTTTCCTCCTGCCAGAGATGCTCCAGTGCCCTCAGCATCTTCCTAGCCTCCAAGGGACTCTCTCCAGTAGTTCCTTGTCCCTCTGGAACTGGGGAGCCCACAACTGGCCCCAGGACTCCAGCTGTGGCCTGACTAGGGTGCAGTGGAGGGGGAGAAGTTCTCCTGATCTCCTGGTGACACTCAAATCACAGAGTCCTCACCAGTTCTACCCTGAACCTAATGGCTTAGAAATTTAGAATGACTCCAAAGGAATTTCTGCAGCACATTTGAAACCAACCTTGCACACATCTGCAGTTGACCCTCAGCCAACAAAACCAGAGGTGAGAATCAAATCCCTGCCTTCAGTTGTAGATAGCCATCACCCTTAGCTTTCCACTCCCATCCAAATGCCTCTTCTCTGATACTCTGAGGCCAATGGAAATCAAAGCTGTATTAACTGTGCAGTCCTGACAGTGCTCAGCCTAGCTGCAGTGTAGCTAGAGGAGATGTGTGCAGAGAGACTGCAGTCCCTGAGCAAGTCTTCACTTGCCTAAGCAACAGGTAAGCACTCATGCCCCACAAAGCACCCTAAGACATGGGCAAATCACTTAAGTTTTTAGGATACAGTTGTGGGGTTTTTTTCCTTTCAAAGCACAAGTTTTTGTCCCCCAAAAGCTCTCTCTCACCCAGGATTTTCTTTCACTGCTTTTCCTTCATGGGCCAGGATTACCCAAGAGCAGTGTGAGCACCTGACAAGATGAAATGGGTGAGGAGCTTGCTCAGGAGACACCAGAAGCTTTCACACACTGGTAGGAAAGACCTGAAGGTGTTTCAGAGGATGCTTCAATTATCAGAAGCTTGAGACCCTTTGCCAATGGGAAGATGTTGAGAATTCCTACACCAGAAGGGTAAACACAAACATCCCAAAGAGCAAAGGAAAGCCAAAAGTTAAGTTCTCCCAGTCTGAAGCTCTAGAGGAATAATGAATGGATGTGTTAGAGGGATGTGGGCTTTGGGTTGTTTTCCTTTCTGCTAAAAAGCAGAACTGTTCTGAAGCACAACACAAAGAATATTAAAAGCACTAAAATTTCTGGTCCCCATTGCAACACTCACAGCTGGGTGTTGGGAATAGGGAAAATATAGCCTGTTTGGAAGAGTATAAATTTAACCCAACAGCCATAAATCCCTGCCTGTGACACAAACTCCACAGACCCTTCCTAACAAATCATCCTGAATTTAATCTTTCCAAACTCAAAGACCATCATATTTAGCTAATACACTACATCTTCTGCCACCACTTGCATGGGACTTGGGTCTGGAGTGATCCATTTATTTCTGACTTGTCTAGAATATACCAATTTCTAGAGTTTACAAAGCAAAGGTTATCAAAGCTCAGAACCTTGATTTAAGAGAAAATTAAATAACTGCAGCTTCCCATTGCACTATAGACAGCAAGCAATGTGAACAGGAAGGAAAAGTAGGAATTAAAATCTACTCTGCCCTAGTCAGGCCACAGCTGGAGTCCTGGGCTCCCCAGTTCCAGAGAGACAAGAAACTACTGGAGAGAGTCCCTTGGAGGCTAGGAAGATGCTGAGGGCACTGGAGCATCTGTGGCAGGAGGAAAGGCTGAGAGCCCTGGGGCTGCTGAGCCTGGAGAAGAGCAGCCCCAGAGGGGAGCTGCTCAATGCTGAGCAAGAGCTGAAGGCTGGGGGCAAGAGGCTGGGGCCAGGCTCTGCTCAGTGGTGCCCAGGGCCAGCCCAAGGGGCACTGGGCACAAACTGCAACCCAGGAGGTTCCAGCTGAGCAGCAGGAGGAGAAAGCTGTTTGTTGTGAGGGTGTTGGAGCCCTGGCCCAGGCTGCCCAGAGAGGCTGTGGAGTCTCCTTCTGGGGAGAGATTCCAAGCCCAGCTGGAGGTGACCCTGGGCAAGCTGCTGTGGGTGACCCTGCTGGAGCAGGGGGGTTGGACTGGATGATCCCCAGAGGTCCCTTCCAAGCCCAACCACGCTGGGATTACAGGTTTTGTACATCATTCTGGTCCATCAAAATTAGCATTTCACCAAGTGCACTAACCAAACTTCCTCTGCATTCTGTCCAACAGCCACCTTTGGCTGCCAGAGCAGTGCCAGTGGGAGGAGACTGAGCACCACTGCTGCCTGCAGCTGCCAACTGAAAGTTTAGTAGCATCACCAGGAGTTCCCTAGTGCCAGGAGATAGATTTCTCCCAAACAGATTGGAAAGCCTCAGATGAGAGACTTCACCTCCCTCCTGCACAGCCCCTTCCAGAGCCAGGGAGAGATGTGGAGCATGGAGAGTTTCAGCAGGAGCTGGCACACCTATCCATCCAGGGCCAGCTTACCAGAAAGCAATCAGAGCTTAATTAAAGGTAGAGAGAGGTCACTCCCTTCATATGCAAGATGATTCAGGATGATGTCACTTGGGGGCAATCAATTAAAATGCAGAGGATATTTGTTTTAAATGGGAAAAGCCCCAGTGAGGAGCCTGTTGTCTACCCAAAGGTTTCACTATGCCTTAAAAGCTTCATTTAAGCATCTATTTTTTCCCCCCTCCCACCCTCCTTATTGAGATGCACAAAAGGAAGAGTTCTAGCAGCCATTCAGAGGTGATTTAGATGATTGAGACCAATTCCCCTTCAGAATATGACCAGCAAACAAAACCCACGGCAGCTCTACTGTAACACACACAATCTCCCCCCCCCACCCCCCAACAAACCACCACAACCAACACCATGTGACAAGGTTTCCTAAACCATTGCTATTTTGGACCTCACAAGCTAAATTGCTTTTGCTGGCCCCTTCCAACCTCTCAGCATGCTTGACAGACAAATTGATCCAAGCATTGGAAAATAATAGGCTTGCAAAAATTTCTCTGGGTGAGGGTTTGAGGCCTTGTGAATTTTTCATGCAGGAACAACAACAACACCAGCACCAAAAAAAAAATAGAAATCAAACCATGAAGGAAAAAAAAAACCCCAAGTATGAAAGATTGCCTCCTTGATTTGCTCCCTCCATTATGCCTCCCCATCTTATGTACTACAGGAACATACAATACTTCACAGGGCAGCAATACATTGTAAACAAAATGTAGAACATTTTTCACAGAACACCCAAGTTAAGAGCCTGGGTAGCAAAGGCATCTTTGCCCTGCAGATTATGTTGTTCAATTATAATGAATTCATACATTTGAAGTTGCCTTAGGGCCTCTCATTAGACTTAGGGGTGTTTATTACAGGAAATATTGCTTGTATCATTTAAGAAGCAAGGAGGCTGGATGATTTGATTAGAAATGTTGACAGTTGAGGTGTGTAAAAAATATGTCATTCACCCACAGTCCAACCCCCCCCACACACTTTAATATTAGGATCCTTCATTTTTTATGAATTCTTTAACCCCTTCCCTGCAGCCCATGGCTGCTGCACTCTCTGCTCCCAGGACCCCCCATCTGTCACCAGGAGACTGCTGCTCTGACCAAGATTTGCTGCAGAAAACCCAACCCAACTGCTGTGTTTCCATCACCACCCCTGCCACTGACACACAACCAGGAGGTCTAACCTGCTCCTGTCCTCCTGGGGAACCAGGACATGAACCTTTCTCCTCATGGCACTGCCAAAAAAAAAGAGAGAGAATCTGCTCTGTTTGAATTTGCAGCTCATGAGATTTGACCAAAGTCTTTTCCTGGATACAGCATAGGAGAAGCTGCTAAAGAGCTCATCAGCTTTTGGTCCAAAATGAAACAAGGCTTGGGAAGTTCTCTCAGTGAGAGCAGTCAGGGAGATGGATGAAGCTGATCAGACAGCTATGGTGGGGAAGATAAATAAAAATCAACCTTCATAGAATCAGGGAATGGCCTGAGCTGGAAGGGAGACACCAGGATCATGCAGCCCAACTCCTGTCTCTGCACAGGACAGCCCCAAAACCCACACCGTGTGCCTGAGGGTGTTTGGCCAAATGCTTCCTGAATTGTTAGGTCTGGCATCATCACTGCTTCCCTGGGGAGCCTGTTCCAGTGCCCCACCACCCTCTGGGGGAAGAAATTTCTCCCTGATGTCTGGCCTAACCCTCCCCTGGCACAGCTTCATGCCATTCCCTGTTTCTGGTCACCAGAGAGAAGAGATCAGCTCCTGCTCCTCTGCTTGCCCTCACCAAGAAGCTCTAAGGCCATGATGAGGTCTCCTCTCAATCTCCTCTTCTCCAGCCTGAACAAACCAAGTGACTTCAGCCATTCCTCACACAGCTTCCCCTTCAGACCTTTCATCTTCATGGCTCTCCTCTGGACACCCTCCAACACCTTCACATCCTTCTTGTACTGTGGCAACCAGAAGAGCACAACCCTGGAGATGAGGCTGCCCCAGCACAGAGCAGGACAATCCCTCCCCTCCACCACCTGCAATGCAATGCTTGATGCACCCCAGGACATGGTTGGGCCTCTTGGCTGCCAGGACACACTGCTGACCCATCCTCAACTTGCCCAGATCCCTCTCCACCCTCTAGCCTCTCCTCCCCCAGTCAGTGTCTCCAGATCTGCCTCATCCCAGCTGCAAAATCCAGCCCTGGCCCTTGGTTAAACTTCACACCACTGGTGACTGCCCAGGCCTCCAACTTGTCCACACAGAATCACTAAAGCTGGGAAAGACCTCCAAGATCATCAAGCCCAACTGCCCATCCAACACCACCATGTCACTAAACCATGCCACAAAGCACCACATCTACACGTGGTTTTGATCCCCTCCAGGGATGGTGACTCCACCACTGCCCTGGGCAGTCTCAACCAGGGCCTAACAACCCTTTCCAAGAAGACATTGTTCCTCATGGCCAATCTAAACCTCCCCTAGCACAACTTAAGGCTGTTTTCTCTTTGTTCTATCACTTGGTCTCTGGCTGAAGAGCCCAACTCCCACCTCACTCCAGCCTCCTTCAGGTAGTTGTGGAGAACAAGGTCTCCCCTGAGCCTCCTCTTCTCCAGGCTAACCAACCCCAGTTCCCTCAGCTGCTCCTCAATATACAGCTCTTCTAATCCCTTTACCATCTTGCCTGACCTCTAAATATGCTTTATATTATCTATAATTCAGAGGAAACCTTTGCACAAGCTCTTCTGACAGACACACACACTAGTCTGACTATTAACATCCTCAGAACTGTTAGTAGCAGCTACAACAACTTGAATTCACTGAGTGGTTACTACTGTTATGTCCATGGGATTTCAGACTACAAGGGATAGATATTCTCAAGGACTGCACATAAAAGAATTCATTAAGCACTCACAAGGACTTGGCAGCACAGGTAAGAAACCTCAACTTCTGGGTCTTGCTTCTTCCTTGTCTCTTGTTGGCCAAGCTCAGCTTGCACTGCCACTCTCCACACCCCACACATTTCAACAACACACCTTTAGTGGGAGAAACTTAAATGAATTGTGGATTTGAGGAGCAAGCAAAGCTCCTCCAGACCCTTCAGATTTGGGTCACACCACCATTGGAAAGCAAGGAACAGAAAAACAATTGAAGTTAGCAGGAGCAATATGGTTGCATTTGCAGATCGGATCCCCCCAGGTGCTGAGGAAGGGCTGTGTTTAAATGGGAGCTGAGTGACTGCTCTGGCAGGGACATTCTTGTCACCAGAGGGGTAAAGAAGCATCAGTGGTGCTGAAAGGAATTAGGCTAAAATATGAGATGAGTAAGATTCATCCTGGCAAACTTCCCACTCAGCCTAGGAACTGCTTTTCCCCTCTGAGGAGCTGGTGTTTGCCCTTTCAGCCAGCCTACAAAACACCACAAGATGCTGGTAGCTTACAAGGCAACAGAAGTTAGACTTAAAAAGGCAGTTTCAGCAGTGCATTTGCATTCTGTTTCTGTTCAGTTTGTTAGGTGCTAGCCACACATATAAATAACTACTTACATGGCAATCTCTATGTATTTTTAATAGATATTCATCTTTTTGCTGCATTGATACCCCCAGCATCTATCAACCAAATCAAATTTAATCACCTCTCTAAATGCTTGAAACCCAATTTCCATTTTTGATGCTTATTGTCTATTCAGTTGTAGAACAGGGTCAGGAATGTGATTTCAAAGGGCACAGCAGAAGTGCTGAGTACTCACAGCCTGTGCAGCAGCAGATTCCTCTCTCTCCTGGAGGTCCTAAGGAGCTCCACACAGTGCCTAATTTCCCTAAAGCAACAGCCCTGAAAAGCAAAAGGCCCCAAAACACCTCCTCTCCTGAGGCAATTTAAGCTACACTTCTGCCAGCCCCCTGTTAAAACACCAAAACACCAGTTCTGGCTCAAAGCAAAACCCACAGATTTTACACTGCTTGTCCCAAAACCACCTAGTTAACAGTTCAGCCACTCCACTGTGCCACCATGGCTCCATCTGAATAGCAGAGGATTATTAGGCAGCATCAGCAAGGCATCAGCTTTGCCTTTGCTGGACCAAATCAATGCATGGCACTGGGGAAGTGGCCAATCTGCATTTCAAACTCCTTCCACCCCCTTAAAAAGCTGAAAGTAAAGAAATCCTTTAAGGGTGTTTAAACCCCCAAACTGCCTCCTATCTTCACATCTCTGTACAACTAACAGGAGTGTTCTCAAGTTAGGAGTGACAAATACTAGCAAACCTCCACAATTTGGCTTCCATATCTCTGAATTGGTATTTCAGTGACAGATGTTTGTTGCAGCAAAAACCTCTGTCAGAACAAAATTAGGTGATCTATCATTTTAAGATATGGTCTTCATATACTGTTTACTCGAAGATATCACTTGCCTCAAGCCAATTTTGACCAAGAACATTTTGTGATATGGAAGTGATTTGTATATCATCATTTTTGTGATAAATGTAGCTCTTGAACACCAAATAACCCTACTATTCCACAGTATTACAGTTAAAACTCCTTCCCCAGTAAATCTGTACTACTGCTTTTATTACTACAAAGATACTGGAGCTAGACTTCAATGCATTTCCCATTTTTATTCACTCAATAAGGTTTGCCCAGGTTCTGCAGCTTTCCAGGAGGGAGCTCAGCCCTCTTGCACAAACCCCCCCCCAACCTCCCAGTTTGGGCCATCTCCTCCACTGTTTTGGGGGGAGCACAACAGCCACCATAATGGAGACTTTTGGACTGGTTTTTGGTAAGGGGGAAGACAAAGCTCTGCAAGATGTCTTCCAAAACAACAGTGCCAAGAGGCAGGGACTGCCCTAGTTGTTCACACCACATGGCACACCCAAAATTACCCTTTCTGATCCACTAGCAGTGTGTTAGAAGAGCCATCCCTCATCCAAGAGCCTAAAGTCTTCTGGTTCATGGATCATTGGACTACAGCAGCATCCTCCAACCTCACCCTTCATCTCCCACAGTGGCAGCAGGGGAGGAAGGGGACATGACATAAGCCAAAGAGAGGGCTGAGAACCACCACTGAAGCTGGACAAATCACAGGTGTGCCCAACACACTCATCTGATGGCTTCATCTTGCTCCTCAGACATCTGGAAGGAGCCTCAGCAACCCATCTCCTTTTTGTCCATCAGCTATCAGAGTGAGGTAATCCAGTAGCAAAAGATCACATAGCATGCTGAGGGCTGGAAGGGACCTCTGGGGATCATCCAGCCCAACCCCCCTGCTCCAGCAGGGTCACCCACAGCAGCTTGCCCAGGGTCACCTCCAGCTGCCTTGGGAATCTCTCCCCAGAAGGAGACTCCACAACCTCTCTGGGCAGCCTGGGCCAGGGCTCCAACACCCTCACAACAAACAACTTTCTCCTCCTGCTGCTCAGCTGGAACCTCCTGGGTTGCAGTTGGTGCCCAGTGCCCCTGGGCATCACTGAGCAGAGTCTGGCCCCAGCCTTTAGTTACTGATAAACATTGATCTCTTAGGCACTATTTCTGCCATAAAAGCAATGGCAAGAGGAAAGATGATTTTTCACCTAGTTAGTGGCAGGAGAAGAGACTAGGAAGCAAAGTTTTAGTAGACAATGGTAGGAGCCAAGTCTCATCAACAAAGTCACCATGTTTAAGAGCAACATTATAGTTCAGAGCTACAACATCAAGAAATCAAAAGAAGCAGGAGTACTGTGGCTTTGCTCCTCTCCCAAGGAAAGATTTAAAACAGCACAGAGCAGGCTTGCACAGCTATAAATAGGACACTGCAGTCCACAGAGCTTATTAAAAAAGCTGTGCCTCTACAGGTTTTAATTTTACCACAAGTACCAACAGTTCTCCACCAAAATACCTTTGCTACTGGGGATTGGCTCTACAGAAGTTAAGAGTGGAAACTATAACCCTGGGCAACCTGCTCTGGTGGGTGGCATCCCTGCCCATGGCAGGGGGGTTGGAACTTGGTGATCTTTAAGGTCCTTTCCAACCTGGGTCACTCTCTGAAGAGCTGGTGGTGGTGTTTAATGACAAGTGCCCAACTTGCTGCTCAGTAGAGTCTCAAAATGAGACTTTAAATGAGTAACCAACTCATTTACTTGTTATTAATACAGAAGTTAGCTCAGTTTGGTGTTCTCACTGATTAAACAACTAGAAAGCTTAGTGATAGTCCAAGACTTGACTGCTAGCTTCTGTACTAATAGGCTGAAGGTTAGGAAGTCATTAGGACCTGAACCAAACCCAGCTTAGGCTAGAATTGCCAAACTGCTCCTGTAGCAGCTCTTTTGAAGAGGGCAGCATGAGTACCTTGTTGACATGGGAATGGGAAAGGTCCTTCTGGATGCCTCTCAGAACAGAAGACTGCCTTGCAGTACAACATCCCTGGCAGCAATTGCTTATTCCATGGAAAAACAACCCCAAACCCTGAAGCCACATGCAGAGAACAGGGAAAACTTGATCATCTTCACAGCATCTCCTGTGTGATCATCTCCAGTCTACACTACAGGCTTGGTCTAGAGAAACTCCTCTTCTCTGGAGCAGGTGAAAGGCTCCTCATGGTCCCACACAAGGTGGTTCCTCACCCACCATGCTCCTCTCCATACAGGAATGGGCCTGGCTTTGACTAGCCTGGATAGAGGCATCAAGCATTTCCTTTAATAAAACTAAAGGTAAGTTCTGTCTTCTCTGGTTCCTACCATGTGTGATCTCCTGCTCTGCCCCACCAAAGCTCAACAGGCAAAGCACCTCTTCCCAAAGAGATGTGATGGACAACAGGGAAGGCAAGGAACACACAAGACCTTCCAGAGAGGCAAAAGCCCACCATCAGCCCAGAAAAACACAGAAAACTCAGGTCAAGTGACCAGATCTTGCCTATTTTTTAGCATTAATTCCAGCACACTGAACCTGTATTCTTTAAGAGCACAGGTTAGAGCATTCAGAGTACCTCAGGTTAAGAAAAAAATACTCATTTTGTGCAGTTTGAGAAGAAAAATTGATATTACAAAAGGAAATACTTCAATTTTAAAGGCTTCCCCCATGCAGGATTAGCAACACACACTGTGGAAGGATTCTTTTGATAGTATCATTTCAAGACTGCTGGTTTAATATCACCCAATTTTTCTTTTGTTTCCAAAGTTGGAAGAAAAAGACCCCAGCTGTGTATATTACATTCTGTGATCTCCCCTCCTTCAGATCAATGTCCTCAGCAGAAGGGAAATCCTCAGCCCCAGCTGCCTCCTGACTGAAAGGAGGGGAAAGAAAACCACCAGGAGGCACCTAGAAAACCTGCCATGATGTGCAAAAAATGACCAGTTCTGGAGCTAAATAGCCAAGTCTGCATGTTAAAGGCATGAAAGAAACCCCAAAATGACCAATTCTGAAGCTAAATAGCCAAAAACCTGAATGTTAAAGGCAAGAAACCCCAAAATGACCAATTCTGAAGCTAAATAGCCAAACCTGCATGTTAAAGGCATGAAAGAAACCCAAAATCTTCTCTGGTGGACAAAAAAGGTTGAATGGTTTTGGTCTGTTTTGGGGGTTTCTGGGGGTTTTGTTGTTTTTATACTTCTCAGGGAGTTTTGCCCATGCTTAGTTTTCCAGCTGTCACAACTGTCTAAACCAACAATTATTTCTTTTTGCTCTTAAATCAACACCACCACCACAAAAAAAAAAATGTAGAAGCCACCCCAAGACATCATGATTTGGCCTCCAGCAACAGCAGCACTGAGAGACATTTTTGCTAGGGTTCAATTTGCATGATAAACTGTTGGGAACAGATACCATCTGGTCTGGAAATGTAGGGAAAGGAGCCATATTATACAGCTCATTACAAATATTACTAACTCTTAGACAATGACTCTTGGAAAGTGTCTCTTGTAGCTAATGAAGTTGAAAGCTTCAACAACAAATCACTTACAAGTTGGGCCTTGCTTGTTTGGTTTGGGGGTTATTTTGGTAGAGGGTTTCTAGTGGAAGGAGTTTCTAATCAAAGGAAAATGTAATCACTCCTGCTAAGCAATCCAGAGACCCAGTCAATGTAGCACAAACAGCCATTAGGGCAAATTATGACATTAAAAGGGGAAAAAAAAAAAGAGACTCTTGCAGACTTGGCATTTTACACTCTCCACTCCACAGCCTAAAAACTGCCCCAGAATGAAACCAGGTGAAATCCCTTGTCTCCAAAATAGCAAGGTGGTTTTTTTTCCCCCCCAAAATACCTAACACATGTTCAACCTGGACTGAGATTTGCTGCCCTGAATTAGACCTGACACCAGTAACAAAGGGGATTCCATAATGGACATCAGCTCTTCCTGTACAGTGCATTAATGGGCATCGTGGTGAACATCATCTGTCAGGAGCAGTCACAATAAAGATGTGCTGCTGATTAATGTTCCACTAGGCTTGTCTTTAATAATTGATATAATTTGTATTAACTTGAAAATTGCCATCACTATGGTAGGCAAAGAAACACAAACAATTCAATGGAGTCACTGCCAGCCAGGAAAACATTCTCCATGGCAATTCAGATGTGTTCATAGAGGAGGCATCATTCAAGGCAGAGAGATGAACTGGTGTGAAACAACTAGTTAAATATGTGATTGGAAACCATTGCTAAATAATGTATTCAGTTCATAATAGAATCAAAGTTAAATCATATAACAGAAATACTTAAGAGGTCATAAACACTTCATAAATCAGTGTAATTTGGGGGGTGGCATTATCACTTCTATCCTTACAAACTGATTTTAAACATCATTCCCATCACAATACCTGCTTCTAGAAAACTTAAACTTAATGTCAGTCATGAAAAAGAGAGTTCCAATCCTCTCCTCTGCTTTCCATGGAGAAACAGTCATGTTATAGCAGTGAAAATCAAAAGAAAATGGTCACTCCACATTCCTTCCCTAATCCTTGTTTTTCTACAGAGACCTGAGCACCCCTTCCCCAAGCTCTAGAGAGTGCTGGTGGTGGGTATTGGTCAAGACTCTCCTCTGCTCCCCTATCAGGATGATTAATGAAGGCACCTTTCTCACAGAATGTCAGCCTCTGCCTTTTTAACAACTGACCTTTCATAGAATACTCCTGAACTCATAATTCCACTTTTGTTCAGCTTCTTATTAGTGGAGGTAAAATTAATACTTATGGGAATGATGGCTAAGGTGATGCACAGTAAATCTTAGAGCACATCAACCTTCTGCAGGAGCTACCAAAGGAATAGTACCTGCATTTGTCTACTTCAATAGCATAAGTATTCTAGTAAAACTCTGTGTCCTTTTACAAGACAAATTAGGTCAATATTCAACCCTCTCTCAAGTACCAGGCTGTGCATATGGAGAGAAGGGCTCTCAAAGTTCAGATATCCTCACAAAATAGTGAGTAGTGGCCATGGTGGGGTTGGGTTGATGGTTGGCCTTGATCCTTGAGGTCTTTTCCAGCCTAGGTTCAATGCCCATTGTACATGAAGGGATATTTTGGTGCTGCTGCACTGTTGGAAACTTCCAAGGTGATGATGTGGACAAGAAATGGCACAAAGCCTCCTCATTCTTCTACAGGGAGCCACTTTGGCCACCCATTCAGACAGTCCTGGTGGCTCCAGACACTCATCACAACCAGGTACATCTCCAGCCCCTATAAACTACATGAGTAAACAGCCTTGCAAAATGCCACTGCAAGGATTTGGAGGAAAACACTGATGCTATGAAGATAACCCTGGGTTTGAAACCACCTGTTCAAGGTGGAAAAAGGTGCCCTGCTCCTTGGAGGTGCTTAACATCCAACCAAGCTGAGAGGGGTTCAGTTATGGGAGAAAAACAGTAACAGAGAATAACTCTTCTGTGAGGATCTTTTAAACTCACCACCTCACTTCCCTCAGCTGTGCCCATCAACCTCCCAAACCCAGAGGCTCTCAGATTTCAGGCAGTTTTCTATCCTTGCAGTTATTCCAAGCTGATAAAGATGTGAAACTTTTTATTGGTACCTGAAGATGACACCACATGCTCAGGCAGCAGTGGAGCTGATGTCTAACCCTGAAGACATCCCACAAGGCCCAGCAATTCTGGTGTAAACCACCCAACAGCACAAGCAAAGTGCAGCTTCATTTTTCCTCTACATGCTCATTCACATGCACAGAGTCCAGTCACATCTATTCTGGGAGAAGACATCTGCATTATGGCTAAACATTGTCTCTTGCAAACAGAACAGCTTTGGGCACTGCTTCAACCCTGGCACATCAAAGAGGCCAGAAGGATTTCACCTTAAATAAGGTTTTCCAGAACAAAGCCAGAGGACAGTAGAATGGATTTCAGTGTTTTCCTTAAGGTCAACTGGGCTGTAATTTAACTGCTCCAGAACAGGAGACCTGAGACCTATGGAGGTGTTCAGCTCCTCAGCAGAAACACACTTCCCATAATGCAACCCAATAAACTGACCTAATCCACTCCTACTCCACACCACAGTCTCTAGTCCTTCCTCCAGACATCTATTACACAAGTATAAAATCCCAGCATGGTTAGGGGTTGGAAGGGACCTCTGGGGATCATCCAGACCAACCCCCTGCTCCTGCAGGGGCACCCACAGCAGCTTGCCCAGGGTCACCTCCAGCTGTCTTGGGAATCTCTCCCCAGAAGGAGACTCCACAACCTCTCTGGGCAGCCTGGGCCAGGGCTTCAACAGCCTCACAACAAACAACTTTCTCCTCCTGCTCAGTTGGAACCTCCTGGCATCCAGTGTGTGCCCAGTGCCCCTTGGGCTGCCCCTGGGAACCACTGAGCAGAGTCTGGCCCCAGCCTCTTGCCCCCAGCCTTCAGCTCTTGCTCAGCATTGAGCAGCTCCCCTCTGGGGCTGCTCTTCTCCAGGCTCAGCAGCCCCAGGGCTCTCAGCCTTTCCTCCTGCCAGAGCTGCTCCAGTGCCCTCAGCATCTTCCTAGCCTCCAAGGGACTCTCTCCAGCAGTTCCTTGTCTCTCTGGAACTGGGGAGCCCAGAACTGGACCCAGGACTCCAGCTGTGGCCTGACTAGGGTGTGCAGTAGAGGGGGAGGAGAACCTCCTCCCACCTGCTGCTGCTGGTCACACTCTCAGTGCACCCAGTTAACACTGCAGAGTTACTTACCCAGAAGCAATGGCATGGAAGTTTATTTTAAATGATGGAACAATATTTAGCAGAATATGATCTTAAAATTCCCATTCCTTACCAGCTACCATGTTCACTACAGAGGGAAATGCAGCACTTAACAGGACTCCTCATTTAGAAGTGCTGGATGGATAAAAAAGCTAGTTCCCAATTAAGGCACACAGATGTCTCTTCCCCAGTCCAAAACAAAGCACTTCTGCAAGAGCTACCTTGTTAAGTTCTGTGAGTTAGACTTCAGCTTGCTCATAAATTAGCCTAATTACTACAGACTTTTGATAAAGTGATAGACCTGAAAAGAAAAGTATTGAGTAAAGACAAAGTTCCAAAGTGAACTGAGAAGGCAAGTGTCAGAACTGGCAGTATTTATGATTTCAGCAATGCTAACTAGTTAATAAATGAGTCACTGGGTGCTCACTCTGATAGATTGCAACAGAACTGGGATGCAGGAAGCTGCTGGAATGAATAGCAATAAGCAAACTGATAGAACTCAAATACCTTCCCCTGATCCAAATGCTGAACCCAACCTGAAGCAGCATTTTGCTGCTGCTCATGTCCTAGATACATCCAAGAAAAATGCATGGTTAGTCCTAGCAGGTTGGACTCAAAAATATCCCTAGAAGTGGCTGTTCTGGTGACACTGCTTTCAAAAGGAGATGTGTTACTGTACATGCAGTTTTGGAGCTTAAAGAACTCAAGATTCAAGATCCACATCACAGGGAAGCTCAGAGTGACTCATCCCAGATGTGAACACAGGAAGAGCAGCAAGTAGAGAGTTATCAGGAATGTATATCTGAGCTCCTTCTTGTTTTCCTTCAAGCTTTGTTCTACCTGGAGGTTGTTTTTTTGGCCATCTGACATCTTTTTGCTGTGATTTATCATGAGTTCAGACAATCCTTTGTTCCTTTTCAAATTACCTGGCAATCACACATATCATGAATGTTATTTTTCTGCTGTTCCTGTATGCTTTTGTTGCCTGCTTTTGTTATTACTAGGAGTTCTATCAAAGAATTTCAACCTGTATTTCCCAGCACAGACAGGAAGCAAGACATGCTATCACAACCCTGAGGATATCCTCTTGTTCCACACTGACATAAATCTCAAAACCCAGAGGATATCTGCATAAGTGAAGAGCATCTGGACAACCTCAGAGTCACAAGCAATATGAGCCAGCAGACAGAAATCTTCTGACCTACAAGGAGCTGAGAGGTGAAGCCCAACCATCACCAACAGAAACTGTAGCCACCACTGGAGCAGAGTCAAATGGGATCTGGATGAACCACTGCAGCAGCTAAAGCAGGAGAAAAAACTCCCCCCAAAAATGTTCAAGTGCAAAAAGCCTTCAGAAACAAACAGCAAAACCCCCATGAAAAACCACATCCACCTGGGGTAGTTGGCCCTGGCACCATCAGCAGAAGAAATCAGAGAGAATCAGTGTTTCAAAGCAATCCAGGAGAGATGGAGAGAGTCAAGACAGCCTGAGGTGCTCTGTGTCAGGGAGATGGAAAGGCTGTGACTCAGGTCAGTTTGGACTTCTGAAATGCAGAGGTATAAACAGAAGGCATCTTCTGTATTCTTCAGGTGTCCATGGCAGCATTGAAAATGAGAACAAACTTATTTTCAGAGGTGAAGAACATTCATGAGCTGTGAAGAATGACTACTTCCAAATTACTGAGGTATTACATTTCCAATTGCCTTAATGTACACTGATTTATATTTATGACTCAGTTCCATACAGCACTCAAACTTTCAACAGCTCCTCCCAAGCCAGGTCACTGAACATCAGGAGTTTAACAACATCAGGCAGGAATAGTTCTCCATCCTCCTTGTCCCTTCCATCCAGGCACCTACCCACCAGAGTCTCCAGTGCAGTTAACCATCACAAAAAGGCTTCCTCAAAGTTGTATTTTGGTCAACATAATTGTAGTTTATACATTTACAGGCTGCCCAGAGAGGCTGTGGAGTCTCCTTCTGGGGAGAGATTCCCAAGGCAGCTGGAGGTGACCCTGGGCAAGCTGCTGTGGGTGACCCTGCTGGAGCAGGGGGGTTGGACTGGATGATCTCCAGAGGTTCATTCCAAGCCCCACCAAGATCTCCATGGGACCAGAGTCCCTCCCATTGAAGCAACAACTCAGGCCCAAGTTCCCAGAAGTCAACAAAAGTTAGGTTTGAGTCTATAGAATTAGATTTAAGCATCAGAAAATGTACAGTTTAAGCTGCCATGTTCCTAAGAACATCTTGGTTCCCAGATATACTGACAACAAAAAGTTAGAACCAGAAGCTCAAGGCTTCCAGAAGAAGCCTGAGCTCAGGGGATCTGTATCAGTACACCCTGGTGCACCACCAGCTTCCCTGGCTGATGTGGCACCAAGGTTCCCACCAAACAGCCACTGCTCTGCTCCAGCCCAGGCTGAGACACTTCCCACCACTGATCCTGAGGGGCATCAGGAAGGGTATGGCAAGCAGGTCAAGGGAGGTTCTCCTCTCCCTCTCTTCTGCCCTAGTCAGGCCACATCTGGTCTGTTCAAGAAGGACAGGGAGGGTAGAGAAAAGGGCTACAGACATGATGAAGGGACTTGGGCATCTCTTCTGGGGAAAGGCTGGGAGAGCTGGGGCTGGGTAGCCTGGAGAAGAGAAGCCTGAGGAGGGAGATCACCGATACTTCATGGGTGGGAGTCAGGAGGCTGGGGCCAGGCTTTTTCCAGTGGTACCCCATGACAGGGCAAGAGGTAACAGGCACAACCCTAAACACAGGAAAACCTCATAGAAAGTTCTACCTAAATACAAGAAGGAACTTTTTTACTTGGAGGGTGGCAGAGCACTGGAAGAAGCTGCCCAGAGACATTCCAAACCCCCCTGGCCACCACCCTGTGCAACCTGCTCTAGGTGAACCTCCTCTGACAAGGGGTTGGACTAGATGATCTCCAGAGGCCCCTTCCCAGCCCCTAACCTTCTGTGATCAGAGGTTTACAATCCTGGTGCAAAATGAGAAATGAGATGGGAGATGGAAACCAGCACTAAATGTTTAATACCAGCAGCAAGCCACAATTATTTCTTCAGTGTCTTTTGCTGGATAACTTTTTTTCCACTGCATGACCTCAGTGAGGAGATAATAGGAGATGCTGCTTTTGAATAAGTTATCCTTTTCCCTTGCTCTCCTCCAACCTCACAACACCACCACTATTAATATTTTCACTCTACAACACAGCACTAGCCTTCCAAAGAAAAAAGTCCTTGACCAAAATATCAGAGGATATTAAACTGAGAAGTGATCTACTGATGCAAATCATTAAATCTATTTGCATTTGCTTACTGAACCCTAACACAGAAATTAAACTACATAGTGTGGGAAAAAGAGCTGGTTTTGCATGGTTAAAAGGAGACATCTTGGAAGATCCAAGCTCTATGTCATTAATTTTCCTTCTTCCCCTCATTAACAAGTAAAATGTTTTCACTGCTTGAAAAGTTTTAATAAATAGGAAAAAGCAGGGCAGCTGACATAAGTTTTTAATGTAATATACAAGAGCTTTTAATATTTTTACATATATTAATGTAAAAGCTAAAAATAAATGTTAAAAGGTTACATTTGTGAAGAAAGAAAACTGGCATTTACAGTTCCAGGAGGAGGGTTTAGAATTTAACCCTCTCTCTCCCAGCCTGGAGTTGGGCAGATCATTTGCCATGGAACTGAAGCTCCAACCTCCCTGCAAGGCTGAGTCACTGCAGAGGTGGCCCTGGGGTTAAGGCCACACTTTGCCTCCCAGCCCTCTGCTCCACCATGATTTACTGTGCTTTCTCCTACCAAGCCTTAAATTCTTTCCACAGAGGGAAGGAAGGGAGGCATCTTAAGAAGAGCTATCATTAGCACAGGCATTGCTAGCAGGTCAGCTTTGGGACTTTCACTGCAAATGCAGGAGTCAAAGCAGCCAGTGAAGATCAGCTCCTGCAGCTACCCCCTTCAGCTGCAGGTGGGCAAAGCCACTCAACACCAGAGAAACCTAAACAATCCTGGGAGAATCAGACTCCTAGAATCATTGTGGTTGGAAGAGACCTTTTAAGGTCATAAAGTTCAAGCAGGAACCTGCTCAACCCCTGTACATTACATTGGCTCTGATCACAGCAGTTGCACAGTCAAGGTTCCTCAGGTAGAGAGCAGAGACCTCAGCAAACCCCTTCTTGTAAATCAACTGCCTCACTTAAGGAGAGCTGCAGAAAGGGTTCCCATTCTCCAGGTGGGCATCTGTACCTACACCCTGCTGCCCCACAGAACCCCAACATGGTAGGGTTGGGAGGAAACCTCTGGGGATCATCTCCCCACAGCAGCTTGCCCAGGATCACCTCCACCTGCCTTGGAATCTCTCCCCAGAAGGAGACTCCACAACCTCTCTGGGCAGCCTGGGCCAGGGCTCCAACACCCTCACAACAAACAACTTTCTCCTTATGAAGCCTCCCAACAGTTCTGTTTGCTGTGAATTCTCCTAGGCATTATCTGTGTATCTAAAAGTTGGGTTTGGAGGACCTGGGAGGAAATCCAAGATGAAGAGTTGAACCATTTAGGAATACTCCCTAATTCTGACAACAAAAGATCCATGTCATTGCACAGCCCATTTTCCACCAAGGGTGTGCAGTGGAACAAGTCTCCCCTGTATTAATCTACCTCTAGCACAGCAAGTGGAAAGGTTCCACTGATGGCCTGGATTACTTAGAATCCCAGAACTGTCAGAGCTGGAAGGGACCTGAAAGACCATCTAGTTCCAACCCCCCTGCCTGCCAGGGACACCTCCCACTAGACAGGTTGCCCACAGCCCCATCCAGCCTGGCCTTAAAAGCTTTCAGGGATGGAGCTTCCACAACCTCTCTGGGCAACCTGTGCCAGTGTCTCCCCACCCTCAGAAGAGTTAAAGCTACAGCAGGCACAGGCTAGGGCCAGGGTGTCAAGAAGAGATTTCTTTCCAGAGGATTTTTTGGAGAGATGCTGCTGCATAGACAAATTCTCAGACTCCTCTCCAGCAAAATGATTTTTCAGCACTATTACAGCTCTACATCTTCTGCACTAGAAATAAACCCATCATATTTGTGGTGTTTTCAAGTGGGTGTCTGCACAAGTTATATTATCTAATATGGTTTGTTGTTATTTTTTTGCCAGTTTAAAATATCACCAGTGTAAAATGTGATCACTGGGTGCTTAGAGCAGCTCTTGCTCTGGAAGGCTGGGCTGAGCAGTGAGCTTTACAGAGGAACACACTCCAGTCCAGCACCAAAAGCTTGTTCTTCTGCATGCTGATAGAGAGCTGTAAGTGCTCTGCCCTGGCACTGCCTATGGTAGCATTACAGGGTTTCAAACATCAGAGCTGTGCCATCAATAACTCTGCCCAAGACAAATCATGGAATTCTTAGGGGGAGAAAAGATCACCAAGGTCTAATTGTTGACCCAACATTGCCAAGTCACCACTAAACCACATCCCTCAGAACTACTTCTGCACATTGTTTCCATCACTTGTAGGAATGGTGACTCCACCACTGCCCTCAGCAGCCTGGGCCAATGCCTAACCACTCTGAGTGAAGACATTTTTCCTCATGTCCAACCTAAACCTCCCCTGGTGCAACCTGAGGCTGTGTCCTCTCATCCTGTCACTTGTTCCCTGGGAGAAGAGCCCAACCCCCCACCTGGCTCCAGCCTCCTCTCAGGGAGCTGGAGAGAGTGAGAAGGTCTCCCCTGAGCCTCCTCTTCTCCAGGCTAACCAACCCCAGTTCCCTCAGCTGCTCCTCACAACACTTGTGCTCTAGACCCTTCCCCACCTTCCTTGCCCTTCTCTGGCCACACTCCAGCACCTCAGTGTCCTTCTGGGAGTGAGGAGCCCAAAACTGACCCCAGGATTGGAGCTGTAGCCTCCCCAGTGTCCAGCCCAGGAGGCCAATCCCTGCCCTATTCCTGCTGCCACCCTAGTGCTGATCCAAGCCAGGATGCTGTTGGCCACCTGGGCACTCTGCTGCCTCATCTTCAGCTACTGTTGACCAACACCCCCAGGTCCTTTTCCCCTGGGCAGCTTTTCAGCCACTCTGCCCCAAGCTTGTAGCATTCATGGTGGTGTTGTGACCCAAGTGCAGGACACAGCACCTGGTTTTAAGGAACCTCATCCCAATCTAGCCTGGCCAGATCCCTCTGCAGAGCCTCCCAACCCTTGAGCAGATCAGCACTCCCACCCAACTCTGTGTTGTCTGCAAACTGAGGGTGCACTTGACCCCCTCATCCAGATCATCACCAAAGATACCAAGCAGAACAGACCCCAACACTGAGCCCTGAGGAACAGGGCAGGATTTCCATTTTATCTCTTTACATAGAGCCCTCAGCAGCTTCTCTGGACAGAAACAACTGCAGACTTAAACTCCACTCCTACTTGCATCTTGTAACACTGCCATGGACATCTGAGCTGCACTGGGTGCAAGGCTTTGAGCCTAACCTCCCTCCATGCTGTGAGAGTTTATTTTGTTTCACTTTTGGAAGCACTATTTCCAATAAAAAGTTCTCTTCTCTTGATGCAGCATAAACAGTCTGCAGCATCTCCACAAGAAACTCAGCAAAAAAAAAAACCCCAAACCACCCAGCCTAGCCCAGTTTATTTTTAATAAAAGGAGGACTATGCTATATAATAACTCTTCCTGCCACATCCATTGAATCTGCTGAAATAAAGATTGATGCCTGGATATTTGTAGACACTTCCTCCACTGGAGGTAATATTTCTTTTTTCCTTTCTTTCTGTCCTTTTTTTTTTTCCTGGCAGTAATTTGAAGGAACAAGCATTATCTCCCTATTACCCAGGTAACTGCATGGCTTGTTCCTAAGGTAAGTGGGAGAAAACTCAATGAGATCTGCAAGAGCTTAGTGCCACAAATTAAAAGATAGCTGCAAATCACAGAATGGGTTGGGTTGGAAAGGATTTTAAAGATCATCTAGTTCCAATCCCCCTGCCATGGGCAGGGATGCCACCCACTAGAGCAGGTTGCCCAGGGCCACATCCAGCCTGGCCTTGAACACTGCCAGGTGTGGAGCAGCCACAGCCTCTCTGGGCAACCTGTTCCAGTGTCTCAGCACCCTCTGGGTGAAGAACCTCCTAATCTCTAGCCTAAATCTCCCCTCCTTCAGCTTGGATCCATTCCCCCTTGTCCTGCTGCAGTCTGAGCAGCTGAAAAGTCTCTCCCCTTCTATCCTGTAACCCCCTTTAGGTACTGAAAGGCTGCTAGAAGGTCCCCTGGAAGCCTTCTCTCCTGGCTGGACAACCCCAACTCCTTCAGCCTGTCCTTGTAGGGTGGGTGCTCTAGTCCTTTGAGCATCTTCATGGCCTCCTCTGGACCTGCTCTAACAAGTCTACATCTTTTTTATGCTGAGGAGCCCAGAACTGGATGTAGTACAGGTGGAGCCTCAGCAGGGCAGAGGCAGAATCACCATAAATAATAATGTAATCAAAAGCTTGAAGAGAAAGGAAGCCCAACCTTCTTTAGGTGCTCACCTAGGCACCCAACACAATTTACTCATCAGTAAGAAAAACATTGACAGGATTCTGAGTTAAACACAGGAGAATCAGCCTAAAGGCCAGGTGAAGACAGCACATGGACACTGCACTGCTTCACACACCTCCTTCCAACATCTCCAGGGGGACTCAACATCTGAAGCAAGATCTGAAGCTGTCTGTGGATTTTGCCCTGTGCTTTGAACCACCATCACCCCAGAAAGATCAGGCCTTCTCCAAGCCATACAAAGAACATCCCCTGGGAAGAAAGGCTGAGAGTTGGGGCTGTTCAGCCTGGAGGAGGCTCCAGGGAGCCCTGACTGCAGCCTTGCAGTACTAAGAGGGGCTGATAAAGATGGAGACAGATTTTTAGCAGGACCTATTGGGTCCTGCTGAAGGGATGAGGGGTGATGGTTTGAAACTAAAAGAGGAGATTTAGACTAGAGAGAAGGAAGCAATGTTCTCCACTGAGAGTGGTGAGAGGCTGTCCCAGAGAGGTGGGAGATGTCCCATCCCTGGAACCATCCCAGCTCAGGTTGTTTGGGGCTGTGAGCAACCTGCTCTAGTTGGAGATGTCCCTGCTGGCTGGAGGGGGTTGGACTAGATGACCTTGAAAGGTCCCTTCCCACCCAAACCAGTCTGTGATCCTATGAAGGCACTGCAGAAGCAAAGACATGGAGCAGCCCAAGCCCTTCACACCACCAAAGGACTCAGTACTCTCAGACTCACATCCAATGCAAGCTGCAAATCAATCCTAATCTGTTTATATTAATGCCTACAAAAGATCCATCTAATGAACCATTTTCCAGTCACTGTAAACAGTAATTAAATACATTAAACTATAAAACAAGGAAAGTGCCATGCAAAGCATACTTTGATCATTGATGAGTGCTGTCAGCCTTGATGATTACAGTATTTACAGAAGCAAGGGCTCTGTTTTGGCTGGCAGGAAAGCAATGCATCTGGACTTGGCCACAGTTGGCCAGGGTTTTAACATCTTCCTCCATGGGAAGAGGAACAGCACCTTAGAGAGGACAAGCTGCTGCAGTGCTTGTTAAGGAAGCCAAACAAAAACAAATGCAATTTGCCAAAAATTACAAAGATGCCAAATTTTATTGATGTCATTACTCAATGGGCACACACTGGAAGGCAGGAGGTTCCAGCTGAGCAGGAGGAGAAACTTGTTTGGTGTGAGGGTGTTGGAGCCCTGGCCCAGGCTGCCCAGAGAGGCTGTGGAGTCTCCTTCTGGGGAGAGATTGCCAAGGCAGCTGGAGGTGACCCTGGGCAAGCTGCTGGGGGTGACCCTGCTGGAGCAGGGGGGTTGGACTGGATGATCTCCAGAGGTCCCTTCCCACCCCAGCCATTCTGTGGCAAGCTCTACAAACTGCAAAGCACAATGACTCCACATGGACACTGGGTTTGGTCTTTGAAAGAACCAGCACCACCAGCTTTACTCATCCAAGCAGAATGGCTGTGAAGGCAGTTGTCCATCTCCCATGGTGAGCATGCCTTGCACTGCAGAAGCAACAGAACCCATGGCTTGGATCTACCAAGCACCACATCTTTCTTCAAGAAGTGACCTGGAATCTAGCAAGCATGATCCCATCTCCACACTACCAGGAGCTGAAGCTTCAGACAGGTCTGTAGGACACCTGCTCCCAACACTCCACTTGTAGAGATCATCCCCAAACCATGAACTCCTTTACTGCAAGTATGTGCTGTGTGTCATTCAGGTTTTATCATGCATCATCTGAGTTATTCTGCCTCCTGTTAGACCCTCATTTGAAGGAAGAGCTGAATGGAGCAGAGTGGCACCTCTGCCAGGCTACCAACCTTGCCAACCACCTTCTATCCATGCAAGTCACATCAGGTGGCCACAGCAAACCAGAAATCTACCCAAAGCAGTTGGAGCAGTCACATTCCCACCTCCTTCAGCCAGTTTTTAGCATGCCCCTGAGTTCCACTAAGTTTCTGAGCCTTAGCTGATGCTGATTGGAAAAACAGGAGGGGTGGCACTCACCCAAATGCCTCCCACTTGTGGCATCAAAGTGAGAGATCACTCACAGTAAATTCTACAGTCTGAGGAATGAAACAGTTAGCAAAGTTGACATTTAAACCATCAGCACTGGCTGGGATTAAATACCTTGGAGATGAGCTGAGTGCTTCACACCTCTCCAAGTTATTGTTCTAGGCTCTTATCAGGCTTCCCCTAACCCACTGCCTTTCCACACACCTGAGGTTTGCTTTCCATCTGTAAGAGCTGGAAACCTCCTTTCAGCTGAGATGCTGGAGGGTTTCTGAGAGTGTTCAAACTGGCAGAGAGAGACTGACCAAACCCCTTTGAAGTTCCTGAACTGCAGATTCACCCTGAGAAGGTTTTAGGCAGAAGAATGATAGAAGAATGGCCAAGGTGGCTCCTTCTTGTTCCTCCTCTGACCTCCCTCAGTAAGGAAATGAAACACTAGAAGGAAACTGAAGACAACCTGAAAGGAATGCAGAGGCCAGATGGGATCATGCTGCTTCCCAAAGAGCCCCTCTTCTGCAAACAGCACAAGAGAGGAGTCTGGAATGTTCTACACCAGCAGGGAAATGCACATGGTGACTGGTCAAGCAAAGCCAACCTGCCCAATCTCACCTCCCACAAATGCACATGAAACCCCAACAGCTTCTCTGCACTCTCAAATCCAAGTTCACAACAAACAGGCAGCTCCCCCAGCCCAGGGAGGAGGAGCAGACCAGCTGCACCTTGCTTCCTGCAGGAGATGGGTCCTTGAGCCAGCCACAGTGCCCTGGCAGTCCCCAGGCTGGAGGAGCAGGAGCCCAGCAGCAAGGGGTGGCTGTCCCCAGACCATCCCCACCTTGCTGCAGCACTGGCCTTGTCCAGGGATGGCATTGACAGATCAGAGCCAGCTCAGCTCAGCTTCTAAGTGGAAAAACTCAACTTCTGATGGTGGCATCCTTCAGCCCCATGGGGGATGTCAATGTTAGCAGAACCTGGGAGCTGTGCCCATTAACCAGATGGCAAATTGAACTCCTTTCCCATGCAGTACAGTGGCACACTGGCCATGACCCCAATGCCCAGCAGGTCAGGATTTCCCAGCCACAGACTGGAAGCTGTTCCAGTTTAGCTGAAGGCATGTCACACCCATACTCTGTAACTAAAGTCCTCCAGTTGCCACCATACTGCTCTGCCTTGGCACATGTGCAGACTGGATAACCCAAGCCACATGCTGACCACAGGGAGCCGAGAACACTGGGGCAATTTCCCTGTGGGAAGAGGGAATGCTTGAAAGAGTTTGGATTCTTTTGAACCACTGTTCCCTGCTGCCACCCCAACTTCCAAACTACCATCATCTGCCAATACTGAGCACAGGAAAACTCAAGCATGGCTTCTGCTGCTGATACTACTACAAGTCACAAGTGCACTCTGCTACTTATCAAGCAGATCATTTCCCCTCCAGCTCAGGAGGGAGACAAAGCTTCTCAAAGAAGAGTTGTCCCAGGGCAGGAACAGCACAGCCAGCAGCAGGATAACTAAGAAGTCAGTCTGAAACATCAAAAGATGCTAACAGACACTTAGAGAGTACAGTAACAGGGAAAAGGGAGTTTTACTTTTGGACAAGAGCAAAAAGTCAAACACACAGAATCATTTTGGTTGGAGAAGACCTTTAAGATCATTTAGGCCAACTGTTAACCAGCACTGCCAGGTCACCACTGAACCATGGCCCTCAGCACCACATCTCCATAGCTTTGAAACCCCTCCAGGATGGTGACTCCACCACTGCCCTGGGCACCAGCACTTGAGAACCCTTTTGGGGAAGAAATTGTGCTCAAGATCCAACCTAAACCTCCCCCAGCATAACTTGAGGCTCTTTCCTCTCATCTTGTAGCTTGTTACCTTAGAGAGTCTCCTGTCAGGGAGTTGCAGAGAGTGAGAAGGTCTCCCCTGAGCCTCCTCTTCTCCAGGCTAACCAAGCCCAGCTCCCTCAGCTGCTCCTCACAACACTTGTGCTCTAGACCCTTCCCCACCTTCCTTGCCCTCCTCTGGACACACTCCAGCACCTCCATGTCCTCCCTGGAGTGAAAGGCAAGATAAGATTTGCTGGCCTTGCTCTAGAAACATCACTGGCAATATTTCAGGCAGGAATCTTGGAGGAAAAAAATCTTGTTGACCAAAACCAACCCTTGTGTTTTTGCAGACTGCAAGGAAAGCTACAGCAGGTGATGCCATGCCAATATACAGACAGCTTCTCTTTTCCTAGCTGTTTTGTCAAGCCTTCTCCTCTTCTGTAAAGCTGAAGTTCTTCAGCAAATGTACAAAAATCCAGCTGCATCTCCAGGACACTGCCTCACTCACTTTACAGCCCTGAAGCAACACCAACTGGTTTCAGAAAGAGCCCAATAATGACTCTAGAGATCTCTAGACAACCTGAGCCCAACATGAGCACCTCCTGAGGATGCTGTCTGCAGGGTGAGAGCCACTGCAGCCTCCATCCTTCAGCTTATGGCTACCCAACAGAGAACTGGATCACTCCTCAGCTGCTCTGATGCTGCTCCCATCTATCCTGGCCCTGCCTTCAGCAACTGACAGTGCCAACTTCAACCAGCCAAGCCACAGCTTCAACACTTAGCCAATGAAGAAGTTTTAGGCCAGAAATGGATGATTTCAAGCCACTGCTTTAAGTCAGCCAATGGTTAGCACTGCACTTAGGGGGTGAGAAAGCATTGCAGCTAGCATTCAGCAAATCCAAGCTGTTAGCTCAAATTCCTCATCTCTACTGCTGACATTGTTTTATATACACACACATTAAAAAGCCTGGCTAAAACTCCCCCCTCTCCCAACCATTCCATGGCCATGTCTTGACTTTAAACTCCTCCAGCTTCACCAGGAGCAGCAGAACCTCAGGTTATGACAATTAGTTCCAGCTCATTAATAGATCAATACCCCAAAACCCCTGGATTTTTACTTCGTTGCTTCTCCTTTTAGCCTACCTTATAGCCTGTACTCTCAAGTTTTAGGGACAGCCATCAGGGAGCAGGCTGTGATCCCAGGTGATGAACTGCCCAGCATTTCACAAGCTGTAGAACAGAGCAGGATCTCCACAAGCAGATTATGCCATTAGCCAGGGCACTCTTACCAGATCCCTCCTCCAACCAGCAGGTTTGGCTGCTGGCTGCAAGCCTTTAGTATCTCTCTATTTCAAAGCCTTCCTTATTTTTGTTGTTTAAAACCATCTCTATTGATTGCTACATGCAATTCTGCACAAGTCCTAAGCAGCATGGAGCAGAATACCAAAGTTGATGCCTGGCCTTGTGCTCATTATGCTTCTCTCTGACAGGGGGGTCCATTCAAATCCATTTTTATGCTGCTTTTTCCCCCCCTTCCCCAGCCCAATGATCTTGCCACAGTGTTTATTAGCCAGTTAGGAGAAAGCACTGGGCACTGCTTTGCTTTTATTTTTATTCTGTCAAAAATAATGAGGCCAGGTTTAACAGCTATTCACCAGTGATGAGTGGAAGAGATTAAATCTTATCTTGCAGCACAAACATTTACAGAGGGCTTTAAAGTTTTTAGAACTTGAGCATCAGACTTGACAAAAGCAAGGTCCCACCTTCCACCTCTGATTTAAATTCTTCAGGTAACTAAGAATACTCTGCTGGCCATGAATTCTGAGCCACTCTTCAGCAACAGTCCACTTAGAATATGCTTTTTACATATAATTCCTGCCATCTGCTAAGCTGAGTGGTATCAAGATGCTGCTAAAGCCTCAAGCTCTCCAACAGGGCTGGAAATTAAGCTGAGCACTGAGAAGTGGAAGAACCAACATCAGGATGAAACTTAAAGAACCAGGTAAAGGATCTAGAGTGCCTGACATCTGCCTGAAGAACAAGACCATGAGATCCTCCTTCAGCTAGCCAACCTGGTCATGCTACATGAGCAAGTGGCAGCCCCCAGGAAGGGCTGTCACAGAATCCACAGACTCACTGAAGGTGGAAAAGATCTCCAAGATCATCAAGTGCAACCACTGACCCAACACTCCCATACCCAAAGACAACATCAAGTGCCACATCTAGATGATTTTTCAACCCCTCCAGGGCTGGTGACTCCACCACTGCCCTGGGACAGCCTGGGCCAGTGCTTAACCACTCTGGCAGTGACAAAATTCTTCCTAACATCCAACCTAACATTCTTACAGATGGGACAGACCTTGCCTTGCAGCAAGCCTCCCTCATGAGGTGAGTGGCCCATGGTTTGAGAGTGACAGCATCTTTCCCTCTGTGTAGGCAGAGCTGAGTAACAAAGTACTCAGAGCTTTCAGGGGACAGACAAGTAACTGCCTGGAGAAAGGTCTGTGTGCCTGAAAGATTGATTTCTCTACCCTGCCTCCCTCACCACCACTTGGCTCTGAAGATATTTACTGTCCCTAAACTTTCTGGTCTAAAAGAGAAGTTAAGCCAGCAAGTGAAACACTGGCAACCTCAGCCCTGAAGGGAGAAGCCAAGCAGAACTTTGCTCTTCTCTAGGAGAGCTACAAGAACACTCAGCATAACACCACCTCCCTACTCAACTTCTTGGCCTCTTACTTAATTAAGAGCCTAGAATTATTTGTTTCCAATATGTCATTTCATGATGAGCTTCTGGTTCTAGGACTCACAGCTTCATGATTTTGTCTCCAGCTTTTATTTCCATGCCATCCCCTTTGCTCCCATTACAAAGAACACACATATCTCACATCCATCACCTTTGAGAGCCCAGAAAGGCTTCTCTCTTCCACCCACTTATTGATGCTTCCTCTTCTCAAGGGTGGAAAGCCCTCAGCTGCTTAGCTGTTCAAGGCAGATAGTGTTCTGCAGCAAAGGCAAGCTTCAGCCTTCTCCTAGACACCATTTTATTTCCACCCCTTGGCAGCAGAAAGCCAAAACTGCTGTCAGCAGATGAAGAAACTAAAGGACTTATTGCCATAACCCTGGAGCTGGCAAAACTCTCAAGCCCAGAGGCTTGAGGGCTTGTCTATTAGAAGCAAACCAGAACAGACATTGTGCTTCCTAGTCCTCATTAATTTTACACACACTGAAATTAAAGGGGTGATAAAACCAGGAAAACAAGAGGGGAAATCCCAGAAATCAATGGAGTTCCTGAAGCAAAAAGCAGGGGAGAGAAGGACAATGTGGGGAGAAGGAAACCAAAGCTCTTGGAGTCTTGTCAGAAGCAGCTCTGCTGCAACAGACTGTGGCAAAGGCTGCAGTTTTATTACCAAAACCAGCTGAAGAGATCAGCCTTAAGTCATAGCAGTAACTTCCATTTTGGCAGAGGAATGTGACAGAAATTTGGCACCTAGTCACTGTGAAAGAATTCAGTGTTCCTTTGGGGAATGTCACTGAGCATTTCCTCACAAGACCAAAGACCTCAACAGGACAGATGGACCTTGGACTGCACAGCACCCAGGTTCAACAGTGAAACAGCACCAACACCTCTCAGCCCTGTAGCTGAGACACCATCTACATCCCATGTCCATCATCTCTTCTGAACTCCAGAAGACAACCCAGCTATGGCAAACCAAGCAAAGCTCTCTCCAAAATGCAGTCATTCACACAATTACTCCTAGTAATTCTTCAGCCCTGGTTGTGCCTCTTGGAACATTAAGAGATAATATCCATCTGGGTACAGGTCTGCAGAGCATGCAGGGAGGACTTGCTCTCCCATGTGTCCAAACCTAGATGTACTTTCAAAACCTATGTTCAAAATGTCTCTATTTTAGACCATTCTTGATGCAGCAGAGAAAGCAAGATGTTCTGGAGCCATCACTTGGAGGCTTCTTTTGCCTCTGAGAGGGGCAAGCACTGTGCTCCCAGCCATGGCTAGGAACAAAAACCCAAGCAGACAGAGTTGTGTCTTGGATCCTCTGGGCAATCTCTTTCCTCTGCCACACACATGAACACAGGATCAGCAGGACATGCACTTACCCACTTGGCAGCATGCTCATCTTTGGCAGTTTGATTTCATGTAAGCCTGTTTCACAGCCAGAGATCTGCAGCTTCCCCAGAGGGCTAAGCAGGAGCATGTGTCTCTCCTTGCACTGAGAGCCTCTTCCCTCTTTGGAATTCACCTGCTGAGGAAAAGAAACTCCCCTTTAGTGGCCTGCATGATCACCAAGGAACATTCAGCTCAAGGTATTGAGCAGTTTGCAAAAGGAACTTAAGAAATAAAGGCAAGAAAGCAGCATATTCCAAGTGTCCTCAACTATGGCTTTTACTTTCACAACTTCAAATCACCCACCCTAAGTAGTCAGCATCTAACTCAGTCTCCAAACAACCCCAAGTTAACTAGCAGAGCTGTGACCTTCACCAGAATCTCAGCTAGCAGCAGTTTCCTGGCTGCTTTATCAGCTACCATCTGATGTGGTTTTGACACTGATTTCCAAAGGATTATTGCCACAACAAAGGCTATTCAGTGGTTCAGAGCAGCAGTGTTATGCAAATAACTGCTGGAACACAAACAGAACCTGTCTGCTGGAAAAAAAATACATGAAAAATATCATTCCTTAGTCAACAAACCAATTTTATTCCCATTGTTACTAGTCTGCTTTCATGATTCCTGATAGGATGCAGTTGGAAACAGATGCCAAGGATTTCTCAACAGTGTACAAGACCAACAATAACAAACTGCTCCAATTCATTTGGGCTAAGAAATCCAAACCAGTCTGACTCAGGAGATCTTTCAGTTGGATTTCCAGCTTGGTTTGACCAGGAATTAAGAGACATGGGACAGAACACCACAAGTATGGCCACTGCAGTCACCCCAGCCACCAAACCATAGGTTGGGACCAAAGCACCATCAGTGCTGTAGAGGCAGCACAGAAAAGCCTTTGCTCCCAAGAGCTAAATGCAAGGGAAAGCAGGCAAAAAAAAGGGAAAGGAACTAAAGAACTCTAACAAACTGTTAGGTGGCACAAGCTAACAGGGGCAAAGTTACACTGAACCACCATCACCTCCAAGGTTTCTTGGTGCTTAGCCACTCAGACCCTGCAGCTAGCCTGCCCTTTGCCTTGCACCCCAAACATTTCCTTCTTGCTGCAGTGTTCAGAACCAGCTGTGCCACAAGTATTCCCCCAAGCTTTGAGTCTACCCCAAAGCACTCTGAAGCCAAGCCCACCCCCAGCTCTGCCACCTACAGCCAGGGGGACAGTGCTGGCAGCCTGATGAGGCATCAGATGAACTGAAGTGATCAAGAAGCTGGGAAACCAACTGAAGAGCACAGTGAGACCATGGACTCCAGGCAGAAGCAGTTTAAAACCAAAGTGATCTTTCCCTCAAGATTTAAAGTGCACCATTTTGCAGATAGAAATACTATATATTTTAGTACCTGAATTCAGGTTAGTTTTCTTTCCCAACCCAGCAGCCTCTCCCCATTCCCTTTCTCTTCCCTCTGGGCAGGCAGAGAGGTTCATAGAGAACATCTGGCACTCATCTAGTGGCCAACCCAACCCTGGCCCTTGACAGGACTAACTCCATCTACTCTCTGTTCTTCACAGACACATCCTAAAGGTGAATCACTCCAATGCTCAGACACATTTGCATCAAGAAGCTGGCATATGAGCTACAGAAACACCTCCCCTGTTTCTCTGACACACAAAACATCAGTGACTTGCCAGAAGGCAATACCAGCAATGTGTTGAGATGGAGGAGATGATCAATAAATGCCAGGGAAGTTGCTTCTTCATCCTCATTACAGGAGGAAAGAAATACCAGTCCTGCACTGAGTGCCCTCCCTGGGAGGATCAGTGTTCTCAAACCTGCTTCTTATTGATTCATAGTTTAATTAAAAGTCAATGAATGCTTGAAGTCTTGGATTTGCATTTAAGGGGAGTGCTTCACAGGCACTTGGGCTGCTTTGACAACTTGTTTCTTCACTTCAAGAATCTTTGGCCCCAGACATTCTTCTTGAGCCACCAAGTTTACATCCTTCTCATCACAAAGTCTCTACCACAGCAGTGGTGTTTGTCTAGGTAAAAACAGTTAGAGAATCATAGAACAGTTTGGGTGGGAAGGGAGCTTTCCAAGTTACCCAGTCCAACCCCCTGCAGTCACCAGGGACATCTGCAACTAAAGCAGGTTGCTCACAACCCCAGACAACCTGAGCTGGGATGGTTCCAGGGATGGGACATCTCCCACCTCTCTGGGCAACCTGGGTCAGGCTCTCACCACCCTCAGGGGAAAACATTGCTTCCTTCTGTCTAGTCTCAGTCTCCTCTTTCAGTTTCAAACCATCAGCCCTGGTCCTGCCCCATCAAGAGTCTGTTCCCATCTTTCTGACAGTTCCCTTGAAGTGCTGCAAGGCTGCAGTAAGGTGTCCCTGGAGCCTTCTCTTCTCCAGGCTGCACAACCCCTGATGAAAACATTTCTTCCTTCTCTCTAGTCTAAATCTCCTCTTTCAGTTTCAAGCCATCATCCCTTGTCCTGTCCCCAACATGTCCTGCTAATATGCAGGCTCAGAAGACTTCAGTCTCCTCATTTCTCTTCTAGCAGTGTGTTAGAGACCATCCTAAGAGATGAGAAGTTAGCTGTGCTCACCTCCAGGCTCCACAGCAGCCAGATCAGAAGAACAGCCAACAGCTGACTGTTTACAAACACCCCAACTACTCCAAAGTCTAAAGGCCAACCTATCACTCCTGGAACACAGCAAGCATCAAAATTAGGGCAACCATAGGTTGCCATTACAGCCATGCCCTTCTCCAGGGTTTGGGAAACAGCATTTATTGCTGCTCCACCCTGAGACAACTGAAAAAGTCATTAACATCTAGAAAGACAACTGCATGAAATAATTCAGATACAGAAACCCTAACCCTGGCTGCAAAGGGTTTCCACAGAATCATGATGGCTGGAAAAGACCTCCAGGATCATCCACTCCAACCATCCCTCCAACACTGCCATGCTGACCACTGAACCATGGCCCCAAGCACCACATGCAAATGCTTTTTGGACTGTTCCAGGGACAGTGACTCCACCACCTGGGCCAGTGCCTGATAACCCTCCAGCTGAAGAAATTCTTCCCAATAGCTAATCTGAACCTTCCCTGGCATAACTTGAAGCCATTTCCTCTTGTCCTGGCACTCATTATCTGGCTGGAGACCACAACCAATCTTACAATGCAGTTGCAGAGAGTGAGAAGGTCTCCCCTGAGCCTCCTCTTCTCCAGGCTAACCAAGCCCAGTTCCCTCAGCTGCTCCTCACAACACTTGTGCTCTAGACCCTTCCCTACCTTCCTTGCCCTTCTCTGGGCACACTCCAACAGCTCTACATCCTTCCTGCCTAGGTCTGCAAAGCTGAATGCTGAGGTTGACCACAGCTGCTGGAGAGCTTCCACACACCAGTGCTCCACTTGTCCAAGGTTTTCATTGAGTTATAGTGCTCTCAACATCTCCTTAATAGTTTAAAACTTCCTGTATTTGTTTTCCTGGTTTCTACATGTTTATTTAAAAGGAAACAATCCATTGTATGGCTAAGAATATGGGAAATAGATATTAATAGTAAAGGTAAATGCATTTGTGCACACATGCTTCAGTGTGGAGAGTAATCATCTAACCTTCTGCAGCTAGTCTGAGATGAGAAAGCCACCTCTGTTTGAAAGCAGAGGAAAATTTAAGGTCTGAGAATGAACACAGATCAAAATAAAGATCCAAAGGCCTGGGCTCTAGTTAATTCCTGTTGCCCTTGACCTGTCCCTGGGCACCACTGAGCAGAGTCTGGCCCCAGTCTCTTGCCCCCAGCCTTCAGCTCTTGCTCAGCATTGAGCAGCTCCCCTCTGGGACTGCTCTTCTCCAGGCTCAGCAGCCCCAGGGCTCTCAGCCTTTCCTCCTGCCACAGATGCTCCAGTGCCCTCAGCATCTTCCTAGCCTCTGCTGGACTCTTCTCCTCCAGTTCCTTGTCTCTCTTCAGCTAAGGAACTCACAACTGGACTCAATACTCCAGCTGTGGCCTGACTAGGCAGACTAGAGGGGGAAGAGAGCCTCCTCCACACTTCTGAACACACCCCAGGAGACCCTTGGCTTCCTTGGCCACGAGGGCACATTGCTGGCTCATGGTGAACTTGTCCACCAGGACTCTCAGGTCCTTCTCCACACAGCTGTTCTCCAGCAGCTCAACCCCTAATCTCTCCTGCTCCATGAGGTTATTCCTCCCCAGGTGCAGGACCCTACCCCTGCTCTTGTTGAGCTTCATGGGGTGGTTCTCCCCCAGCTCTCAGCCCCTCCAGGTCTCACTGCATGGCAGCACAGCCTGACAGGGCTGCATCTCAGTTTGGTGGCTTGCTGAGGGTACACTCCATCTCTTCATCCAGATCACTGACCACATTTAAAACTACCTTTTATGTTACAGCACACAAGTCCTTCACACCCTGCACAGCTCCTGTGACCTCCCATCTGGGCATAAGCCACATTTCCACACACACATCCCACAGTAACTCTCTATACTGTATTTCTTCCTATAACACCCAAAGCAAACTCTCAGCTTGCCAGAATAAAGCACCAGACATCACACCCATATATTTCAGTCCTTGCTGGAGTTGTGGACACCTCCACAGCTGAGGAACAGACTGATCTGGATCAGGCTTACACACAAGCAGCACTGAAACACTGCAGGACTCTGCTCAAACCCCCAGTGCTTCTAAGGAAATCTAACTTTGGTTAAGCCCAAGCTGTAACTTCAGAGGGGATGAAAACAAAACCTCCTTTCCTGGCTAGGGGAGGTTTGGAAAGGAAGTGTCAGACAGACTGTAAGCAAATGCAGGGTTAGTTTGGGGTGATACCACCTCTCTTTACCTTCCAAAGTAGTAATCCCATGAAAAAAGTGAAGGCACACAATTAAACTGCACATTTTGAACATATACAAACATACACTGGCACACAGCAGCCACAGAGTCAGCCTCCATCCTCACCTACCCAAAAACACACAGGAGGGATCCATCTCCACATCCCAAGAGCAACATCTGCTTCCTACAGCATTTTAAGAGTGCTCAAGAAGAGCAAGCACATCATTCTTTTCTTAAACAATCCAAGACAACAAAAGCAAGTTTCTGTTGTCTCATTGCATGATCCTACTAATCCTCTTTGGATGGCAACCAAAAGACCCCAAAATACCAAGCTATGAAAGTGCCTTTCCAAGCAGTGGTAGCCTCTGGCTCTTTGGCTTCATCTTCACTCTGTTGCTCTGGCAGACAAGAAAAATCCTGGCCTGTCAAATGGCAAATTCCCAGTGTGCTTCCTACCAGGGCTAGCTCAGACTTCTCCATCTTCCTTAAAAGAGATTTTCATTGTAATAACACATGCTTCTGCTTTGGAAGAGGCAGGTAGGTTATTACTATTGCATTCAAAAAGCCCTGATTTGAGGGCAAGTAATGAAAAGACCTTAGTGGACTGCTGAAACAGGGAATTCAGGTGTACTATCTCCTCCAATCTCTCTCCAAAGAGAAGCAAACACATTCTGGATCTTCCCCTACCTCTTACCTACCTAGGAAACTTAAATGCTATGCAAGTCAATCACTGCTGTGGCCACAGTTTAACACTCACACACAGGAGAACATTTAGATCATCAGCATCAAGCTACAGAACACATCTTTGCTGGAGCACATCCAAACACTGGTGGTGAAGGATCTAGAGCACAAGCCTTGTGAGGAGCAGCTGTGGCAGCCTGGTTTTTGAACACCTTCCAGGGATGATGACTCCACCACAGCCCTGGGCAGCCTGGGCCAGGGCTTGACAAACCTTTTGGGGAAGAAATTGTGCTCAAGATCCAACCTAAACCTCCCCCAGCATAACTTGAGGCTCTTTCCTCTCATCTTGTAGCTTGTTACCTTAGAGAGTCTCCTGCCAGGGAGCTGCAGAGAGTGAGAAGGTCTCCCCTGAGCCTCCTCTTCTCCAGGCTAACCAAGCCCAGTTCCCTCAGCTGCTCCTCACAACACTTGTGCTCTAGACCCTTCCCCACCTTCCTTGCCCTTCTCTGGCCACACTCCAGCACCTCAGTGTCCTTCTGGGAGTGAGTGAGGAGCCCAAAACTGACCCCAGGATTGGAGCTGTGGCCTCCCCAGTGCCCAGCCCAGTTTCATAAGCATACACACATAGCAAGATTGCAGTGCACTGCTGGGAGTGTTCAGCTGTGTGTGGAAATAAATGGATGGCCACTGCTCTAATATAAAGAAATGATGACTTTTCAATCAAATGAAACTTGTTTCAGTTTGTGGAACTTGAAAATGGGCTAAAAAAGTGAACAAATCTAGCAGAAGACTCCACTATTAGCTAACATATCAAACCTGTATCACCTAAACCCACCAAATTCTTCATCTGCTGCTGGTGTTCTCTGCAGAGCTGAAGTCAGGAGCAGCTAAATAAAAGCTAATGCAACTAGGCATAACACAATAAAAGATATTACCTTCACAAGGCATTATTGCTGCCAATTATAAGAATCACTTCAACTTAATTTCCAAGGCACCATCACCCTCCACTGTAAAGAGTCTCTTTTAAATTTCCAACAGGATTACAGGAAGGCAATAACTCACCTCCCAGCTATAATATCACTGCCTTATTGCAAAACTACATTTCATCAACACCCCTCATTGACAAGGCAAGCTAATTCAGGTTAATTCCATTGTATTTTGGTGCTACCTCCCATTTGTGTGCAATTACCTTGATGGTGTTATTGCCCTGCCAGAACAGAATCACAACAATTATTTGGAGGAGGAGGAGGAGGAGAAATTTTAAATCACCCCTGCTGGCATTTCTGATAAAACAGCAGCTTTATCTCAGGAACTGGCAGGGACATTGGATAAATCATGCAGCAGTCAAGTGGAGCTGACCCCCAAGTGCATTGCACAATATCAGGAGTGCTTCAAAAGAAACTTTCCTAGATAATCCATCATTCTTTATAATACCAAAATAGCTCTACCTGAAGAGGAGGAAGGCTGGAGGATAACACCAAAATCAATCTAAGCAATATGAACAAACCCATTAATAGTGCTCCTTAAGCTGAAGGAGAGGCAGCAATCTGAATTGGCTTGCAGAAAAGAACTCCAACTCCAATGTTGCAGGTGAGTAGAACACCTTGCAACAAATGAGGCAGCAAAGTGGGTGTTAGGCATTCACTAAAAATACAAACACCTACAGGAAAATAAACACATACAAGAGTGTCAAAATCCTCCTCAAAATACAAGATTGTCCTGGCAAAGAGCTGAATTTTCCCAGCATTAATCAGTCTCAGTTGGGTTCAGGACAGCACAGGCAAGGGCTTCACTCCAACACAGCAAAGCATCACAGCTAGGACAAGAATCTGTACTAAGCTGAAAGACTAAACTCAGTTTTATCTAGAATGACTACAAGAAATCCAGTGAGGAAGAGAATTACATTATATCTCCCACAAAACAGAGAAGTTGCCACTGTTATATGACCCCCACAAAGGCCCCAAAACACTCCTGAATAGAGACATTCCTGATGGATGCTGAAGGACACAAGCACAGCCACACTGCAGCCTCTTCCACACAAACCCAACAACCACCTCTGATCCCCTACAACAGGCTCAGGAACCCAGGAGGAGACAAATGACTGGGAAATGCTCATATCTGGCTGCTTTCAGAAATCAGTTTTCTTCTTCACAACCTGCTTCAAACCTGTTCAGCACATTCCATTGGTGATAATTGAATCCTGCCCAAACCATACCCCAGCCAGACTGGCTGTCACCCCAAGGTGTGCTTGGGCTCAAAGTAAAGCTGTGAACTCAAAAACCACTGAAGGAACATATTAAATATGGAGCCAGAATGGGGAGGGATCAAGGAGCAGAGGAGCCTGAGCTGTGTCTGCACAGCTCCTGGCAGGTGGGGCTGGCAGAGTTCACATGTTCTACCTTAAGCCCTTTGCCTTTCCACATACCCAAAGGGAGAAAACTCCCCTATCAGCTAACTCTGCCCCTTTCAACTGCAAGTGAGAGTGGGAGAAGTGAAAATGCTAGATAAATTATTAGTTTCCTGTCACTTGCCAGCTGTATCACACCCAGCTTTCAACAAGAGGGAACCACTGATTCTTCCAACCATGCCTGGCAGTGCAGGAGACCAATATTTCTCTGCCGTGATTCCAGGTACCTGCTAAGAGATGTTTGTGACTGGGAAATTCTACAGAAACAGAACCAAACAGATGATTGTTTGAAAGGAAAAGCAAAGCAGGAACTTGTTTCCCTGAATTTCTTCCTCAACCATGCCATGTTTGTAAAATAAACCCACATTTCTTCCATGGAAGAGACAGAAAGATGCCAAAAAGAGAAGACAAGAGGCCAAAGCAGATTAAAACCACAAGAGGTGGCACTAGGAAGGCATTTTACCAGTGATGGGAGTTGCCAGCACTGGAAATATTTTCCTAGAGGAGGGTTATTAATGTGGCAAACACAGGGGAAACAGAAATGTATTTGCATCTTCAAAGTTCCTTGTCATTATCTGAAGGTCAGGGTTAGTGACTGAAAATGTGCTGATGCCTTTCAGGAAGGGAAATGGTTTGAATCTCTTGATAAACAGCCACATTCTCACCTTACTAGGGAGTTACAACTGACCTACACTGACCAGACTGAAGCAGCAAGGCTCAAAATTAAGCCTGTTCCCTTCTCAGTGGATTCTTTTTTGCAGGCAATGGAATCAGCCAACATAAAATGCAGCCTTGGCCTCTTAGTTTCTGCTCTGTGGCAGCTAGCTACATGCTGGGGAAAGCTGCACTGATGCCTGATCCCAACCATGACAGAGCTACAGAGACTTTACAGTGCTGCATCAATCTTGTCAGCTGGATTCTTAATCCTGACTGCAGGACACTGGGGAAACAACAAACTAGGTTCTGTGAACTCTCTTGTGATGCTGGACTGTCACTGCACACCCAGCTGCAAGGCTGCTCTCTTAGGAACTTACTTGTGGAACCAGCTGGGATGCCATGGTAGATGAAAGGGCTCCACCTGGAAAGACAACAAAAACAACTTCTCAGCTTGAGATTGACTTGGAATGCTGCAAGAATTGGGTGTCAGCAGTGGCATTTCCCTCAGAACCAACTGCAGCAGTTGAAGGGAGCTCCAAGTTGCAGAATATCTAATCTATATCCTGAAGATGTGTTCATCAGGTCACCTACTGCTTGTCACGAGTCCAATCTGATGGCACACTGAGGGCTTCTTCCCTAACAAGCACTACACAGCTCTGATGCCTCCCATTAAAAAATGCCTTCAAAAGAGGAAGGATTCATTTAGGAAGTACTTGTCCAGGCAATAATGCCCTTCTGAGGCCCTTGGTACAATAAAGAGCAGTTAGAGATTTAGGAGGTCAGACATTAAGGCATGAAAGCAAGTGATTTGGTTCCAGTCTGGCTTTAAAAGGAGAGCTTGCAAAGCATGAAGAAAACACCTAAGAACTGTTAACTTCCATTGTGATCCTAGTCTGAAACAGTGCTGTTATTTATATGTCATTAACAAAAGAAACCCAACAGGTTCCTCTTTCCTCTCCCCTCTGAAATAAAGGATGATTGCTATTTCTTTGGCATTTACTTCCTTTTTTTCCCCCCCTTCCGTTTTCTTTCCAGTGCTAGTTAGCCAAGATCACTCTCTCTGCAAGGATGTGCTGTGAACATTACATTTTGGAGAACCAGGGAGACTTATCTGCCAAAGCTCAGCCTCAGAGTCCTGACCCTCAGCCAACCTTCATGGGAACTCTTCCACTTGAGTCAGGGAACTCACTACTCCTCAGGAGAGGAGAACTCCATCCACTTAAGAGATGTTCCTATCATTGAAGAGATTTATTATCTGAGGCTTTCCAAGTCCTCTCAAGCACATCAAGCCTTGACATCCAAGGCAGTGACAGAACTTACAACCACTTCCAAAGTACTTAGTGGCTGCTCTGTCAGGTCAGCCAGACCATGAGCATTCCTCCTGACTGAAGGAGCTCAGATGCCTGCAGACAACTCTGGGACAAAAGTGCTCAGGAAACATCCCTTTTCAAAACAACCTGTTGGTTTAGATTTACTTTGTAACAGTCTCCCTCCCTGGTGCTGACAGAAATCATGCCAAAAATCAAGATCGATTTCAGGCTGTTGTTTTTCAATAGCATCTAATTTATGGTGACAACAGTTTAGCTGCTAGTCAGGTTCCACATGATGCATATTTATCCACAGCACCCCCAAAATGCTGCTCATATGCTTAAGCACCATCCAGCACCACTCCTAGGTCTTCCTCTGCAGAGCTGCTTCCCAGCAGGTCAACCCCTAAGCTGTCCTGGCCCATGGGGTTCTTCCTCCCCAGCTGCAGGATCCTATCCTTGCCCCTGTTGAGCCCCATGAGGTTCCTCTCCCTCAAATCCCAGCCTGTCCAGGGCTCACTGAATGGCAGCACAGCCTGACCAGTGTCAGCCACTCCTCCCAGTTTGGGGTCACCTGAAAACTTGCTGAGAGTACACTCCAACCCTTCATCCAGGCCACTGATCACATTTCACATTCTTTTATGCTAGAGAACCCAAGTCCCTTTATATGCCATCAGACCTTGGTGAAGTTGGTGGCTGAGAAGAACCAACTAACCAGAATGCTGCCCAATGTGTCAGGAGAGCTGGAGATCTCTCAGTGTTCATAACCTGTTTCTGCTTCAGGTTGAGCTCAGCTGTTTGCTAGTCCAGAATGGATTCACTTTGAAGCCAGGTAACACCCAAGCCATGGTGGTTAGAAGGTGACCTGCAGCTAGATAGGTGGAAACTGTACAAGACCACTACTGTGAGTCCAAAACACCCCTCCAAAATACACCTTGCAAAGGCTGTCTTATTGGGAGAAGCAAATACATGCACTACTAACTTCTTCCCAGAGTTGCAGGGTTCCCCTGAGGTTGATTTTGAAGGCAAGAACACAATAACTCTTCTGAACAGCAAAGGAATTGCCACTGCTCAAGTTCAATCATGACAGCTCATTCTGGATCACACTGCAGACACCAGAATCACTGGCACCTGTCTTAATCTCATTGCCAGCAGCCCCTTCAACATGGAGCATCTCCTCCTGCATCTGTGGAGAGCAGAAGAAACTGAAGGGACCAGCTAACAAGCAGAAGTGAGAAGAAAAAAGGGGATCTGGCCCCACCCTTAATCTCTCAGAGCTGCCTTAGAAGGATCAGTGAAACTCCTGCTGAGCTCCTGCAGCAGACCTGAGCTATGGGATCACAGCTGTTGCCTCAGCTCCACTTGGCCTTTCCACCAACAGGTGCCCAAGTTCCCCAGAAGCTCTGCTCCTACCCAAGAGCTGTGCTGAGGCTGAAACCATAGTGCTGAGCAGCCAGGCAGCAGGATGTTCCTCAGACACCTGGAAGATACACAGATGCCTTCAGGTGCTGACTAGAAGCTCCTGCACAGTAGCAGAGGAGATGCTGGAGGAAGCTCATCCTGTGAGCATCCCAAACCTTTTGAATATGACAACAGACCAAAAACTGAAAGCAGAGTCAGAAGTTACAGCAAAAAGAAAGAATCACTAAAAGGCCATGAAGAATCTCAGCTATACTTGGTTGATAGTCTAGAACATAAGACCTTGGGGTTTAAGATACTTTGATTTCCCAGGACTGCAGCCTGAAAAGTACCTGTGATGGCAGCACTCTGGGAAGAACTCAGGTTCACAACCAGTATTTTCCCTCAGTTCAACTTTTAAACACTGCAGGAAGATTCTCCTTGAAAGACAAGTCCTCAGGAGCCACAGAACACACCACCCTCTGCTCCCAGTACTAACATTTAAAGCCAGCTCCTAGATCAAGTCAGTGTATGACTAAAATTCCATATGAAAACATTTAAAGTACATTAGATTTTTGGTCAAGATGAAAGACTGGAAAAAAAAAACCACTGAAGCAATCTATTCTAATTGGGTTCCCATGGTAACTGTACAATTGGGTTTTTCAGTGTAACATCCCAAAGGCCCAATGCACACTTGTAAAATATACTTCAAACAGCCTGAATTGTTTTTACATTACAGCACTCCCAGGAAGATCAATTACTAGACATCCCCACCCTAACTATTAGTGGCAGGAGATGTTAACACTAGTGGCCAGATTAACATCAGTCATGTAACAACCACCAGATATCCCCAGCATTACAGAAAACTAATTACACACATCAGATTCATCAACCATGGTCCCAGTAATAAACCAAGAGCAGCTCTGGTCACAAGATCATGTCTCCTGAATGGAAGGAATCAACTCCAAATTCATGCCAAGTCATTTGGCTTCTCATATTGATCCCAAGGATAAGCAGAATCAATCATTAATAATGACATTATCAGATGATCCATTGGGTTAGAATCATATTCTTAGGAACTCACTATGGAATCAGAGAATCATTCAGGTTGGAAAAGACATCCCAGATCATGGAGTCCAACTGCTAACACTGCCAACTCCACCAGGAAACCACAGCCCCCAGCACCACATCTACACATCTTGGAAACCCCTCCAGGGATGGTGACTCCAGCACTGCCTTGGCCAGGCTCTGCCAGGGCTTTACCACCTTTTTGGGGGAAGAGATTGTTCCTAATGTTCAACCTAAACCTCCCCTGGCACAACTTGAGGCTATTTCATCTCATCCTATCACTTGTCACCTGTGAGAAGAGCCCAACTCCCACCTGGCTCCTCTCAGGGAGCTGCAGAGAGTGAGAAGGTCTCCCCTGAGCCTCCTCTTCTCCAGCCTAACCAAGCCCAGTTCCCTCAGCTGCTCCTCACAACACTTGAGCTCTAGACACCAGATGTATTTCTGCTCTGAATACCAGGCTGTGCAAGGGATTTCCCTTGTGCCCCCACCCTTCCCACTGCATTATCTCAGATCATACCAAACACCAACACAGCAAGCTGAAGGGAAAAAATGAAGTTGTGTGAATTGCTTTGCCAGGACAGTGCTGACAGTCTGAAAATGTCCTGTCAGCATCACTGCCAGAGCAAGTTTCTGCATTTCACCTGTATTTTTAGCTGCTGTACATTCCATTTTGTGGTCTTTTGTGTGTAACAGAAAAGATGTCTCTTCCCAGGGCCTTAAGCAGACTGCAGGTGTTTATTAAGTTTAATTAACAGACCTTCTGCATCCTTGAATGTCCAAACAACCAGAGATAATGTTACTGTTTGCACTGCACTGTGATCTAAAGCAGTCAGGTCATTTAAATACTACTGAATGATGATTAGGCAGCAGCAACACTTACAAGGCAGCACTAATTCTTGCTATCTGCTAATGCAGAGTTACCTGCAGGGAGTTACATTTGCTCTTGGAGCATGGAGATGATTCAGAAAGCAAACCCAAACTGACTCCAGTGGCCTACACTGAAACACCAGCTTCAGTCAGCTGATCCTAAGGCACTAAAAGTGGCATTGGAATAGTCATTAAAAGCTGAAAATACTCCCAACAGGTAAGAGCAAAAGCCCAGCTCTTCAGCACCCCACCTTCACACAGCACACACACAGCTACTGAGGGCTATCAAAAGGCCAAGCATTCAGTGATTTTTACTGGTGTAGCAAAACAGGTGGGATTCAAACTCTGAGTCAGCAGGGAGATTTTAGAATGTAGACTAAAACCCAGCTCCTGAGCCCAAGCCCAGCATCCCCAGCTGCCTATCCAAGATCCAGAGCTGGGCAGTGACCACTGAGTGCAACCTGAACCAACTCTGCTTCTCCATGTGCTGTCAGGTCCTGGTTCTTCTTTATTCAGCTTGGCCAAGCTGCTCCAGACCACATGCCCTCTGTCAGCAGGGCCATTTCCCCACCTTTTAACTTGAAAAGCAGAGGGGAACTCAAACTTTGTAGCCATGAACTCCCCTCTTCCTCCTCAAGACTAAAGGTGACTTGTTCAGATGTCATTTTTCACCACCTTCAGAACCTCCAATGCACTGGGGAGAACTTCAGCTGCAGCTCCAACTTTTACAAGTGCCTTGGAAAGATAAATGGTATAAATCATTCCAGGTAAGCTGGCACAACACATACCAACAGGGAGCAGAGGCTCCTGACTCACATCAGGACTAGGCTGCTTTTCTTCTGCTGATATAAAACAGTAAATAAGGAAACAACTTGCAAAAAGCCTCAGAACTGCCACAATTCCTGAGCTTCCATAAAACCCCAGGGCCACACAAGCTCTCCTGACATCCAACTACATTTGACTTCTCTGTCTGGAGCACACAAGTAGATCAGCAGCTTTCAAACTGCATTTTGTATTTCTGGAAAAGACTTTAATCCAGGTTTGCTCTGGTTTTAGAGTTTGGTTGTTCCTCCAAGAGACCAAACCAGATCTGTGCTGGGTGATCATGCTGGGAGCTACAAGACTCTTGCATCAGGAGGACTTTACTCATTCTACCTTCAGCTACATGAGCACAGCTGAAACCCTTGCCAGCAGAGGTTTGCAGACCAGCAACTTTTCACAGATAAGAGCAGTGGTAAGAAGCTCAAAGCACCAGGACCTCCATGAAGCTCAAAGCATTGGATATTGGATACAGGAAGGACACCAAGCCAGGTCCTTTGCTTTAATGAAGGCATTGAGGAAGTCCATTGGCAATCACAGCCAAGAGACATGCTGAAATCTGTCACTATCCAGAAGATTTCAAGCCTCCCAAAATTAAGACTTTGTCCTACATTTACTCCTCAGTTAATCCTCTTCACCAGCCCAGGCACCTTAAGACTTCACAGAATCTCTCTCAGGGGTTGGAAGGGACCTCTGGAGATCACCTCCTGTCAGAGCAGGTTGCCCAGGATCATCTCCAAGCAGGTTTGGAATGTCTCCAGAGACAGAGACTCCACCACCTCTCCTTAGGCAGCCTGCTCCAGTGCTCCACCACCCTCAAAGAAGTTCCTCCTTATGCTTAGGTGGAACTATGTTCCAGCTTGTGCCTGCTCCCTCTTGTCCTGTCCCTGGGCACCACTGCACAAAGCCTGGCCCCATCCTCCTGCCCCCCACCCATGAAGTATTGAGAAGATCCCTCCTCAATCTTCTCCTCTCCAGGCTACCCAAACCCAGCTCTCTCAGCCTTTCCCCCTGCTGAAGCAGAGAACAGGCCAATCCATCAATAGTCAGTGGATTCTGAACTCCTGTCTATATGACTCAATTTGTCAGGGAAAACTGCCAGCAGCACTGCACTTGCAGCAGAATGTCCATAAATGCATTATTGCAACTGGCAGATCGATGTCCAGAATCAAAACAGAGATTTAACAAGTGCTGCTTTCCAGGAGCTGTGCCACTGCTGGGCTGTGCACTCAGCTGCAGGGAATGGGCAATACCAACCCCATCAGGCACTTGCTGACTTCACACTGGCCCAAACAGGAAAAGATTCTAAGGCAGGAAATCTTAGCACTGCCTGAATGCTAACATCTTCAGGATGTGTTTACAGGTTTCACACATTCAGAATTTCATGTATTGTTCTGTGAAATAGGAAAGAGGAGATGTTAACAGCTAGCACAAGGAGTGAGGGGTTTTTTCCCTTGCTCTCTACAGAAAAATCAGCTGAATTTAGGTCAGCTGAATCCCAGGCAGAATGGCTCACTAGCCTTGAGGCTGATGACTTGGACAGGGTGGGAGTTGGGTAGAGAGGAACTCCATGAAGTTCAACAAGGGAAAGTGTAGTGTACTGCACCTGGGGAGGAATAACCTCATGGACCAGGACAGGTTAGGGGTTGATCTGCTGAAAAAAAAGCCTTGTGGAGGATCTAGAGTGCTGGTAGAGAAGTTTACCATAAGCTAGCAGCATGCCCTCATGGCCAGGAAAGCAAATGGTCTCCTGTGATGCATGAAGAGTGTGGCCAGAAGGTCATGGGAGGATCTCCTCCCCTCTACTCTGCCCTAGTCAGGCCACAGTTGGAGTCCTGGGACCAGCTCTGGGCTCCCCAGTTCCACAGAGACAAGGAGAGAGTCCCTTGGAGGCTAGGAAGATGCTGAGGGCACTGGAGCATCTCTGGCAGGAGGAAAGGCTGAGAGCCCTGGGGCTGCTTAGCCTGGAGAAGAGCAGCCCCAGAGGGGAGCTGCTCAATGCTGAGCAAGAGCTGAAGGCTGGGGGCAAGAGGCTGGGGTCAGACTCTGCTCAGTGGTGCCTAGGGACAGCCCAAGGGGCACTGGGCACAAACTGGAAGGCAGGAGGTTCCAGCTGGGACCCAGGAGGAGAAAGTTGTTTGTTGTGAGGGTGTTGGAACCCTGGCCCAGGCTGCCCAGAAAGGCTGTGGAGTCTCCTTGTGTGGAGAGATTCCAAGCCCAGCTGGAGGTGACCCTGGGCAAGCTGCTGTGGGTGACCCTGCTGCAGCACGGGGTTGGGCTGAATGATCCCCAGACTGGATCCAACCCCTGCCATGCTGGGATCCTATGCAATTCTGATGTTCTGTCCTGATCGTTGGTATTTAACAATCTGTTCCCACAAAGCTCTTACAGAACCAGTACCAGAAAGCCCATCCGTGCTGAAACCACCTCCCAACCACAAGGGGATGTCCCTGTTTGTTTCACAGGTGGAGGACATCTCAGAGAAATCATGCACAGGTTAGAGGCTGAGGAGGTACAGCAGCCAGCATAGCAAGGTTCCATTCACGAGCATCAGCTGCTCTCTCTCCCCTCCAAAACCCTAATTGCATGGGAAGAGAACACCACAGAAACTCCACCATGTCTTTGACATGTCCTCTTTTGGCTTGTTTGCATTCCTGCTTCTTCCAGCAGCTCTCCCCTCACCAAAGCCAGCTGAAACAGAATTGCCCTGCTGCAGCCCTTTCATCCCAGCCACACTTCCCACAACTTAATACTTTTTCCTGCACAAGACCTTAAATTAGCCATTCAAGGAAACCCTGATAACCTTCCCAAAGGGCATGAGCTTCTCCTTCAGGCTACTATCCCTTCAGTGATGCCATTAACTGATCCCCTCCATACGTTCAGCATTAAGCAGTGGTGACAAGTTAATTACAGAGTTATCAAGAGATAAAGTAGTCACGGTAACACAAGTTGCAAGAGAACTACAACAGTTTCCTATGGAGCTTCTGTTCAGTTGCTGGTGTAATTGGTGTAATTAACTTGTCATGGATCAGAATGCAGATAGGAATTGCTAAAGCCACCTTGCAAGCTCACATGGCTACATCTTGTTTCTTGCCCCCCCGAAGCTTCAGGCTGTTGGTGGAATTGTCCACGTTAGAAACTTTTCTGTTTGGAAGCAAAGGGAACGAAACTTTTCCTTTCCATCACAGGCTGACAAAATATTCACCCGAGCAAGTAAGCAAAGTGGTAAGTTTCACACCAGTAGGTGTTTTCAGGTGGTAAGTTTCACTGAAGTGGATGCTTTCCAAGAGGAGTTTCTGCATTCCAGGGGTGGCTTTCTGCCCCAGAGGCAAGAAGCTTTACATAAAGAAGTCGAACACACATTAAGGAACTTAAAGATTCATCGAGTCAGATAGGGAAGGGAGACTTGAAGACAACAAAAGCTCCAACCCACAAGTAAGACCTGAAATAACTTGGGTTTAAAACTCAAGATACTCTGTGGGATCTCTGATTCTGTTCTGAGGCTGCAAGCACTAGCCTAAAAAGCAGAGGCAGGTTCTCCCCATGTTCACTAACCCTTGACATAAGGCAGGCACATGAGCTCTGCTCACTTCCTCCTGCAGACATCAGACAGAAACCTTTCCACAGGGGTACTCGTGCACAGGTGTGGGAACAGAGCTGCTACAGGAGACTTTGGCTGACCAGACCCTCTGTGGGGGCTTCCACACCACAGGGTGGGGATGCATGGTTATGTAGCAGGAGATCCCCCATCATGGCTCCACTTAAGCTGCATTTCCGTGCACTGGAGGGAAGCCCAAAGGCCAGAGAGACACAGCTCCTACACTGCCAGCTTTGGTCTCATGTGCATTAGGGAGACAGGCAGAGCTCAGAGGCCAAAACCTTCATCAGGTTCACAAGGGAACCCTGTCATCTAAACAGACCCCTCCAAGACGATAACCTTTGTCTCCCATGGAGGGGAAGCACAAGTCTGGACATAAGAGTTAAGCTGTGACAGTCACTTCTAAACTCAGCACTATGCCCCAGGATAGAAAATGGAGACCTTCCTGCATGGAACACTGTAAGAGTCTACACCTTACCCTTTAATAAGAGCTCCACTTCACAAAAATAAAGATACAACTCAGTAACAGGTTTATTTGTGAGTCAGGGCAATAAAATAAATCATTTCTTTACATGCACTTTGTTTTAAAGTCTGTGTGCAGCTAACAACCTCATACCTACTTCACCAAGGCTTTTACACCAATGGCAACAGGACGGTTTTATGTTTACATCAATTTGACACACATTATCGAGTGCAGTCTCATGCTAATCTGCACTGCCCACAGGCTGCTGCCAGGGAGCAGGATGCTGCCACCTCTCCACCCCTTGCCCTGCTCCAGCCACAGGCCGACAGCAACGAACGCTTTTAGGAGTGCCCTAGCTCCCGCAGCAGCCCCAAACCCCTTCCCCTGGACAGGGGAATGGCTTTGGCAGAGCTGGGGCAAAAGAATGGCCTAGAGCAGCTCACCACCAGCTCGGGTTAAGCTTTACAACCAACATTCCTCTGCAGGAATAATTACCGACATGTGAGGCTAGTGCCTGCTCCAGCAGCAAAGGCCTTGGGGCCCTAGCCGGAGCTATTTCCCCTCCTAGGCCCTGCAGGTGGCAGGGAAAGGCGGAGACCTAGGAGCAGAGAAGCCCCCACGACTCGTGTGCTACAATCCTAAGCAAAACCTCAGCACAGAAACACGCACGAAAGGGTTACAACCGCTCAGAGGGCCGCAGGGAGCCCTGCCCCTGCCCCCTCAGGCCCCTGCCCGCCGCCATCTTCCCCCGCCCGTGTCCCGTCCCCCCCCCGACTCCACGCCACGCAGCCTAGACCCAGGCCCACGGGAGCTGTCCCGGAACTCGGCGACTCCCCAGCCCTGCCGCGCACCTGCCCGCAAGGAGAAGGGCTAAGAGGCTACCGGAGCGACCCCAGCGCCTGCCTCCTGCCTCCGCAAGCCCGCCGCCACGGCGGGAGGCTGTTCCGGTGCGGGGAGGACGCGCCGCGCTGCCGGGGTGGAGCCGCCAGGGCCCACCGGTAACCCGGCAGGGAAGCGGTCCGAGCAGGCCTCACTCTCCGCTCCAAGCCCTGCCACTGCACATAGCGTCTTACCTAGTTCTGCTGAGGCTGCTCTAGGGCGAGGTCCAAAGGAGACCTTACCCCTCCCTTTGGCCCTCCTTATATAGGCAGAACAAGGGAGGTGCAAATCGCTCGGGGTCATGCAGCCCACCTGCAGCCGGCCTCCAAAGTCAGAGCAGCTGCTCCAGGTCACACAGGTGGTCAGAAGTAGTGGGGTTTTTGTAAAAGGTCATAACAAAGTCATAGTCTGCTGGGCAGTGATGTAGGAGGACTTTGAGTTCTGCATGATGCTGAGCAGCTGTGGTCCTTCTGCATCTTAGTTAACGGCTTTAGGTGGTGAAATGGGGGGGGGTGTGGCTGCAGATCAAATCTACCAAGTCTGGAAGCAGCATGAAGCCTTTATAAAGAAAATGGGGGGTTTAGAATTGTCCAGGCTTGTAAAGGGGATCTCACTCTGCAATTCCCTGAAAGGAGGTTGGAACAAGGTGGGACTTGGTCTCTTTTCCTAAGAAACACACAGTAGGACAAGAGGGAACTGTGTCAAGTTGCACCAGGAGAGATTTAGGTTAGGCATGAGGAAGAATTTCTTCCTCAAAAGGGCTTTCAAGCCCTAAAAGGCTTCCCAGGGAAGTCACCATCCCTGGAGGAGTTCAAAAAAACATGTAGTTGTGCTGCTGAGGGCCATGGTTTAGTGGTAACTTAGCAGTGCTGCGTTAACAGTTGGACTTCACAATCTGAAAGGTCTCTTCCAAACTCTATGACATTGAGATAGTGCCTGTGTGTTAAACCTTGTCCTAATAAAAAATATATGATCCAAAATGCAGAAATTTCCCCAATGCACTTGAAAATACCCCTGGAACAGTTGCAGCTGGTACAGGCTTACAAAAGGGCAACTCCTCACACTGGTGTGCAGTAGCACTGAGACACTTCTGTTGGTTTTAGAAGTAACACTTTTAACACCACACCTAGTTTTCCCCTTTGCTTTCTGGACCAAGTCTCTCAAGGAAATGTAAGCAAGGAACCACAGAATGTTAGGGGTTGGAAAGATCATCTAGTCCAACCCCCCTGCCACAGCAGGATTCCCTAGACCAGGTCACACAGAAGCATGTCCAGATGGCTTTGGAATCTCTCCAGAGAAGGAGACTCCCCAGCCTCTCTGGGCAGTCTGTGCCAGTGCTCTGGCACCTCAGCTGGGAAAACATTTGGTCTTGTATTGACACAGAACCTCCTGTGCTTCAGCTTACAGCCATTGCCCCTTGTCCTGTCACTGGGCTCCACTGAGAAGAGCCTGACCCCATCCTCCTGACACACACCCTTCACATATTTAAAAGCA
>VWZX01010984.1:812030-867291 GCA_013399015.1 Galbula dea | reverse complement strand
GATCCATGGGGTTGGTCTTTCCCAGGTACAAGACTCGACACTTGGCCTTGTTGAATTCCATTCACTGTCTCCCTGCCCAACTCTCCAGCCTGTCTAAGTCTGGCTGAATGGCAGCACAACCCTCCAGTGTGTCAGCCACTCCACCCAGTTTAGTGTCAGCAGCAAACTTGCTGAGAGCACACTCTGTTCCCTCAGCCAGGTCAGTAATGAATAGCTTGAAAAGTACTGGTCCCAGTACTGACCCCTGAGGGACTCCACTATACACAGGCCTCCAACTAGCCTCCATCCCAGTGACCACAATGTTTACCACCCTGTCTTACTTTCTGTACTTATGCAAAGCATTGGCCAAAAGTCACTCCTGAACTTCTCAGGTAGTAAACATGTCTACGGCTTCCACAGGACCCTGCTAATTGCAACCTGCAAACACATCAATTTTGAACAGGATGGAAGTGATCTGTGAATCTGTGTGATCTGTGGAGGATGAATTACAATTAATGTAAGCTGGTTAACAATGATAAATCCAAATCTCATGGTAGGAGTAGTTAATCAAGGAAATACAATTTAAAGTAGCAAACATGATACTACAATAAAGGAAAAACACATCAGAAAGCATTTTGTGTTTGTAATGAGTTACAACCAGTTCCAGGCTTTTGGTTCATGTTTTCTCTTTTATGCACTCAGAGTTCATCTCTGTGACTTGGATTTTCAGTAGCTGTTAGGCAAGAAACAATTCAAACTATTGTGTAACTGTGTGATGCTGCATGCTGAGAAGAGCTCTGCTGAGGAGAACCTGGAAGTCCTAGTGGACAACAAGTTAACCATGAGCCAGGAATGTGGCCTCATGGTCAAGAAGACCAGTGGTCTCCTGGGCTGTGGCCAGCACACTCTTCAGTGATCAGCATTCAGCAGCTCCCCTCTGGGGCTGCTCTTCTCCAGGCTAAGCAGCCCCAGGGCTCTTAGCCTTTCCTCCTGCCAGAGATGCTGCAGTGCCCTCAGCATCTTCCTAGCCTCCACTGGACTCTCCCCAGTAGTTCTTTGTCTCTCTTCAGCTGGGGAGCCCAGAACTGGACCCAGGACTCCAGCTGTGGCCTGAGTAGAGCAGAGTAGAGGGGGAGGAGAACCTCCTTTGCCCCTCATTAACACCACCCAAGTGTTAGTGAATGTTAGTGCACCACTTGTAGCACGTTGGAAATTTCAGTCTGGTATTTTCTCTCTTAAAATGAATTGATTTCATTTTGAAACTATTAGAATGCCACATTAAAGAGAAACAGTGCTAAACTGGTTAAATCTTCTCTCTATCCTCACATCCCTTTCACAAAAGTAGCCAGTTCCTGAAATTTTATTTTAAGTGGAAACCTACCCAAAATACATATTAATCTTTCCTGGCTCCTCTCTGGTGGTAATCTCCTTATTGCCTGAAGCATGAAAATTGATTATCTTTAATCTGATTTTAGTTTGCATTATAACAAGTTTGAACAGAGAATGTAAAGTATCCAGACTTTCTGAAAACTTGACATCTTGGGTTTTGGTAATGGATCCACAAGTTGTCTTGCACTTTGTTTGCACTACAGAGAAGTGCTGCTCTGTGCTGTTTCTACCTTCACTGCATTATAACTTGATCAAGTGCCATACACTTCTGTTAGCAAATGAGGTGAAATGATTCTCCTGATGGGTATTCAGCCTGGCCTTGGAATGATGAACACCTTATTAAAAACTCCTCTAAACCTCCTGCTGTCCAGATTTTTGTCTTTTTTATTTTCAAGTGAGTGCCATTATAATTTCAGCCACTGAACTTTTGAATCTCCACCTTTAATAAGAAGAGCAAGGCCAAGGAGATTCTTCTGGATTCTGTGTATCACTGGTCAGTGACATCAGTGTAAACAGAACCTATTCCAGAATCCCAGCATGGTGGGAGTTAGAAGGAACTTCTGGAGTTCATCCAGTCCAACCCCCTGCTCCAGCAGGGTCACCCACAGCAGCTTGCCCAGGGTCACCTTCGGCTGGGCTTGGAATCTCTCCCCACAAGGAGACTCCACAGCCTCTCTGGGCAGCCTGGGACAGGGCTCCAACACCCTCACAACAAACAACTTTCTCCTCCTGCTCAGCTGGAACCTCCTGGCTTCCAGTTTGTGCTCAGTGCCCCTTGGCCTGGCCCTGGGCACCACTGAGCAGAGTCTGGCCCCAGCCTCTTGCCCCCAGCCTGCAGCTCTTGCTCAGCCTTGAGCAGCTCCCCTCTGGGGCTGCTCTTCTCCAGGCTAAGCAGCCCCAGAGCTCTCAGCCTTTCCTCCTGCCACAGATGCTCCAGTGCCCTCAGCATCTTCCTAGCCTCTGCTGGAGTCTCTGCAGCAGTTCCTTGTCTCTCTGGAACTGGGGATCCCAGAACTGGACCCAGAAACCACTGTGGCCTGACTAGGGCAGAGTACAGGGAGAAGAGAACCTGCTCCTACAGCTGATCACACTCAATGCACCCCATTATATTTCCCCCTTTTCATCTATTTACACCTGCCCCTACTCCTGTAGCAGGTGTAACTTATCAAACCTCTTTAGTGAATTAGCTGTGAGTGCAAGGTGTTCATTTTCTTCCTAGGAGTTTCCAGCAGTCAGTTATGACACAACCAGTCTAGTTCCCTGACACTAGAGGTTATGGGGATATTTTCCTTACACTGATACTCTAAGAAGTTACAAGAATTCCTAAAATCTTTCCCAAGTCATACCCCATGTCTTTGTTCTTCATTCAAAGCATTTTCCTTCAGTTCTTTCCTTGATTTGTTATGAAGACTGTTGCTTGTAAGGCTCAGGATTTTCTGCCAGTTCTTTATGTGTTATTAAGTCTGTTGCTTATGAGACAGAGCTCATTTAACATGGCATTTTCAGGTAGAGGATAGTATTTTCCTGGGACTGGAACATCTGTCTGCAGCTGAGTGCAAAGTGCCCTTCTAGTGACAGCACCTGAATTTGCTTCCAAGTAAACCAAAGCTGAGACCAACACATGAACTTGGAGGGCAAAAGAATGTAATGGAGTGGGATGGAAACCTTAAAAAGCAGAAAGGGAGGTTTTTCTTCAAGGCCTTGAGGTGTGAATTCACAGATATTTCAGCCTGGATTCAATTCCTTGTTAAGGACTAACCTCTGAAAGCATCTACTGCCTGCAACATCTGCTGGGGAAGAGAGGCTTGGGCACTGGAGCTCTAACTACCCTCTCGCTCTTGAGAGAGAAACAGATGGGGGCTCAGGGAAGATGTAGGATTGAAAATCACTGTGATTTGGACCTCACTTGGAGTTCTTTTAATTTCCCCCAAGAGAACATTGTCATATTGGAGCACAGGCATAATCTGTTTCTGCCTCTGTGTGTCTGTGCCTCTCTGAGTCAGAATCTGGCCTCGCTCGCTTCCTGTGCTCTGGTGACCTCTCCACATGAACCTCCTCAGCTGTGAATTAGCTGCAGCAATGTAACCTCCTGTGATTTCACTTCAGCAAGTAAATAAGTCTTGCTTTTCATATTTATAATCACCAGGAAAACAACAAAAAAAACCCCAAGAAAAACAAGCAAAAAACCCCCCAAACCCAAACTAACAACAACAAAAACCCAAACAAGACTGAATGCAACCAGAACTTGGGACTTCACTTGCCAAGAGGCTTGCATCTTCTCAACAGCAAGGATGTGTCCTGCCAATTTAGATCTGGAAAGTTCATGTCAATACAGAGCTGCCTCTCTGATCTGGGCTCCTTCTGTGCTTTAATTGGCCCTGAAGGAGAGTGTGCCTGTGAAGAGCTCTCTGAACCCTCTGAATCTGGTTCCAAAATGAGTTTTTAACAGTATGAATAATCTCTTACAGCAGACTTTTGTTTGCAACATATGATGGGACTTTGTCCCTCTGTTTTGATTGCTGTGAAATGCTGAGAAGGGTCCCTGGGCAGTGGAGTGTGTGTCTGGGTATGTGACTGAAAGTGCATTGGGGAACTTTCAAAGGAGTTAAATTTTGATGATCCCAGCATGGTTGGGGTTGGAAGGGACCTCTGGAGATCATCTAGTCCAACCCCCCTGCTCCAGCAGGGTCACTCACAGCAGGTTGTCCAGGATCACCTCCAGCTGGGTTTGGAATCTCTCCAGAGAAGGAAATTGCCTTCCTGCTAGGATCCATGCTGGGATCTGGGAAATTCCAGTGGCAACTGAAATTATTAAAGAACACTCCTGCTTCAGTGACAGGAGAGTGTCTTCCTTGCATAAAAATGTGAACAGTCTTGGTCTCTGCAGTCAATCTTCACAGTTTTGGGAATCTGAGGGAAGTAAGATAAAGGATCTGTACATTTAAAATTACCATGGCCTTTGAAATAATTTGTAACCCTCACTAATAAAGATTTTCACTCCCTCTTCCCCCAAAAGAATCCAAGGTTGCTTGATTCTGCTTTCAAATGTGGAAGCATGGACTCATCTCTACTAAAAAAAAACAATACCCAAATCAACCAAAGCAAGTAAAACCCCAAACATATAAACAGACAAACCCCACACACACACAGAGGAAACCCAAACAACCTAACAGAAAACAAAGTGACCCAGGAAAAGAGAAAGTCACCTAGGAGTCTGGATATACTGAGCAGGACTACAAGGACAACTCCTGCACGGGGAGAGGAAGGAAACTGGGTGGTTCAGAGTGTGGAATTACTGGGAAGTTAAGAAAATGTATCTTAGTAGACAAACCATTTTGCAGCACTTCTGAAGAAGCTTGGCACTGGGAGAAATATGGTTTCCTGTAATCAAGGTGCTGGGAGTTGTTTGCCAGCCACTAATGCCTTTAGGGAAATCTAGGAGCAAACCTTGCAAATGAAAGGGATATTAGCAGGGATTGGCTTCATTTTCTTGAGGGCAAAAACCCATAAGAAGTGATGGTGTTTCCTATGGCCTACTTCAGTTGGTTTAGTTATCTCCTGGCTGCTCTATTCCAGAAGATGCTGGAAAAAAGCTTTGACAATATTGGTGAAGCTAACCAGTATAAATTTTGTCTGTTATGCTACAGAGCAATTGGTGTGATAAAAGGCTTATAAATGTTAAATAAGAGAGATTTTTTGGTCAATAAGGCCACTGATAAATTTCCTGTTGAATAAAGTGTGCCAGGAGTCCTATATTTAGTGGTGGTTTTGCAGCTGTTGCCAAATTCCAGCAAGGGTCAGGCATTTCCAATAATTATTACAGCAAAATTTACAGTATATATTTTTTCCTATTGACATATTAAGCACATTTGCAAAAGAAAACATTCTTCAAGTGATTGGCTTATTGTAGCCAGTTTAGAGATGTGTCCATCCTTGTAATCATCATCATCAATTACTTGATAAATATTCTTCATAATTCTGTTTTTCTGCATGAAGATTCCTTGTGTTCCTTAGAATCATAAAATCATTAAGGGTAGAAAATACCTCCAAGGTCATTGAGTCCAAGCATTAACCTAACACTGCCAAGTCACCACTAAACCATGTCCCTCAGCACCACATTTCCATGGCTTTGAAACCCTTCCAGGGATGGTGACTCCACCACTGCCCTGGGCAGCCTCTGCCAGGGCTTAACCAGTCTTCCAGGGAAGAAATTTTTCCTAATATCCAACCCAAACCTCCCCTGGCACAACTTGAAGCCATTTCCTCTTGTCCTGTCACTTGTTAGCTGGGAGAAGAAACTAACCCTACCTGGCTCTAACTTTCTTTCAGGGAGTTGTAGAGAGTGAGAAGGTCTCCCCTGAGCCTCCTCTTCTCCAGGCTAACCAACCCCACTTCCCTCAGCTGCTCCTCACAACACTTGTGCTCTAGACCCTTCACCAGCTTCATTGCCAATCTCTGGACACACTCCAGCACCTCAGTGTCCTTTGTGGAGTGGGGAGCCCAAAACTGAACCCAGCATTTGAGGTGTGACCTCAGCAGTGCCCAGCCCAGGAGGCCAATCCCTGCCCTAGCCCTTCTGCCACCCTAGTGCTGATCCAAGCCAGGATGCTGTTGGCTGCCTTGGCCACCTGGGCACTCTGCTGCCTCATCTTCAGCTGCTGTCAACCATCACCCCCAGGTCCTTTTGCACCAGCAGCTTTCCAGCCACTCTGTCCTTAGCCTGCAGGATTGCATGGGTTTGTTGTGACCCAAGTGCAAGACTCACTCACCACATAGCCTTGCTGAACTTCATCCCATTTACCTTGGCCCATGGATCCAACCTGGCCAGATCCCTCCCTAGATCTTCCTAGCCTGGAACAGATCAACTCTCCCATCTAACTTGGTGTCATCTGCAAACTTACTGAGGGTGCACTCATATCCTCATCCAGATAATTCCCCTCATCAGCTTAATTGCTGTTGGTCTCCAGCCAAGCTGTGTGAGCACATGCAGGGCTGCGTGCACCTACCTGTGCACTTGGTAGAATCACATATTGTGGTCTCCAAAATGAATCCCCTTGAAGTTGGTGCTAACCTGCCTCTTGCATGGCTGGAAATGGATATTACACTTGCTGGGTTGAAGCGTGCCCTCAAATGCATTGGGAGTTTGATGCTATTTTTCAAACTGCCAAATAGATAATGTCAGAACATTTCTGAAATGGGATACTAACCTCAAGATATACTGCACCAATCAGCTCACATCAGGCAAAGTACAGCCTAAAGCTGCAGATGTAGGAGACTACTACAGAATTTCCATTTTCATTCCCTATGTCAACAGCTTTGTAACTTACCTAGTAGATTGTTTTATGTTTTCCAGACATATTCTCAGTAGACTACAAACACTACATTCAGCTCAGCCTTCAGAACCCAAAGAATTAGATATGCTGTAGTTTATGAAATGGATGTTTATGAAAGTATCCTTTGTTTGAATTGCTCAAAAACCCAACATGAATTCCAACTTTGACAGCGTAAGCAGAAAACAAGAGGGCCATAGTGATCTCCCAAATGGAGCCTTAACTATTGAGGTTCTCATATTGAAAATGCAATTTTCTGTCTAGATGTTTATGAATGTCTTCAAATTCCCTTTCATAATAGCCCCTTTCTGACAGGCCTTTTTCAACTCTGAAATATGAGAAGAAAGGTTGCTGCAGAGTGTAGTATATGCCATTAGAGGAGGTGCACCTCTGTCCCTCAAGCCAACAGCACTCCGGCGGAAGCCAGCGCTGATATAGATGCACGTGGAGGAGGTTGCAGAGCCCGAGATCCATTGCAGAGAAGCAGGATTCTTTGGCTGCATCACAGGGAGTTCAGATGCTAAAAGAGGGTGTGAGACTTTAGGGAGCCTGCTTCTGTAAAATGGGTGAATTTGGTGTGACTTTATGAAGTGTGGAAGTTGATCTTCACCGTGCTAGCAAACCTCAGCGCAGAGCTGCTGAACAGTCACAGCGCCGCAGGAGCATTAAGGTTTGAGGAGACCTCTAAGATCATCAAGTCCAACTGTCAACCTACTAATGCTGGATTGCTCTCTACAGGTAGAAATGTGGCTGGTTTGTTATGGAGAGTGTCTGCATTTAAGGAATCCAGTTCTCTTGGATCATCTGTGTCATGGAGGTGGATGGCAGCAGGGCAATTTATTCCCTGATCTTGTTCATTCTGTGGTTCTGGTTTTAGCAAGGCTTGCTGTGACAGAGGAAAGGGAGATGGTTTGAGACTAAAGGAGGGAGATTTACACTGGATATAAGGAGGACATTTTTCATAGTGAGGGTGGTAAGACCCAGTCCCAGGTTCCCCAGAGAACTGGGAGATGTCCCATCCCTGGAACCATCCCAGGTCAGGATGTTTGGGGCTTTGAGCAATCTCTTCTAGTTGGAGATGTCCCTGCTGACTACAGAGAGGTTGGTCTAGAAGACCTCTAGATGTCCCTTTGAATTCCAGTAGCCCAAATACCCTGCAGCTGAGTAAGGGCTGTGGTGGAGCAGGTCTGGAAAGTCTCCTAGCCAAGCTACACTAGACCTGGCTGTGTTCTTGCACCTCCTGCATGGTGTCATCACTCCAAAATGGTGCTGAGGTCACCCAGAATCCAGCAAATCCATGTATGGTGCTGGTGACAGATGCACAGCTGGGGTGGGGCTGCTGCCACGTGTACATCCATGTAGGCAAATCTCTTCCATGCTCAGCTTTTTAAGTCAGCTTCATAAACCACATTAAAATGCCAGCAGACCCTGGCAAAAGGAGGAGACCAAAAATCAAACTGTTTGTGACATGTAGCACCTCAACATGAAATGCTTCCTCTTAACCTGCAGATTTTAAGCAAGAGCAGGTCCTTAGGTAGCAAAGGTAAAACTACACACCCTGAAAAGGTCAAGCATCTGCTGAAGACTCCACGTGCTCCCAGGTCTGACTTGGGTAAAGGCAACTCCAGAGCAAGACTGAGGAGTCAGGAAGCAGTTGTGCTAGGCAGTAGAGAGGTAACATTTCTGTGTCTACTAATGCTACCAGCAATCAAAGGAGCCAATGAACAAGTTCTCTGTCTCCTGTAGCTGCAAAACTTGTTTAAAAAGTTCCTAGCTTCTGTTCTGCTCTCAGGATGCCTCCAAGTCACTGTCATCCCTTACCTGGTTTTAGCTTCAGCTGATCTTTGTAGAAGTGCAGGAGGAAAATCAGCATAGTTTAACCCAGTGTAATGAGGAGCAGCTGAGGGAACTGGGGTTGGTTAGCCTGGAGAAGAGGAGGCTCAGGGGAGACCTTCTCATACCCTTCATCTCCCTCAGAGGAGGTTGGACTGAAGTAGAGGTTGGTCTCTTTTTGTAAGGAAAAGGGGATAGGACAAGAGGAAACGACCTCAAGTTGTGCCAGGGGAGGTTAAGGTTGGCCACAAGGAACAATATCTTCCCCAAAAGGGTTGTCAAAGCCTGCCAGAGGCTGCCTAGGCCAGTGGTGGAGTCACCATCCCTGGAGGGGTTTCAAAGCCCATGGAGATGTGGTGCTGAGGGACATGGTTCAGTGGTAACCTGGCAGTGTTAGGTTAAGGGTTGGACTCCATGATCTTAAAGGTCTTTTCCAATAAATAACTCTAGAATTCCATGATCCCATAATGGTTGAACAGTTTCACACTGAACTGGAACATAGTGCAGAGATCATTTGGGTTAGTTTATTGTTCCAACACTGGACAAATACAAATGTTTCTCTTGAGTCTAAGGATATTTTTAAGACTTCTTTTTAGATGTTGTTTTATTTTGCTTGAAACACCAAATGCATTCTTCCCAGAAGTTTTAAGCTTACTCTTTTAATTTTTTCCAGGGTATCCTGTCAGTTCTTAAATGCAGCCTTTTCATGTTGCCAGGGAATGGCTTTGATCTGCAGATGAGAACCGATGAGGTGCAGCTTCCTCAGTGCTGAACTTTGCCAAGACTTTCCAGTGTGGCTGCCCTCAAGCTTGTCACAGTCCTAAAACTGGGAAAATAAAGTTCCTGACAAGACTTCCCAAGACTTTTCCCATTGTCTCTACAGCAGCAAGCCCAGAACAAGATCCCTGCTTTAGTAGCATAAAAGTGAATGAAGCAAAAAGGAACTTGGGTTGATGAATGTCTTCTTTGGTTTCTTGATGTAGCAATATCTCTGGAAAAAAAGTGAGATTCCTCTTTCTGTGTCCCACATCTTCATGTGCCAAGGCAAGGGAGAAGCTCACAGCACACAGGGATCCCTAGGGGCTACACAAATTAAATTGCCCCTGAAATGGTCCTAGAAAATCTACCCTGAAAAACACAATATAGAATGATGCTGCTGGACTGTAACATAGCCCAGGCTGGGTTGGAGGAGGTCTCCAGGCTCCCTTTCTGCCCCAGGCAGGGTCAACTGCAGGGTCAGATTTGGCTGATCAGGTCTTGAAACCCTTGAGGGTGGAGTTGTCATAGCCTCCCCCCAGAACCCAGCTCTTGGCTCCTCTGCCTTCCTGGGGAGGACCTTGTTCTGGTGCTTTGGGTGCCTCTGGGTGCCTAAGCTCAGAAAACACTCCCATCCCTTGAGGGGAAATGGGATTTGTCTGGTCAGTTCATATCCAATTACACAGTGGTTGGTTGGAAGAGGTGGCCCAACCTTCTCCTCAAGTACACCATAGCTCCTTCAGATTGGGATGAGCAGCTCCTTTTGGTGGAACTGCTGCTTGAATTCCACAGCAGGTTTCAGGGACTAAGTAAATAAAACACCACTCATGCCATGGGATCAGCAATACTAATTTATGGCCACATCTGAAACCTTTTCCCAAGGCAAAATACAATTAAAGGCAGGCAGGACTTGACCTGAGTGAGCACTTCAGCATTTGATCTGGGAATTTTACTTTTCTGCATTTTTATGATTTTTTTTGTACAGGAGTAAAAAGTATTTCCCCTGCTGGAGATTTTACATTGTGCTGGAGATTGAATTCCTTGCAGTAAAGGAGCACAACCTCTGGAAACCTAATCTTCTCTAACTTGCTATCTAAAGAACTTAATTCTTATTGGGATAACAAGTTTGAAAAATAGATGTTTTCCAGGCACATCTGTGCCATTTTTGTTAACCTGGTTCTAACAGTGATCTAGCAGGAGCAGGAAAGGATGAAAAGGGAAGAACAGGCTGAGATCTAATCTGCCCCAACTCATTGATTCACTCCATGACCTTGGGTAAGCCTTTTGACCTGCCTGGGCCTCAGTCAACTCAGCTGGAAAATTGGGTAAAGAGCAAAGCCTGTTAGAAAACCATCTTCAATTTGAACAAAGATTTCCTGGAGACCTCTCCCCCCCCCTAAAATAAAAAAAAAGAGTGAGTGTAGTCATTTTGTACAGACATAATTGATTGTGGACTGCACAAGAATAACATCCTGAGCTGTGGGATCCCATGGATGACATCTCATTCATCGTGTGGTGGCTGGGTGGTCTCTGAATCCACTGGAGCTTGGCCACTTTCCATGTGTCCAGGGCTGTGTTTTCACTCCTACAGCACTAGTCTGTCTGGGTCTGCCGTTGGTAGGAATGTTGCATGAGTCTGAGAAGGTGCTGGGGAGGAATTGCTATTCCTGTTTGCTTCAGGGTGACTGAAATAAATTGTTATCCTCTAGGTGTATCATGACTTGGATCAGCACTAGGGTGGCAGCAAGACTAGGGCAGGGTTTGTCCTTCTGGACTGGACACTGCTGAGGCCACACCTCATCCTGGGGACAGTTTTGGGCTCCCCACTCCAAAAAGGACATTGAGGTGCTGGAGTGTGTCCAGAGAAGGGCAAGGAAGGTGGGGAAGGGTCTAGAGCACAAGTGTTGTGAGGAGCAGCTGAGGGAGCTGGGCTTGGTTAGCCTGGAGAAGAGGAGGCTCAGGAGAGACCTTCTCACTCTCTCCAACTCCCTGGAGGTTGGAGCCAGTTGGGGTTGGTCTCCTCCCAGTTAACAAGTGACAGGACAAGAGGAAAACAGCCTCAAGTTGTACCAGGAGAGGTTTAGGTTGGACATGAGGAACAGTTTCTTCCCTGGAAGAGTAGTTAAACATTGGCACTGGCTGCCCAGGACAGTGGTGGGGTTTGGAACCCTGGAGGGGTTTCAAAGCCATGGAGATGTGGTGCTGAGGGCCATGGTTTAGTGGTGACCTGGCAGTGTTAGTTTCACAATTGGATTTGATGATCTTGAAGATCTCCTCCAACCAAAATGCTTCTCTGATTCTCTGACCTCAGCTGGCACCAGACGCTGATGCAGCAATAAACGTGGAAATGAAATCAGGTCTCTACCCAGAATTCACCTGATGCTTTCCAGCATGCCTGGGCTGTCCCAAGCCAGGTTTCATGCCATCACTCTGCAACCAGCAGTGCCTGTAATTACCAAGCTGCAGCTTCAGGCTGCAATCCTGACATCCAGCCTTACGTGGACGCTGGCGGCAGGACCACTTTGCTCTGCAGGATGCTAAGGGTGCTCCTACACCCAGCTCCATGGGCTTGGCTTTGTCCCCATCCTCCCATCTTGGGTGGGAGCCTTTTAACAGCCTTCAGGTGCCATCAGGAGCCAGTGAAGTTCTGCTGAAGCGAGCCCAGGGCATTTCCATGGCATGTGGATCTCCAAGTGGAACTGGCAGGCGGTTCCCGGCCGCGTGCACGCAGCTCCTGACTCGCACGGATTTGGCACTGTTTGTCCTGGGCAGGGGCCAACTCCTCCTGCTCGTGCCAGCATGTTTAAACTATCCTGGATTTACTAATCTATTCTCCATGACCCACACTGGAAAAAGGACCATTTCCTTTTCCCAATTCCCACAGCTGCTATTTGTTTTCCTCTCTCTTTCTCTCTCTCTCTCTCTCTCTCTGCTTGGGGAAGGAGTTCGGGAATGCAGAGCACTCTTCAAACCCAAGCTGACCACCAGTGCTGAGTGGCATTCAGCTGGCAGTGCTCACAAGTAAACAGGCAATTTTTTGTCCCCCTCTTTTCACATGCATGTTTCTGGATGTTTTCAAATGAAATAGAAATCTTGGGTTTGATTGCTGTTAGCTAACTGCATGGCAAGAGTAGGGGTAGGAGTATTTCCAGTAGACACCAGTAAATCCAGCTCTGCCAGTTGAATTAGCTCCATCATTAGCCTTCCATGAAGTGATCCAAATGCAAACATCACTATTAGGTGCAAACACCTGAAAAAAAAGAGTCACTTCTCCTAGTCCAAAGGAAATTTCTAGGTGGGAGTGACATTTATGCAGGAATAAAATCATCACTGTGCCTCATAGAACATAATACTTCTATCTATATAATTTGCCTTAAGAAAAATCCCAGGCTCTGCTCACTTTCAAAGCCCAAACAGAGAAAAACAAGAATGAAATTTCAGTTGGAAACACTCAGTTTGCTGAATGGAATATCCTGAAAGCATCTGCTTCCTAAAAACAAAAAATCCACAAGGAAATCTGAAAAGCAGGAAGCTAAATGCAGTCAGAGTTTGCAGAACAACCCCAAATATTGCAGCTTTGGGAGGGGTTGGGTGATGTGCAGTGAGTTGGCTTAACACTGACTTCCCTGGGACCAAGGATTCAGCCTTTTCTTTCTTTCTTTCTTTAGTTAGTTAGTTATTTCCAAGGAGAGGGCTGGGTAGACCTCCCCAAAATTCCCTCTGATCTTTTCTAATCTGAATGAAGTGGGTTTCAAATTTTTTAGGCACCTAAAGCTAGAGATATGCACCCTTGGAAAAAAAAAAATGACAAAGCATAATCAAAACAATCACATCTTGAGAAGAGATAAACTTGTTAGAAAAGATTAAAGGGAGATTTAAGCACCAAGAGTTCCTAGCCACAAAGATGCTTATGTGCCTTTTTTTAACAACTCAGTGGAAGTTCAGTGTCAAAATAGAAACTGGAGGCTAAAAATGGGATCTAGGTCTCCTGCTGGATATTCCTTTGGGTTTACAAGGCTAAGCAGGAGTAGAGGAATTACCCACAAATATTTGGTGGGTTTTATGTCAAGAGCCTAAAATAGATGTGTACTTATGGAATTAAGGGGAAAGGAATTTGGAAGGAGCTGATTAAACTCACTACCAGGCTGCTTTTATAGATTGATGGCCAAGAATGAGGAGCTGATTTTTTCTGCCTTTGAGCCATGTGTTCCTCCTAGTGATGAGGACTTTGGTGCTAGGAGTTAGCTGCATAGCAATGAGAGTGAGCTCAAGGTGCTGAGGTTTGCAGGCAGCATCCTTAGGTATGCTCTGGCCAGTGATGGGTCAACCCTCCTGCCCTGTCTTCTCCTAGGAGGTAGCACATCAGTGTGTGCATCCATGACTTCTCTGGGCAACCAGTGTCTCAGCACCCTCTGAGTAAAGAATTTCTTCCTAAAATCTAATCCAGCTCTCCCCTCTTTCACTTTAAAACCATCACCCCTTGTCCTATCACCATCTGCCCATGTAAAAAGTCTCTCTTCTTTATTTTAGAAGCTCCCTTTAAGTATTGGAAGGGCTGGAGAAGTTCTGCTTCATCAAAAAATCTTTGGTGGACACTTGTAAATGGAGGCTTATAACATACATCTAGTGTAGACCTGTGCCAGTGTCCCCTCCCTCCCACCAGCAGCTCAGACTACTCTGAAAACCTCTGGATACAGACCTTTGGTTTGTAATCTGCTGTTATCCTTGTGCATTCCTTTTGCTGTGACTTCTGGCCACATTTCCTTTCACCATCCACTACCTTTGTCTAAGAATGATTTTCCCCTAGATATATTAGGTTGCATTTTTCCAAGTCAAATGCCATTTGTCACTGTTCATTAAGAGACTGCACATTCTGCTTTGAAACACCCTCTGATGGCTAGGGCCACCAACTCTGGCTGCTGTAGAGACAGAAGTCAGAGATGAAAAGTGCTGTTAGGTCACCCAGCCCATCTCCCTGCCAATGCTCCATGGATGGAGCTGGCTCTGGCTGTGGTGACAGCCCTTGTCTGGAGAGAGCCATGGTGGTATCTTGGGGGTGAGATACTACCTCTTGATAGCTCTCCTCTTTGAATCCAAGCTCAGTGTTTGCTCTCACAGGCAGATAAGGTTCTCTTTCATGTCCATGAGCCATCAGAAAAGGAAAACCCAACAGGCTGGTGGAATGACTCCAGCATTGTTCCTGGATGACTCTGCACAGTTTCAAGAGATACTGCATGTCTGTGCATCAAAGAGCTGCAAGGGGGAGGACAGAGAGCCCTGACTCATGACACCAACCTTAGGTCCTCAGGCTGCCCATCTTCAGCCCAGCACCACCTGAATACCAAAGGGTTTGAAATACAGAACCCTTCTCTTTTTTTGTGGCATCATGTTTCCATATGAAACCCTTCTGTGCAGAATGAAAGGCAGGGAGAGACATGATTCTGAAGTGATCTACAGCTCCCTAGTTTTGGTGGGAAATGAGCACAAACAGCCCAGACGAGGGAGAGAATCCTTCCCTCAGTGAAGGCAGCAGCAAAGCTGCCTTGGATTTCAATGAGCATGAGTTACAGAGGGGAAAACTGGGTGATTTGTAATTGTAATTGACTTAGTTTGCAGTGACAAAGTTGCTGCATGGGGAGAAGGTGTGCATCCTAATGGTCTGCAGTTTCTTGCTGTGGCTGGATTGCACTCTGAGTACCCAGAGCTCTGTCATTTACCCTGTTCCCCTGCTGGGATGCTAAGAGGAGGGACAGTCCTGCCTGATCTTCAGTTAGATTAGAGCCAGGGACTTCTTCTGTATTTTTTTAGTTCTAATTTGATTTGGTTTTAAATACTTTTGTTGCTCATGTTGACATGGCATGAGATTCATCATGGGGAGGGTCACAGAAGCATCACAGAATGTTAAGAGTTGGAAGGGACCTGGAAAGATCATCTAGTGTCCCTTTATAAGCTGGAACAAAGAGGATGTAGAGAAAGCAGGGAAATGTTTTGCCATAACTACCACCAAAAAAAAAACCCCTCTAAAAAGGAGAAATACCACCTTAAATTTAATCTCCTGTCTGTGTCTAGGTGAACCCTTCAGGCTGGTTGTCTTTCAGCTTACCAACTTGAGGAGAGCACAGTAGCATAAGAGCCTTTATTTGTCAGAGAAGTAAGTAATTGATCATTTGTTGTTTCTTGAGCAACTACATGATGTTCCCCTGCTAATCTTTTTGTGTCAGAATGAACATGCAACATCTCTGCTGCTTTCAAAAGCTGATGAAGGAGGTCCTTTTTCCCTGGCCAGCCTTGGGGACCTTGCAGTTCAGTTTGACCCAAGCTTTCCAGGAGTGTTTCAGGGATGCCAAATAACTCCAAAGGCAGGAGTCTTCTTGTCCATAATTAACCACTGTGCAAAATAAAGGGAGATCTTCATCACACCCTTTGTATTCATATCAAATCTGTTGCCATGGGAGCTAGGGTTGAACAGCAAGGTAGGCAAAAGCAGGGATGTTCCATTACATTTGCCCTGTAGCCACTGGAGGGTCCCTTAAAATAAAGTCACCTTTTATCTTTGCTTTCTGAATAAACACAAAACTAGATTTTTTAGTGCAAAATCCTGATTTCAAGGTTATTGAGGCCTCTCTAGATTAATACAGCCTGTGGGATAGCATACAAAATCCCCAGCAAAGCCAGGGATACTCCTGTCTTTTGAAAGCTTGACATTTGTTTTTCATAATGAACTTAAAGGTCAGCAGCTACAGATGAATCAGGATACCTGCTCGAGTTTACATTTACATGCATTTTATTTTATTCCCACGTGCACTTTTTATGAGATCCATCACTGGAATAAAACTGTAGCTCTCTCTTATTATCCAGGTTTGATAGTCTAGAAGAGTTATCAACCTGCTGCTGCCTGTAAGAGCAGAGGAGGTGTCTTCAGCACTTCTCGCTGCCGCTCAGCGTGCTTCAAGGATCCTCTGTGCTCTTCAGTTCTTGACCTGAGCATCACCACTAATTTCAGCTGGAAAGATAATGCTAAGAAGTCTTCCCAATCTGTATTTCTCTGGGCTTTGGCAGCCTGCTCCATCCCTGATGGGATGGCAAAAGTTAGTGAATAATGCTTTGTGTGTGTATGGATGCTTGTTTAAGTTCCCTTTTATTTCTACAGATGAAGATGCAATTAATCAAAACACAGGTTTGGGTACTTCCAGGGCTTCCAAATGCCTCCTCCAGACTTGCAATGAACCTGTCCCCTGTCTTCTGCATATGAATTTTTGGGTTTTGTTCAGACTAACAAGTGACCTGTGTATTGCTGCACAGATTCTTTATTTGTGTGTGTGTGTGTGTGTTGTTGTTGAAACCAAATAACATTTTACATTTTGACCAAAATACCTGTGGAGCTGACAGAGCATGGTGCATTCATTTTCCTTGATTTTGTAGTGAGGGAAAAGGCTAGCATGAATAATTCAAAAATAATGCTGAGACTGTTAAGATTTAGTACTGGAGAGGTCATCACAGCTGGGAGAATGAGCTAGGAGACTATTACTATTCCACGATCTTTGAATCTCAAGGTGACATCATTATGATTTCTCTATATCTATAATGTGGTGCCTGCAACCAACTTATTGCAGTGTTTCTCATGTAGGGGAGAAAGATCAATTACATACAGACCTCAAAATGTGAACTATAAGCATAGTGTCCAATAAAACTGTCATTAACAGTCACCACAATTTTAAACTGTATGCTTCCAGGTCAAGCTGCTTTAAAAATGGTAACTGACATTGAAAGGTTGAATAAAGAGCACCCATTCCAGAGGGAAAAAACTCCTTACCCAAAGAAGTTGTCATTAACAAATTCCCTAATTCATGTCACAAAAGCACTTGCTGGTTGCCTCATGGCTCCTGCTGTGCACTTCCACAGCCAACTCTGGAAAACAAACAAGAAAAGGAACAAAATCCCAAGTTTTCCACAGGATCAGCATCCTTGGTGGCATCGGGCAAGACTGAGAGTGCAATTTGACTGAATTTATGCCTTCCTTCAATGAGAAACTGAAAGATTAGTACCCAAATGGAAGTCCTCTGAAGGTAACACTTCTTGCATTACTTTAACTCTTACCTCCCCTCTCCATGATGCCAGATAAACACTCACTCAGGGCTGTTCTGGAGCAGTGCCTGCCAGGAAACAGCCATCAGGGCTTCAGAGGCATCTCTCTGTTGGGCGAGCGCTGCCTTGTGTGTTTAATTAAACATCCCTTTCCCTTGGAGAACATCCCTCAGGACTCTAACTCTTCCAGTAAACACTTTTTCCTGCCTCTTTTGTTTTCTTTTTGTAATTTTCAGGGGAGTCTGGAAGATAAACAAGGTAGATTTCATAGGAAACCAGAGAGAAAGCAGGGGTGCTGAGGCACCTGCCCTGAGCACCAGGAGGTGTTGATGTAAGGAGCAATCAAGTGTTTCTGCTGCAACTCTTGGAGACAATGATTTCCTCCTTTTCTATTGAAGGATCAAGCTGCTCTCCTCCTCTCTTAGTCCTTCCCCATTTTTCTTACATAGTCATAGAATCAAATTGGTTGGAAGAGACCTTTAAGGTCATCAAGTCCAACAGTTAAACAGCACTGCCAGGTCACCACTAAGCCATGGCCCTCAGCACCACAGCTTCATGGCTTTGAAACCCCTCCAGGGATGGTGACTTCACCACTGGCCTGGGCAGCCTCTGGCAGGGCTTGACAACCTTTCTGGGGAAGAATTTATTCCTCATGGGCAACCTAAACCTCCCCTGGTGCAACTTGAGGCCATTTCCTCTCATCCTATCTCTTGTTACCTGGAAGAAGAGACCAACCCCCACCTCACTCCAAGCTCCTTTCGGGGACTTGTAGAAAGTGTTGAAATATCATTGCCAAAAATGGTGATTTTGCAGCACCAAGGAGGGAGGAAATGCCTCAAAGTCTGAATTTCATAACTGGTTTTGAAACAAGCCTGCAGTCCTTTCAGAAGTAGGAAAACAATGGTGCCCCAGCCCCAAACCAACCCCGAAGCAAACATTGTGAATGGGTTCCTTCTAAACTAGAATTTCCATCAATTAATAGCCAAATGGTGTTGTAAAAACTATAAATAAAGAGTAAAAAAATCCTTTAGCATATCCATTTCTCTCTGACAGCCTCCATTGCTCTAGTGCTGTAACCATTGCTTAGTTCAACAGCCCAGGCAGATGCTTCCTACACAAACCCTGCAAGATGAGTGTTCACCTCCTCCATGGCTGGAGAATGTGCTCAGCTCCCCAGTGCCATGGAGGTCTGCCCATGTGTTGGAGAAAAAAAACCATCAAAAATGTTTGTTTACATTTCATTGTAATCCCAAAAAGTCAAGGAGTCAGCAGTTTTGGATCCTTCTTTCTAGAATCACCTGGGGTGAGTTTATTCCTCTCTTTGTTGGCCTTGCATTGGATGATCTGGCTCTGCTCTTGGGGCAGGCAATCTTGGGAGTCCCACAAAATCCTTTTGCCTGATCACTGGCTGGGAATTTGAGCTTTTCCTGTGTCTTTTGTACTCTGAAGGCCCTGCCATCCTAGTGGGAGCTGCAGAGGTCACTGATGAATTCGTTCTCACCCTTGCTTGGAGCTGTGCTGCCCAGGAGGAGCTCAGGACACAAACCATGACCCACAAACACATGTCAGCTGGAGTTCCTTGGGAGAAGCTGGTCTCCATGGGGAGGGAAAGCTGCTCTGCTGGTTTAACACCAGAAGCAAGGAGTCAATAGAATCACAAACAGGCTGGAGACATCATTCCACCCTGATTTTATTGTCTTCTCTGGACTTCTCAATAGATGGGAGCATCTAGGGGAGGAGGAACTGCTGTGCCCTCCTCACCGTGCCAGGAGCATGTTGTCCAAAGAACCACTGGTGGAAAAGCCTTTACCTTGTTGTGTGGCAGCACTGGGGTGGATCCCAACAAAGGCCAAAGTGACAAACTTCACAATAAATCTCATCAAGCTCCTTACAGGTTCTGAGACTACAGATCTCAGTGATAAGAATTACATAGAAATATAAAGAAGGGTGAGACCTGCACTCTGATCCTGAACTTAGAGCAAGAAAAAGTCTTAAGCATTCCATTTTTAATTGTTTTTTGTTTTGTTTTGTTCCATTTCTGTTCCATTGCCTCCACTCAGGAGACTCCTTTCTCTCTGATTTCAAACAGCCTCTGAAAATCCAGACTGACGCAATAGCTGATTAGGCAACAAGCAAAATATTCCCACAACTAATTTTTAATTAATATAGTTCACTGAAGGCTTATAAAAGATTCATACATAATCTGATAAAAGAAATAAACATCCTCAATACCATGGTTAAATTTCTTTTCTTTGGAAAACATTGGGGTTTGGGTGAGTCTTTTGCTTTTCTCCTCTGCTACCAGCACAATCAAAGTTCCCCTTGCAACACTGAGTTGCATTTGGCTGTGGCAGCTCTGTCAGATCTGATGCTTTCTGATGCAGAAGAAGGTGCTTGTTCATTCAGAGTCAACTTCTGTCACCTTCTCTTGCTTTGGGTGCTGCCTTTCATAAACACCTTCTTCTTTTTAAGCCAGACTTCTCCTGGAGTTGGTCACTGCTCCAGAGCTGTTGGAAACCACCAAAAATCATCTCATTGACCTATGGGAGTTTTATGTCCATCATAAGGTAATTAAAAGTAATTAAGATTGGACTAGGATTCATCTCATCTCTCTGCAATCACATCAAAGTGAGACATCAACTCCAAGCTGGTTGCAGTAAGTTCCCTCTGTAGGCAGTGAGGAGAGGTTGGCACCTGCAGAGATGTCTCTAGGCTACGTTTCTGGTGCATGTTACAACTGCTGAGCAGAGAAGTCTTGCCCAGGGCCCCATCCAACGTGGCTTTGAGCACTTCCAGGGATGGGGCATCCACAGCTTCTCTGGGAAACCTCTGCTAGTGTTTCACCACCCTCTGAGTGAAGTGTTTCTTCCTAAACATCTAATTTAACTCTCCTCTCTTTCACTTTACCATCAGCCCTTGTCCTGTCACTATCAGCCAGTGCAAAAAGCCTCTCTTTCTCTTTTTTGTCAGTACTGGAAGGCTGGAGAAGATCTGCTTCATGAAAAACTCCTTGGTGGACACTTGTGAATGGGTGTTTCTCCTCCACATCTACTGCAGAGCTCTGCCAGTGTCCCATTCCTCACCTCAGCACCATGCCCACTAGAAGAATGATGGGATAGCACTGGCCATCTCCTGGAAGACCTTTCCTAATTAATCCAATTGCATATCTTACTCTAAGTCAGGCTAACACTCTGTATTTAACAGGATTTAGTCCTGTGAATTCCTGCTATCCAGAGCTCCTTTGGAGCTTTAATAGGCTCAGCATTTTTTCAGGATGAAGTCTTAAGGGCTTGATCCAAAAAACCACTTCAAATCAATAGGTGTTTTCCTTTTGACTTCGGTGAGCTCTGGCTCAGCCTCTAAACAAGAGCCAGTACTTCCTGATCCCAGCACCAAACAATCTTCCTCAAATCCTATTTCCAAACCCCCTTGATCACTTCCTTGCCACTGCCCAGCTTCTCCAACTCTACCCAGATTTGAATAGGGAGATATCAAGGCAAACAATAATGATATTATTAGTGGAAGTTTGAGCTTTTTTTTCCAATTCAATAAGGAGTCCCATTGGGTGTTCTGTAATGTGGTAGGAGAAGAATGATTAATTTAAAGTTCAGGTGCAAGACAAGGTCAAGAAAGAATTGTGACTTGTATACAGTGAGCATTTCAAGATGAATTTGTCGTGGGAAGAATCATTTTCTGATGCATTCTCGCTTTTGTTATCAGGGGAAGCATGATGGGTGACATACGAGTGATCAGAGTGGTGTTGGTGCAATGTTCTGTGATGGGCTTTTCATAAAAATTAGCTGACAATGTCATGAGTATACAAGGAAATTTATAGCTTTCATACTGGACTGCCATTCCCAGAGCTCTTTCCAATCACTTGGGCTTTTTATTAAGTTTATTGTGCTTTTATTGTTCAGCAGAGTGTAAGCAGCGAGATTACAAATAAGGGTGAGGTGCAGTGGGGCTGAAGTCAAGCTTGCAGGCTTGGGGAAGACACAAGAGGAGGAGAGCAGGAATTCATTTGAAGCATGGAGATGAGGTGATCTGAGGGACCAGGTCCAGACGTGCCCTGTCACAGCCCTGTGCTGACAGCTCACCTCTGCCTGAGCCATGGCAAAAAAGAAGCCTGAAAACAAAGTGTCACTTGTGCTTCCAACCTACTGAACACTTCCTCATCCCTTTTTTTCCCCCACCCCTTCTGGCTTATTTTTCTTCAGAGAAGCAGAGAATCATAGACCTGGCCTAGGGAATCCTGCTCTGGCAGGGGGGTTGGACTAGGTGATCTTTTGAGGTCCCTTCCAGCTTCTAGCATCCTGTGATTCTGTGATCCCAGCTTGAGAAGGAGCCACAAGGACCCTAACTCTTGTTTCACTCTGTCTTCTTCCTCCTCCAGTTCTTGCATGTGGCAGGACAGGACCACCAAGTTTCTCATTTTAGTCTCATTCTCATAATATCTCCAGTGTGAAACCTTCAGCTTTTCTTTCCCTCTACTTTTTCTCCCCTCAAAGAGTGACTACCTTAGCATTTTGGTTAACATCCTGACCAGCAGAGCAGCAAACCAGAGTCACAGCTTTTAAGGACATGTTTTCAGCTGCAAGTTAGTCAAAATAACATAATAATAATGCAGGAAAACATTTTTCTGTGGTTCTCCAACACTTAGAGAGACTTCTGGAAACATAATTGAAATCTGTGTTCCTCCTTTGTTCTTACTGCTGTGGACTCCAACTGGATGCTGTTTGTCTGGGCAATCAGACAATAGCTGGAATCCAAAAGCAAATCGATTTGCTCTGTGGCTTGTGCTATTACTTAAGTTATAAATAAAATGATTTTTCCCCAGATGGCTCCCTGATGGCTCTGCACTCTTCCCTCTACCAGCTACAGCTTTTCATCCCTGCTGCAACTCCCTGGTGCATTCCCTGGCCACTGGCACCATGCTGAGCTTCCTCCCTCCAGTCTTTCCCCAAACATCCAAAAGGTTCACCTGCAGTGGAGCTAAGCAAGGTTGGAAGGAGATTTATCAGGAGCTCAGGGTGGCTGTAGGACTTCTCTTGAGGCCAGCTTATGCCAGAGCATCTGCAAAAGCTGCTGTCCTGGATTAGCAGTGGTGTTGGGGCTTTGGAGTGCTAGTGTCAAACATGAGTGAAATGTCCTGGTGTGAACTAGAGCAGAACTGATCCTGGTGAGTGATTTGACTTCTCAGAGGCTCAGGCTCTTCTCAGGGCTGCACTTGCTGCAGCTCCCAGCATCTTCTCCCAGGCAGTGCCTACTGCTAGCAGGGACAACACTCCATGGGGAGAGTTCCTGCCAAGGCTTGGGCTGCAGAAAGCCTCTGCCTTAGTCTTGCTCTTCTGCACAACAAGGGCACTGCTCCAGCTTCTGCCCCACCTTGGGCTGCAGCTGCAGGGAGGAGGGGACAGGAGAGGTGACCCCAAACTGACCAACAAGGGATTCCATCCCATGGCTGTCCTGTTGAGGAGAAAGCTGAGGGATCACCAGAGTCAAGCCTCTTCTGCACTGGCAGTGTCCAAGGAGGACTGGACTGAATCCAGTTCCAGCATCCAGCTCCTGAATCCAGTTCCCACCTGGCACTGAGTCCAGTCTGGGACTTGCCCAGTGCTGCCCCAGCATCAGTGGTGACAGTGACATCCTTGCCCCCAGGGCTTGGTTCCAGCTTGGTTTGTATCTCTTTGGATCTAGTTCATGTTATTGTTCTTCTTCCCATCCAAGCTGTTGCAGTTTTCTTTCCCAGCCCAGCAGTCTCTCTCCCTTCTTCCCTTTCTCTTCCCTCTGGGGTAGCGGAGAAGTTCAAAGAGATCATCTGGCTTTTGTCTGACAGTCAGCCCAGCCCTGATCTCACTTTAGCTGAGATTAGAAGGATGCCCAAGGTTTTATACCTTGCTGTGAGGGCAGTGCCAGCTGAAGGTCCCCGGGTCAGGAGAAGCCCAACGGGGGATCCATGACCCTGCTGCAGGATGTCCTGGTGCCAGTGCTTCTTGTATGAATAAACCCATGGAAGGCAAAGGGGCCATGCACTGGTGAAGAATGAAGTGACCTTTCAGGTGGCAAGTTGGTCTCCTCATTTATTTTTCTAGTGGAAACATTTTGAAACAGAAAGTCTTTTCCCCAAATTTGTGTATTTACTTCACAGGCAAATTTTCCTTCCAAAAATGTGGACAAGGCACCACTGGAAACTATCAATATACATCTGAGCCCACACTACACACACAACCTCATGCTTTGGTTTCATTTTGCCTTTTCTAGTGACTAAAATCATTAATCTTACATGCTATCATTTTCTATTTTGTTTTAGAATAAAAAGGAAGATGTAAGTGGTCATCAGGCAGCATTTGCAACAGGAGGCAATGATGATGGAAACAAGTATACTGGCAAATTGTGGGACTAAAAAGAAATGTTTTTCCATGAAAACAACAGAACTTTATTGAGAATTACAGACAAAAAAGCCCCAACTCAATAAAAAGCAGTATATAATAGCTACAGAGTTCAAGCAAAGTCCATTTACTCCCCAGTCCCTAGGAGGATCCTGACACACACTTGCACAAGTTAATGACAATCAGATTTTGGGGTGTTGTCAGAAATAGGAAAGGAGTTGGCTGGGGCTTTCCCTGTGTTTGGGCTATAAAGATAGAAACTATTTAAAGGACCAAGCCTTGTTCCTCTTACAGGCAGCTGCAAACCTCAGAGAAGCTTTGGTCCAGGTTTGGAAGCCTGGATACGTGTGTTGAGCACAGTGGGATGCTCAGGGGGATGTTGGTTTGCTTTGGGATCAGCAGGGTGGCTGGACATCAGGAATGCTCCTCACCCCTGGCTGGTGTGATGCCTGGTGAGGCAGAGTCCTGGGTCCAGCTCTAAGGTCCCCAGCTGAAGAGAGACAAGGAACCAGTGGAGAGAGCAGAGGCTAGGAAGGTGCTGAGGGCACTGGAGCATCTCTGGCAGAAGGAAAGGCTGAGAGCCCTGGGGCTGCTTAGCCTGGAGAAGAGCAGCCCCAGAGGGGAGCTGCTCAATGCTGAGCATTGGGTTAGCTGGTCCTGGTCTTTTACATGTGTTAGATCTTCCTGAGTGCACTTCTGAGCTTCTGATCACATTTATAAACAAAGAGTGTCTGGATGTTTTTTCACCTTTCTGGAGTCTTTTATGGGAATTAGTGAGGCTAAATCTCAGGAGACAGCTTTTATTTTGTGAAAGCTTGAGCACATTTTGTTTCATCTTGAGTCTTTGGGAGCTCCACAACATTTTGAGTGGGTAATGTTTCCATAGGTTGCTACTCCATTCCTAATCCATTACTTGGATAATTCCTCATTTGTGAGACCTGGAGAAATTATGGCATTCACAAGCATTTTTGGAATGTTTATCTAATGCCATAGCAGGGCTCTAGGATATCAGTTGGCTGGAGACAGAGACAAGATCCCCAGTTATTCTCATACTTCAGTGCCAGTTTGATTCCTGGGCAAAAATGGAAATTGCAAGGTTGGAAGGCAAAGAATTATTGACCAAGAGGATTAGAGTCTAAAGGAGTTATTTCAACAGCTGCTGCTCATAAGAGGGGATCTGAATTTTGCAGGAACCTGATTTTACTGTGCAGAACTATTGCACCAAGTGGGGAATCTCAGCACAATTAAGAAGACAAACATCTCCTGATCCCTGTGAGCTGTGCAAAGCATGAGGTACCTGTGTGATGTGCAGACAGCATGGTTGCAGTCCCTGGGCTGAAAGCTGCTCCCATACAGAGCAGGAGATAATAGTTTGGAGTTTTTAAGTAGAGTTCCTGTTGAGCAGCAGCCTGGCCTTGTTGAAAAACACAGGCTGGAGTGGTCCAGATAGAGCATTCCTGGAATTTCTCCTTCTGCTGTTGTCTGTGGTGTTTCCAGCATTCCCACTGCCTTTTCTGGATGCTGAAGTTAAATCTCTCCTACTTAAAGGTTTTATTTGCTGCCAGCAAAGGCTGCTGCCTTCCATCACCTGAGGACATCCAAATGTCACTAGTGAGTGAATGGTTCCTGGGGTGGTTCCTGGGATTATTCCAGGGGAAATGTTAATGGCTGTAACATTTTCATCTGATAATAGAAATGATGTTTACAGAGGTGAAAAAACCCCATACAGCTAGGAAATAGTAAATAATCCCTTGGAACAACAGAAGATTGTGTTGCACAGACACAGGATTGTCAAAATTCTGTGGCATCCAAATGGAAACATGGGCTGAAGGTTGTGGGGGGTCAGGATGGGGCAGTCCACAGAGAAAAGCAGGACTCACATGTAGATGTGTTTGGGAAGCCTGAGGAGGATCTAGATTTTATCTCTGGGAGTTAAATCTCAGAGGAAATATTCTACATGGAGGCTTTTGCAAACACAAGTTGGTATTGGTCTTATGTTGGGGAAATATTGAGAAGTATTTAGTGTGGGTATTGACCTTTCCTGGAACTAAGCCACACTGACCTTGACTATGCAAAGCCCTTCTACCCTTGGTTGCCTAATGTGCCAAGCCAGAGCCAGCAGAGTGCTTAACTTTAGGCACAACCTTACTAAACCTGCCTAAAAATAACCATCTTGCTGACCTGGGTCCCAAAGGGACATATTCAGTGCTTGTTGTGGTGCTTAGTCAAAGTTCATGGGTGTAAAGCCATAGATTCTAAAGGAGTCTGACCTGGATTCTTTGGTTCTTCCTAAGGAGATATCCAAGCTGTTGGAGTTTTGGGGTGTTTTATTATTTTAATTTTGATTTTGATTTTGATTTTGTTTCTGTGGGGCTGGGATGGGAGGAGGAATGTTTTTATGGGAGGTGTGATGTTGCTCTTATCGATTTGGCAACTGGGGAGACAGTGTGAGTGGGTGACCTTGAAAAATGTGATAAGTGGCAAGGGTGCTGAAAGGTTGAGGCACAAATGGGATGTCTAAAAGCATATTTATTTCCAGCCTGTGATGAGAGAGAGAGAGGTGAAGTTCATGGATCTCTTCTTCTCCATAAGAAGAAGCTCCTCAAGCAGCCATGGAGTGCTTCCCACCAGCTTTGCAGGGGGAATATTCACAGCTCTAAGAGGGTTATGTGAGACCTGACAGCAGTCAACCTGGAAGCTTTAGAAAAAAATAACAACAAAAAACCCAAACCCAAACCAAAAACCCCAACACAACAGAAAAAAGGCCAACACAACAGAAAAAAAAAATCATCCAACCAAGAAAACAAAAACCCAAAGACAAGGGGAAATTTTCAACCTGAGACCCAGGCTTTGTGTAGAAAATGATAAAGAGATTAAAAACAGCCAAAAGAACAAAAAGAAGAGTAAAATGGTAAAGATTTTGCCATGCACATAGCAGATACAGGTCAGTGGAGTGTGTAGCAGCAGAGTAAGGAAATTACCAAACATTTCCCAAGCTTGCTCTGACTGAGATGGAGCAAACATCCCCCCCAGGGTGCAGATGGTTCCTGTACTACTTAGACATCCACAGAAATACTTCTGCTTGCCAGAATGAAGTGGAGATTTTGGGGCTGTTAATGATTTATTCTTCTCAGCACAGGGATCATTTAGTGCTTTAGCTACTAAATAAGGCTGGACTGTTGAAACAAAAGTGTGAGGAGCAGTTCCTACCTCTGCAAATGATCCAGCTCACTTGTGTGGAGGAGCATGGCTTGGTCAGCTCCTCCTGCTAATTAGGGAGCAGCAGAGAAATGGAAAACATGCATCAGAAAGGGAGTTTATCAAAGGTTATGGATGTCACTGCTTCATGTTGCAAGAAGCAAGCCCAGAGAGATGTGTGTGAGCAGGCAGGGGATGATCTGATGGCTGTTAGAGCAGCAGTGATGAGATGTCATCTCCTGGTGGATTGTGGCCAGCAGAAGGAAATGGGAAATCAGGAGGCTTGGAGATAGACACTCTAAAATAAAATAGGTTTGACAAGTCTTCTTGCTGAAACATTTAAATAAAACTGATCTCAGAGGTTAGGATGTGACAGCCCTGGGCTGGAAAAAGATCAAGTGCTCCATCTCCTGCTGGCTACAAAATGCACTGGAAGTTCTACCTAATGGTAAGGCAGATAGTCAGAAACAGGTAGGAACAGAAAGTGTCCTTCTCTGAGATCCTCCCAGTTCTAAGAAAACCATGAAACTTCTGACCTTCCAAGGACTCAGAAAGATTTCTGCCATCAGGATATTTGTTGCTCTGCCTGGTTAAAATAACAGCAGAAAAGGAAAGCAGCTCTCATGGATCAGATTCCTGAAGTGACCTGGATACTGCAGGTCAATATTCCTGATATTTCCAGGAGGATATTTGCTGTTTCCTCATGATTCCTCTAGAAATCAATTGTCTTCCCAAAGAATTCCATGTATGTGTTTATTTTGAGTGCTTACCTTTTCTAGCACCTGGAGATCTTTGGATAAAGTCTAAAAAAGATCAAGTGATGATTGGTATAATTAACAAGGTGACTGGTAAAGGTCCTCTCCTAAACAGATCAAGCTTTCTGACCATGAGATTTAAAACAACACAACAAACACATAAATTTGGATTCTTTCTTGTCCAGTTCTGGGGTCCCCAGTTGAAGAGAGACAAGGAACTACTGGAGAGAGTCCAGCAGAGGCTGGGAAGATGCTGAGGGCACTGGAGTATCTGTGGAGGAAAGGCTGAGAGCCCCGGGGCTGCTTAGCCTGGAGAAGAGTAGCTCCAGAGGGGAGCTGCTCAATGCTGAGTAAGAGCTGAAGGCTTGGGAGCAAGAGGCTGGGGCCAGACTCTGCTCAGTGGTGCCCAGGGCCAGCCCAAGGGGCACTGGGCACAAACTGCAACCCAGGAGGTTCCACCTGAGCAGCAGGAGGAGAAAGTTGTTTGTTGTGAGGGTGTTGGAGCCCTGGCCCAGGCTGCCCAGAGAGGCTGTGCAGTCTCCTTCTGGGGAGAGATTCCAAGCCCAGCTGGAGGTGACCCTGGGCAAGCTGCTGTGGGTGCCCCTGCTGGAGCAGGGGGTTGGACTGGATGATCCCCAGAGGTCCCTTCCAACCCCAACCATGCTAGGATTCTGGGATTCTGTATTTGCCTTCCAGCTCTGAGGCTGCCTCAGAGTTGTTATTTTTCCCTATTGTTGCAGAAGTTCAGGAGTACTTGTGGCTGAAGTGGCATTTGAGTGTCTCAAGGATTCAACTCCTTTCTGAGCTAAAACTTCAGAAAGATAGATGAGATATTTTGGCACAATAGTTGACATCAAGTATTGTAGCATTATTTCATGTTTCCCTCAATGGGAAAGTCCCAAATACATCCTGTTTTGAAGTTGTACATTAGAGGAATAATAGGCTTCTGGAGAGAGATTAATTTCTAAAGTGAAGGACTAAGATTCCTCTTTCAAAGATGTGACACTCACTTCAAATCCTCACAATAAGCTCACATTGTTGCAGGCACAATTGGTGCTCTCTCTGCTTTGTTTATCTCTAGGACTTGCACTAATTGGTACTTATAAATGCTTTTGAAGCATTTCATTCATAGAAGGCATTGAGATCATCCTGGGTGCAATGAGACCATCTTTTAAGCTACAGCTTACCTCCTTCAAGAAGACTATAGTGGAGGTTTAACCTTCTTGGATGCATGGCTTTAGTATTTTTGTCACTGTTTTCTTCTGAAAAAAAGCAACAAAAAAGTTAAAATAAATAGTGGCTGAGTAGACAAAATTTCACAATTAAGCCACATGAATAATTAAAGACCTTCAGCATTTTCCTTTTGCTCTCCATGCCTTTTGAAACTGAAGTATCTGGAGCCACCAAAGCTGTTTGAGGAATTGCTGCATCTCCCACTTAGCGAGGAAGAGGCAATCAGTTCTGTGGCTCCTTTGTGCCTTCACTCATTGAAGCATAATTCACTTTATTTTTCCTTATCTTATGGATAAAGATGTTGGTTGTGGATCTCCTTTTCCTGGAAACATTCAAGGCCAGAATGGATGGACCTTTGAGCAACTTGATCTAGTAGAGGACACCACTGAGCAGAGCCTGGCCCCAGCCTCTTGCCCCCAGCCTTCAGCTCTTGCTCAGCATTGAGCAGCTCCCCTCTGGGGCTGCTCTTCTCCAGGCTAAGCAGCCCCAGGGCTCTCAGCCTTTCCTCCTGCCACAGATACTCCAGTGCCCTCAGCATCTTCCTAGCCTCTGCTGGAGTCTCTGCAGCAGTTCCTTGTCTCTCTGGAACTGGGGATCCCAGAACTGGACACAATGCTGCAGAAGTGGCCTCACTTTTTCTTTTTTCTGCAGTGAAGTCAGGACACCCTAAGCTTAGAAGAGAATGTCACTTAAGCCAAAGAGAAAGAAAAAAACCCAAGCCATAACATACTCATCTTCTCCAGGGAGGAGACCCTGCTCCAGCAGATGAAGGGGAGATTGCTGGGGATCGGTTCCAATGCTCCCTACCCCATGTAGTGGATGTGGATCAGGAAGTGGTGATGTCTGTGTTATGCTATGGAAAATTGGTCCTCACTAAAAGGCAGAGTAGACTTTCCTGTGGCTCTTGTTATTTACAAGTGTGTAATCAGTCATTGTGTTCCTTCAGAGCCGACTGCAAGTAGCCTAGTTCTCTTCTGGACTCAACCCAGATATTAATTTGCCTGTCTAAATGCAAAACCTACCTTGTCTGGTCTCAGATGGTTTTATTTATTGCCCCATCTTTTTGGAGCTCTTTGTCAATAGATTTACAAACACTGTCCCTTCAGTGAGAGAATCTTTGGAAGGATTTTTTTTCCATGGGATGTTTTCCCTTCTCCTCCTCCCTACGACTTAATGCACGACGTTTATTTATTGTGGTGTTGTATGATTGCAATAAACAAGTGTAGCTGTCAGTGTCTTCTGATTAAAGGCTGTATTTGTTAAATAAATAAAATGATAGTAATGAACTGGGCCTTTCTTCCCATGTAATGTATGACTTTCATCTTTCTGACACTTTGGAAGATATATGAAATGCTGATGTGCAAGAGAAGCCTTGTAAATCAACGGGAGCCGCGAAAGATTCGGATCTGCTTCCTAGCAGAGGGTCATCTTTGCCATTAGCAACTCTGAGGGTACTTTTGACTTCTCTCTGGGCCAAGACATACTGGTTGGAGGAGGTAGCTGGACCCAGAGGACATTCATTAACAGCTCATGAAGGAAGGATTTGGAAGAGACATGAGCTCTCTCAGGATATACAGGAAGATTTGTGCGTACAATTAATGGGTCAAGGTGCTGGGTCAGGATTCCATGTGGTGTCTCCATCCATGCTTCTGATGATCAGCACCTCCCAGGTTGGCTTTGCTGTAATGATTAGTTATTGGTCCCAGCAGAGCCACAAGTGAGGTGCAGTGATTTTTTTCTTCTTCCCCCCATCTCTGATCCGGCTGTAGATAACCCCGAGCCACAACCAGGCAGCTACTGTCATCTGTGCCTTTTAATTAAACAATTGATTTGATTTTCATGCAAATGGAGCTGTGTTGTTTGGGCTCTCCAACTGGGGAGTTAACTCTGCAGGCTTCTCTGCTGGTGGAAGGAAGGTGTTAAGTTGGGTTGCTGGAGATGCTACGGCGGCAGCGGCAGTGAGGCATTTCCAGGAGCTTCCTCACAAGCAGAGCTCAGCAATTCCCACCTATTCTGTAATTCATGGGTGAGGTACTCTCACACCTCCTCTTCATTTTGTTCTCAGTATTCCACAGAACAACCTCCTCTCCACCTATCAATTATTGCTGGATTAATTTATATCACTCTGTATATCTCTCTTACTTGGCTGTTTGTCGCTTGCTTACTTAAAATATGTCAACGTCCCTGAGTCGCTCTCTGTGAAATGAGGCCAGAACTGAACATTGCAGGTTTATTTATGTGCTAAAGCCACAGCAGAAGGGGTTTGTTGGCTTTTATTTTATTTTTACTTTTTTTTATTTTTTTGGAGAGGGTTTAAATAATGACCAAAAATAAGATGTAAAAAAGTTGTCAGAAGAGTACCCAGAGACACTGTGCAAACAGGAAGCGTTTTGATTACGTTCACGGGTGCAAAATTAGTCCAGGGTTCGAAAGCACCTCGTGCTTACAGATTCCATTGTTTCCAGAGAATAATTCCATCTATTTTAACATTTTTCAAGTGCAATTCCATTGGTAATGGCTCTTCCTTTGATTGTGAGCCACGCTAATTGAAAGGTGTGGCGCAGTGTCTGTTTTGGCCGTTACGCTTCTCTCTTTTGTTTCCCAACTCCAAAGTGTTGCCTTTCCTGTCCAGCCTTCCTTAGTCTTTTCTGTTTTGGTGATGTGATGACAGACTTACAGTGTGTTTCCTTCTGCCTATGGTAACAGATGTTTATGTGAATAACAGACTTCTTTATGAAGGCACACACTTTATAGCCAAATACTAATTAAAAATAATTGCGTGTAAGCATTTTTGTTTATTCCCTGTTGTGCCTCTTTAATCATTTGAAATCACCTGCAGTTGAAAACTGAGGCAAAGATTTGATACTGCAATTAGAAGAGGCCATCTGACTCTGTCTTAGAAAGGAACAGCAACCTATTTGAAGAGGAAATTGGTGCAAAAAGTAGGTGAGTGCCTGCCCTCCCTGAGCTTGGTTTTATACAGGGGGGAAAATACCAATGCATTTAATCATGGAATCCTAGAATTGCCAGAGTTGGAAGGGACCTTAAAGATCATCTAGTTCCAACCCCCCTGCCTGCCAGGGACACCTCCCACTGGATCAGGCTGCCCAGAGCCCCATCCAGCCTGGTCTTCAAAGCTTCCAGGGATGGAGCTTCCACAGCCTCTCTGGGCAACCTGTTCCAGTGTCTCACCACCCTGACAGTGAAGAACTTCCTCCTAAGATCCAATCTAAATCTCCCTTCCTCTAGTTTGCATCTATTTCCCCTAGTCCTATCACTACCTGACCTCCTACAAAGTCCCTCCCCAGCTTTCTTGTAGCCCCCTTCAGATCCTGGAAGGCCACCAGAAGGTCTCCTCAGAGCCTTCTATTCTCCAGAATGAATAATTTGTTTTGTTAAACTAATAGGAGTTTAAGGTATGTTATCTACCAGCACAATTGGTTCTTGACTGACATCCTGTTCAGGCTATATTCTGTGCATTAATAAGCTCATTACAAATATGTTTTAATTAGAGGTGTAACAGATGGTTCAGAGTCAATACAGGCAGTAGGACTTTTTAAAAGAGGAAGGAAAAAAAACCAAACCAAAAGCCCCCACAGGTTTTTTTTTAAGGACTCAGCATTTCAGTTTGGATCTTATCAATAGCTGTTTGGGTTCAGCAAAGTGAAAACTAACGTCAAAGGCACTTGGAATCATGAAAGAAGTAAAAGCTAAACAAAACAAACAACAAACCACCAAAGCCAGAGTTAAGAGAGCTGTGTGTGTTCAATAAAGACTAATCAATGCTGAAATGAAAGGGACATTTTCTCATGGCTCAACAATACTTTAATCTATATACAACGAAGGTAGAGTTTTATGTTAGATCCTGCCTGTTGCTGACTTGCAGCACTCAGCTGAAGGGACACAAGAATTTAGAGACATTACACAGAATCCCAGCATGGTTGGGGTTGGAAGGAACCTCTGGGGATCATCTAGTCCAACCCCCCCCTGCTAAAGCAGGGTCACCCACAGCAGCTTGCCCAGGATCACCTCCAGCTGGGCTTGGAACCTCTCCAGACAAGAAGACTCCATAATGTCTCTGGGGTCAAGTCATGCCATTCTCCTTGGAATCCTGCCACTGGGGCAGCAGGACCTGCTCCTACATGTGCCACCTCCAAAAGCAGCAGCTCCTCACTAGGCATGTGCCTGTCATTTACTCCACTTGTACTCACTAGACTATCAAATGCTATTGTTCCTCTTACCTTCTGGAACCTAATATCTTAAGGTAAACATGGCTTGGAGGGGGATCCAGCAGGAAAATGATAGAAAATGATATTTGACCTTTTTGTAACATAACATTTGGGGAAAATATTATAACCCATGAGGTTTCATGTGGTAATATTGGGATTAATTATCTGAGGGGGTAGCACAAGGTAAATGTTTCTCACATCATGCTGCTGCAGACAGAATAAAGTTGTCTGTGATTCAGGCTGCAGAAACACTGTGATACTCTCTGGGTTTTGGAGAATCATTTCCATTTCAAAAAGGTAAGGAGGTAAAAAGGTGCTGTCACAATCAGGCTCTTCTCTAGGTCTGCAACTGCAGCACTAGACAGACCATGTGGTAAAATCACCAGTAGTAAATAACTAACAGGTTATGGTTCTAACCTTAATTATTAACTTCACTGCAGTGCTACCATCTCCACTTCCAAAGGCTGTTCCCTCTTTTCACCACATTAAGAGCACATCAAGCTCCCTGCCAGAGGCATTATAGATGTCACTTAAAGTAAAGGAGTAATTGCAAATTAAAGGCAACAGAGAAAGGGTGTTTTGGGTTGTGGTTTTTTTGTTGTTATGGTTGTTGCCACTTGAACAGCACAGAAAAATAAAGCTGCTAGGAGAGCATAGTCTAGTTGGAGGCCTGTAGCTTGAGGTGTTCCTTGGGGTCAGTACTGGTTGAGTCTTGTTCAATATCTTCATCCATGACCTGGGTGAAGGGATGGAGTGTGCCTTCTGCCAGTTTGCTGATGATCCAGAACTGGGAGGAGTGTCTGACACTGGTCAGGCTGTGCTGGTATTCAGTGGGAGCTGGACAGGCTGAGAGTTGTGGGAAAGGAGCCTCATGGAGTTCAACAAGGGCAAGTGCAGGGTCCTGCACCGGGGGAGGAATAACCCCATGCAAAGGTTAGGAAAAGCATCTCCATAGAGAAGGACCTGGGTGTGCTGGTGGACAATAAGGTCACCATGAGCCAGCAATGTGCCCTCCTGCAGAGCAGGTTGCCCAGGGTCACCTCCAGGTGCCTATGGAATCTCTCCAGAGAAGGAGACTCCACAACCTTTCTGGGCAGCCTGGGATGCTCCAACCCCACAATCACCTTTATAACCCTCCACTGAACTCACTCCAGGACCTCCAAGCCTCTCTTTCACTAAGGACACAGGTGTCACCCCACCACTCCCCCCCAAACCCTCTCTACACTTCCATATCCAAAGATAATTTGCTGTTCTCTCTGCTGAGCATCATCTCTTTTCACATCACCTTTGAACTCAAGTGGCCCAATTTTATTGAAGAGTTTCTGATTGCTGAGGAATCTGTGGAGAAATTGTGGTGCTGGGAAAGATGTTTTTATTCTGGTAGAAATAAAATGTTAACTAGAGTTCCATTCCTCATGCAACTGTTGGATGCAAGATTGATGAGGAAATCATTTCCTTTTACTGTCTTGCATTAAAAAGTGCTAGAAAGGGATTTAATTGTCTTTCCAGTAAACATTTCATCTTTTTTTAACTCCTGAAAGAATGATTTCTACGTGGTGGGTGAACAGTGGTGCTCCAGAGCATGGCATGTGGCTCTCTTTGGCAGCCACAGGAGGCAAAGCCATTTCACATCCTCCAGCTCTGCTGGGACAGGCTAGGAGGGGAGCTCCCACCCCTTCCATGGGGACAACAATGCTCAGCTCTACCTTTTATTTCTACTTTATTTTTGTTGTTGCAGTTGTAATTTCAGTAAGCTGTCAGGAAATCACTGCAGCTTTAATTATTCCTTTCTTTTGATTAACTCTCTTAAAATAAACATTTTGCTACTTTCCCCATCCCTTCCTTATTTTATTTTTCCTTCATTTCTTATCCACCTTGGTGCTGTTCATCAATCTTGGGGGTTTTCCATGACACCCTAATGGCTCCTGCTGGCCAGCAATCATTATCTCAGTGCAACTTGTCACCAGCTTCTCTATCCATCAGCTCCACTCATCTGTCAGGGTTTCAGCTATATGATGACACCATCCAGACAGCACCAGGGTCCCTCACCGCCTGCACCCAGTGGTAGAAATCCCCCAAATCCTCTATTTCTCATCCTTGGGTGCTAACCTGGTGTTTGTTCTCCTCTTCCCATACAAAGTCACCTCACACCCTACCACAGGACACCCACAGCAAGGATCTGGCCAGATCCATAATATAAAGGACATAAAGGGAGATGACAGCCTGGTGGGGCTGGGTGATGAGCAGGTGCTGAGGCACCTTTGCTGGTGTTTCACTTCTGCTCCTTCTTCTGGGTAAGACTTGCTTGGGTTTGCTGTCACCTTGCAGTACTGGTGTGCCTCAGATGCTAAAACAGTGGGAAGCTGGGCACTGAATCCATCCATCCACCCACACACCCACCCACCCAATCCACATTTATCAATATAGATATAAAAATGCAGTGATTTGGTTTTTCTCCTTCTTTTGGACACTACCAGCTCACCTTTCCAAAGTGATCTCCTAGCCCACAAAGGCTAGAACCCTTTTCTGCCAGAGAAACCTGAAACATTGAATGAAGAACATTCCCCAAAAGCTTCAATTCCACAATAAAAGGAAAAATAGAAAACATTGTGAAGCTGGTGACAAACCCAAGAGCTGCTCCATGTGCTTGAGTTTGCAAGATCTCCCTGTGTACCCTCTGCCTTCTTCCCTCTCCAGAGCCAGCAAGAGGGAGGACATTGGTGTTTATTCTGCCTCTAGACCTCACCATGAGCTCCAGGATTTACTCAGGACCTCTTCCAGCTTTACAAACAATGAAGAAATCTTGTTACCTTGTAAGCTGTCTAAGGGAAACTTCATCCTCATGTCCAGAGAAAGTGTCAACAAGGTCTGTGGGTACTTTGGGTGAAGGATGTCAAGGGAAATTGAGAGAGGTGGGAGATGTCCCATCCCTGGAACCATTGCAGGTCAGGTTGATTTGGGCCCTGAGCATCCTGATCTAGTTGCAGATGTCCCTGCTGGCTGCAAGGGAGCTGGACTAGATGACCTTTGAAAATCCCTTCCAACCTAAAGCATTCTCCAGTTCTATGAAATCCTACCTTCTCCTTGACAGTCCCACCTCAAACCCCACTTTGATCTTGTCTTGTTCTTCCTCACCCCTCCCACTGAACACCCTATTAGGGATGTGTGTAAGTCTCTTGCCCAGAACATTCCTGCTCCACCAGACTGTTGACTCCAATTTCATAAATGTGTAAGAAGTGAGCAAATTAAGTAGTATGAACCCTGACAGTCCTCTGACACTGACAGTGCAGTCTACTGGCCCACACATGCTGTACAGCATAATGATTACATTACAATCTTGTGATATTATTCAAAATGACTTCAGATAAATGAATGATAAACTAGGGGTTATGCTTCCTTTATTACAGGGCTGATAAGGTAGCTAATCAGTGTCCAAGTATATGTCATTACATAAATTATGAAGCAGGGTTTGATGTGTATTCCCAAAGAGCCAGAGCCCAAGTGTCATCTGGTATGAGTCTGCAAGCCTGAGAAATGAATTCTGAAAACAACATTTGGGTTTTGTTCTCACTCTATTAATAAGTTGCTAATAAATAACCTTAAAAGGTTGCCAGAGAGAAGTCTTTTAATCTATTAGCAGAATTTCATACTAACTAATCCTACATTTGCTTTCATATGGAAGATTAACTTGCCATGCAAGGATTTGAACCCTCATGCCCTCTCTGAAGGAATGATCTTCTGACAAGCTCTGAAAAGAATAAATAAAGCATGCAGATTGCTCCTCTCCTGCCTCCAATAAACACCCTGCACTTTCCAAAGGCTAATGGCAGGATTGAAGTTGTTGCTGAGTCTCCCAGCACATCTTGGTGCTGCCCATTGTTGTCTTCTTCTCTGGGTGGCTGGAGAGTGATAGAAAGGGGAATCCAAGCAATGGCTTTCTCCTGCAAACTGATGCATCTTCTTGTTTACACCTGAATATCACTCAGGTAAAATGACCCAAGCAAGGACAGAATGACAGAATATCCTGAGCTGGAAGGGACCCACAAGGATCCAACTCCTATTTGGGCACAGGACAACCCCAAAGTCACACTGTGTGTCTAAGTGCATTGTCCAAGTGCTTTTTAAACTCCAAGAACTTTGCTGACTGCAACATTTCACTAAATAAAAAGGTATTTTCAGCAAAGAGCAAAAGAGTTTCTCCTCTGGTGCTCCATGTACTACTGTTGTGAAGGGATAGGTCCTAAGGTGGTGTAATTTCTAGGCAGTTAAATAAAACATTAAAAATAAATGTTATTTGTAATGTAATAATATATGCTTGGTCTAGATGTTCTCATTATAGACTTTTATGAAAACCCACCCCAAATCCTAGGAATCAAGAATAATATCCAAAGAGAGATTGAAAGATGAAGAGGTGGTTTTGGGTGGTTTGTTGGTTGGTTAGGGGTTGGGGTTTTTTCCTGTTTGTGTTTTTTTTAGGTGTGTTTGTTTGTTTCCTTTTGGTTCAGTCTTTTGTTGTGTTCTGGTCTTTTGTTTGTTTCTGGTTTGTTCTTGTTGCTGGGTTTCAGTTTGATTTGGATAAGTTTTTTTCCACAGTGATTTCCATATGGTTCATTTTTTGATATGATTTTTTCCATAGTGAAAACTATTGAGGCAAAGAGAACAAAATATCTCTTTTGTAAGGTAGCCACTTTCTGTCCAAGGCACCTTTTGAAGGTCTTTGGCCAAGCTCTGCTGATGATTCAATACCCACACACCTCAGAAACACTGAGTGTTGAGGGACCAGCATTTGGCTTCAGCTGCACGTAGGCAAATCCAGTGTGCTCAAGCCTATGGCTGACAAGGCTTCAGGGTTGAGTTCATCTTAGCTGCAATTGAACTGAGAACGTTAGAGTGAAGATTGACTTATAGAGCACTTGGATTTACAGATCCTACCAGTGATGTTTACATAGTTCTCTTGGTGTTTCAACTGTAATCCTATTGCTATCAGAGTTCAGTTCAAACCTTATTTCTTATTTAGTTGCTGAAATATAGTTGAAGAGTCACTTCTGACTTGTATGAGCATAAGAGAGAGAAATGGAGCTTTGCCTTTCCTGCCTGCCAACCTCTGTGTTCTCTGTGTAAATTATAGTTACTCCTGTAGTGGCCACAGGGCTGGGGGAGATGATAGAATCATGGAATGGGCTGAGTGGGAAAGGACCTTTCAAGGTCATCTAGTCCAAGCCCCTGCAGTCAGCAGGGACAACTCCAACTAGATCAGGTTGCTCAGAGCCCCAAACAACCTGACCTGGAATAGTTCCAGGGATGAGACATCTCCCACCTCTATGGGTAACCTGGGGCAGGGTCTCACTGGTGTTTCTGCATTCGAAGTGGATGGGGGAATATGGTTGCCAAGTGAAATCATTTGCTCAGGGGCTGGGCTGGGATATTGGCTGGAAGTTTCCTGTTTTATTAGGGCCAAAACATCATTTTGCTCTGCAAAATTAAAGTATGTGGAACTGTGCATGGGATGCTGACCTTACATGGGTCTGCAGCGGTGCAAGGATATCCCATTAGCCATGGACACCTTGAGACACTGCTATTTGATTTCCATGTCCTAAAGAATCCCAGCATGGTAGGGGTTGGAAGGGACATCTGGAGATCATCCAGTCCAACCCCCTGCTCCAGCAGGGGCACCCACAGCAGCTTGCCCAGGATCACCTCCAGCTGGGCTTGAAATCTCTCCCCAGAAGGAGACTCCACAACCTCTCTGGGCAGCCTGGGCCAGGGCTCCAACACCCTCACAACAAACAAGCTTCTCCTCCTGCTGTTCAGGTGGAACCTCCTGCCTTCCAGTTGGTGCCCAGTGCCCCTTGGGCTGTCCCTGGGCACCACTGAGCAGAGTCTGGCCCCAGCCTCTTGCCCCCAGCCTTCAGCTCTTGCTCAGCATTGAGCAGCTCCCCTCTGAGGCTGCTCTTCTCCATGCTCAGCAGCCCCAGGGCTCTCAGCCTTTCCTCCTGCCATAGATGCTCCAGTGCCCTCAGCATCTTCCTAGCTTCTGCTGGACTCTCTGCAGTAGTTCCTTGTCTTTCTTGTAGTTCACAGACATCTTAGAGGAACTTTTTTGGCCATTTAACCCAGCTGTAGACTGAAAACCACAGCAGGATCTTTATCAAAGTTATCTTTTAAAACCAAAAATGTGGAAGCAAAACAATTGTTTTCTTACCCAAAGTGATTCTGGCAGTTTGAAGGTAAGACAATTTGTTCTTGTGTACAACCACAGGACCTGAACTGGGTGGAAGCTTTTTGCATTCCTTCTATTCTCATCCCTTGCTTCATACTCATAGTAATAACAATTAATTATCATTTTATCCTGATATAACCACGTTGACTGAAATAGAGTCACACAAGGGATTAATTTGGTCCAGTTAAATTTTCCATCATTGCATTTTTTGCCTGTTTTTTCTTTCCCAAAGCATTTTTAGAATACATTAATTTGAAAAATGGTTAATTGTTCAATTGTTAATTGAAAAGTTAATCTTCTTCTCCAGATTCTCCAAACAGAAAACCTCTGATTCTTCTCAGCAAATATTTACAGCCCTGGACTCAGGGCAGTAGCTGAGTTGTGACTATGTCAGAACTGAGCTGATATTGGAGGAGAGCAGCAGTTTTGAAACCCAAACCCCACATTTGCAAAACATCTTGCACACAATGGGCAATATTGTAAAACAGGAACATAGAATGCATGGGCACAGTAAGGTGAAAACAAATACCTTTCCATTTTTTATTTCCTTGACTGCTACAGAGGGTTCTAAAAGGGATTTTTTATTTATTATTTTTTATATTTATATATATATTTCTTTTTTTTCTTGCTCTGTGAAGAACAAGCTACAGATTTACAATATTGCATTGCACTTGTCTACATTTGCTAACAACAACAACAAAAAAATACCACTCCTGTATCCACACCAGTGACAAATCTGCCAGCAAGTGACTAGTGGATATGCCTTTTTATTACTGCAGCTGCCTTGTTTTTTCTAGTCAAAATAAAAGAAAATCACAGGATCCTTAAAATAATAGCTGACAGCAGGTAGTTACTGAGAAATGCATGTCCCTGGCTCTTAACTTTGTAGCATCCATCCAGATGGCAGATTAGAGGCTGGGATCTGCAGGTTGGTGACAAATACATGGGTAATAGCATTCAGCTTGCCTAACTGTAAAAGTGAATTCACTACTCCTCTTTGATTGTAGACCTGACATGTCAGATGAGAGGAGGCTCGGGAAGAAGCTGCCAAAGCAACAGCACAAATAAATGCCAGACACAAGCCCTGCTTGATGTGGGATTACAAACACTGTCCCCATCATCAATTCAAATTTAGCTGATCTGTAAAGCCAGCAGTGGGGTGACATCAGCTGAGCAGCACGGGTGCCGAAGGCTGATGGGTACCTGGGCATGGTTCCACCACTTGGGCAGCCCCTGATGACTTCTCCCCATGACACAGCATCAGTGATTGGTTTGGAATGAGGATGTGGCTCTCCTGGAATTGTACTCGGGGTGCTGAGCAGTGGCCACCTAATTTGCCCTTCTGCCCTTCCCTATGTCGTGGTGTCAATCACTTGGCTGTTGAACAGCCCTGCTCTGTCTCCCCACCTCTCACCCTTTCTATTCTTTTCTTTCTTTACTTATGTTTGCCTCATATTTCTCTTTTTTTTCCTAAGAAAAGTTGGCAAAACCCATTTTAGGGATGAGATGGTGCACCTTGGTGCTGTTCTCTTAATATTGACTTTGCATGGGGAAGGCCTTCCAGCAGCTCAATTACTCCATCCAATAATTAGCAGACCACATCAACTCACAGAATCCCAGAACCACAGATTGCTATGGGTTGGAAGGGACCTCTGGAGATCATCTAGTCCAACCTCCCTGCTCCAGCAGGGTCACCCACAGCAGCTTGCCCAGGATCACCTCCAGCTGGGCTTGGAATCTCTCCACACAAGGAGACTCCACAGCCTCTCTGGGCAGCCTGGGCCAGGGCTCCAACACCCTCACAACAAACAACTTTCTCCTCCTGCTGTTCAGCTAGAACCTCCTGGGTTGCAGCTGGTGGCCAGTGCCCCTTGGGCTGTCCCTGGGCACCACTGAGCAGAGTCTGGCCCCAGTCTCTTGCCCCCAGCCTTCAGCTCTTGCTCAGCATTGAGATCTCACTTACCATTGATCGCCTGAGGGTCTCTAGGCTGAGCCTCTGCACTGGTTGCAGGGCAGGAACTGCACGTTGAGGGAGATTTATGTTGTCATGGCATGGAATTGATTCTGCCTGGGACAGAAGGGATGTTTTTTAGGGCTTCCTGTGGTGTTAGTGTCACTAAAGCTCAGGATGCTTGTGCTTTCGTTGCTGGTGTTGGAAAGAAGATGCTGAAAAAGTCATAAAAAGCTTCTATGATCTTCAGTGGGAAGAATATTGCCCTGATATTTCTCTTCCACCCCTTTAGCATGTAACAGCCTGCCATTTTATCAATGTAAATGGAAAAATATGTTATATTAAAATATATCTTCCTCATAATCTTTACATATTTTTCAATGAAGAGGAAGAGTGACAGTATTGATGGTGTTTGGAAAGATGCGGATGGAGCAAGTCTTGACCTTATCATTAATTCCAACTCAGGACTTCACAGAATCACAGAAAGGTTAGTGTTGGAAGAGACCTTTAGAGGTCATCTAGTCCAACATCCCTTCATGTTCATGGTTGCCTTCAAATCCCAGCCTCCTTTTTCCTTGCTAGGAATAAAGCACTGGCCACTGCTGCTAGCTTGCTAGAAAATGAAGGTTATGTAAAGCTCAGGAAATCCCACTTTATACATGGATGTGTTCAACAGGCATATGTAAGATAATGTGAATAAACACAGGGCAGATTAAATAACTGTTTAAATAAGTATATAGGGGTACTGGGTTTTGTTTCTAAAATGTCTAGTTGTGACTTGAGATTTGGCTTGACTTTTGTTTTGGTTTGACTTGCAACATCCATTCTCCTTGTACAGGTCCTTTACTCCTCTGCTTTTGCTCATTTGTCTCTCTTTTGTTATTTCTATGCCAAATTTTACTGAAAAGCCAAATGCAACAAAACAATGAAAGCAATCATGTAAAACTGCTGCCTAATATGTTCCAAAAATCAAGTGCCTCCAACCTAGTCGTAGAGGGATCACCTGAGGAGACCACGTGGCTATCACTTGTATCCCACTTGGTCCTCCTGCTATTTCCTTTCTCTAGCAGGACCTCAGTTCTTCCCAGAGTGCAGGAGGCTCAGTGCTGATGGTTAAATCAGGCTTTACATCACACATGTTTAAGGTTGAATTCTGGCTTAGTTCAGGGGATTTAAAACAGTGTAAGGAGCAGCAGAATTTTGCCTAACTCTGTAATCTCTGCTCAAAATTAAAGCTCAACCAGATGAGAATAAGCTTTTTATTATTTTTCCCCCCCTTTTATTAAACTCTTATCTTCCCAATCTGAAGAAGCTTTTGCAGCTCAAGCATACCTGCAGCTTCATCCAGGCCCCTATCAAATTGCTCTGTGTCACTGCAGTGAAAAGCGAGGATTAATCTACTTAGATCAACAAATTGAAAAGTGATATGAGGATGTGGAAACCTGAAATCTTTTTAGGAGCATGCAGGTGAGTAATGAGATTATCTGTCAGTCTCTTGTATTGATCAAGTTTTAATGTTTCACTTAATTTGCCCTGGTGTTTAAAACCCATCAGCTCTCCTGTCTTGAGGAGCCACAAGTCAGAAGCCCTGATCTCACAGCACTTACCTGTCTCCCTTTGGTACCCATGAAAAGTTTCTTCCCTGCTTTTCTCACACCTGATTTATTACCCAGAACTCTCAATCTTATTGCATCTTTTTCCTTTTCTTTCCCCCTAAATGGTACTGATCCTCACATAATTTGCTTTACCAGCTCATCACCTAATCGCTGCCTTCCATAATCATATTTATATTAAGTAGCTAGGAACAATTAACTTTGTTTTAAGTGTAGTTATTTGAAAATACAGTAGTGGTAATATCTGCCAGAAGCAAATAAACATATTAGCAGGAAATGCTTAAATGATCTGGATAACCCTATGAGCCAGCATAGCAGGTGGTAATATCCTGTTTTTAAATTACATTTCAGCAAGTGAACATAATAAATCCTCTTGTGTTATATATTTCGCTGGTAGCAACTTATACTCACATTATTCTATTTGACCTCATTACTGCTAATCATTATCACATTTTTAATAGCTGCCACGGTGAGTGAAACAGTTAATACAGTATTTCTTGCCGAAAGAGAGCCTGTCAGGTTATTGATGACAAATTAAAATTAATAAAGAAGATCTGTGTTGAATTTGAGGGAATGGAATAACTGTGAGCATCCAGATGATTGGAAAGGCCTCTGGGGTACTCTGTGAAGAGTAATGTTTTTTGGTGTACGTGTATTGTCTTGAAAGGAACGCTAAAACTGCCAAATCTCTGCTTTTGCCTGGAAGACTTCCTGAAATAGGAGCTGTATTCTTTTGGCCCTCATCACATGTAATTTATCCCTGGGAGAGTTATTTCCTGCTCTGTACACCTCTGCTCGGTGCTGTAATAACAGCCAGTTGCTGGGGCTCCACGCTTTTATTTACCTCGCTGAGCATCTTTACACCAACCATCACCGAGCAGGTCTGGGTAAGGCAGTAAATAAGTAAAAGCCCAAGACTCAATCCTTGCCCTGGCTGAAAATGAAGCTTATTGCTATTCCTTCAAACTTTCTAGGGCTGCACAATCCTCCTCGAAGCGCAGGTGAAGCATCTCTACCCCGTGCCCAAGCATCCCTCGCTCACTGCAGAGCCGACGGCCGCTAACTAAGCAGCTTTATGAAAAATTAATGCATTTACATATCCTCCAAACGCTGCTGCCCGTGTGTAAAGACAGTGTTTATTAGAGGTGAGGGCTCCGTGGAGACGGGGCAGGAGCTGCTCCCCATCAGGGAGGGCAGTTGAAGGCCATCCCGAGGTCTTGAATTAATTGAACATCGCCGGATTCGCGCCGTCCTTAGCAGACAGTAGTAGTCCTCAGCACGGAATCACCAGACATCATTTTGACTGTGCCCAGGAGGCAGAGCTGGGAGACTGAATTATCTCTTACCAAAAGAGAAAGTAGTCCTCGGAGGTCAACGGCGCAGGTCGTCGGTGGGTCAGTGCAGAGAGACGCCAACGCCAGGTCTGCCCGAAAAAGGGGAAAAATAATGGGCCAATTACCCCATGGAAACAGAATTTCTTCACACAAAGAGGGTTTTATTTTGGGGGGAGGTGTGGGGTGAGAAGTAGGGAAGGAGACAGCAGCTGGTAACAGAAGTCGAGGTAGCTGCATGAATATTTTGGAGAGGAAAATAGAAGGTGCCACTGCGCCAGGTCTGCCTGAAGTAGGGAAAAAATAATGGGCCAATTACCCCGTAGAAAGCCGTCCTGCAGAATTTCTTCACACACAGGGAGGTGTAGGAGGGAATAGGGAAGGAGGCAGCAGCTGGCAGCAGAAGTAGAGGTAGCTGCATGAATATTTTGGAAAGGAACATAGGAGGTGCCACTGTTAATTGCTTGGGAGCCGTTAAGCGGCAAAACGGCTGCCTAGCGTTGAGCAGAGTCATCTCCGCGCTCTCCGAGCAGGAAGCAAAGCTCTGGTGGGTCACAGGCTCTTCTGCCTGGCGATTTCAATATGCTTTGCGTGCAGAAAGATGATGTCTCTGCTTTAAAAACATGAATAAATGAGGAGCAGCCACAAGTAAGGGTTGTTTCTTTTAGGAGATGTTTCCAGATAGCCTCGTTTGGAGGGGAGGGGGAATAAAACCAGGTGGCGTTATGGGCTTCTGAGTTGTAGGAAAGTAAAGCAAATTGGAGAGCTTTGAACTCTGTGTGAAGGTTCAGCCATGGCTGCTCCTTCCTTGCTGTCGGCCCAAGGCACATGGTCCTGGCTGAGTCGTGATGCTCAGCAAGTGGCTGTGCAATTAAAAGATGCCAGGCACCGAGAGCTCTGACTGCACCTAGAACTGCCTCTTTCCACGTGGGATGAAAGGGCACTGAAGGTAAAACTTTGGGCAGTTGACAAACACCTCTGGAGTTGCTCTGCCAGGGAAATTGGAAGTAAAAATATAGGAAATGAGGAGTTAATTCAATTAAAGACTTTCCCACCCACGTTTTACCTTTCCTCACCACTCCAGGGAATAATTCATGGGATGTATATCACCAGCAGACTTATTTTTACCATTATTTTTAACTTAATGAGTATACCTTACACATCAGAGGGAAAGTACAAAGGTTAAATTTTACATTAAGAGCACATTGCAACATGGTATGCAAATATTCCTATGCAAATCCAAAGGCACCAGAAGATAAATGTGTTATATTTTTAACCGGTTAACGATGACTGTGAAGTATGGTGCAAGATATTCAGGAGTTTCATTTTATATCTTTCTTGTAAATAATGCATAAAGTATGTAGATGTTGTCAAGATATGATGAAGCTATTAGCTTTATGGTTTTCATAGTTAAGAATGTGTTCAGCATGGAGCTCATAATAACTCATTTCTAAACACAGACACCATTATGAAATATTTCTTGTTCCAGGGAACGTTATCATGTGACATAATGATTTTGCTTAAAACCAAGTTAAATGAGGAGTAAAATTAAACAATATTGCATGAATTGTGTTTGACTAATTTTGTGTCACATTATATTAGCCAAGCTTTCAAAATATGTGTTAATGACAAATAGTGTAAGCCCCTAACATACTTTATGTGTCTGTAAAATCACCCTTAAGTCATTAGCTTTTAAAGGTTCATTTTGTTTGCAGTTTTTGTAGCCACTGGCTTTTTAGTGATTACTTTTGTCTATGAAACTAGACATGATTAAAAAAGAGATATTTTACATAAGTCTTTGGGACTTATTGCCATATTATGGGGGCATACTGTGTGCATTAAAAGAGTGTCTAATAATTGATGAGCTCTACAGTTTGGAGGGAAAGAGAGTTGAGGGTGAATTTTAATGTTGACATCGTATTTACATAAGAACCACACTGAGCTTTTCATCAACAGTTTGTTGCTTTTCTCTCTGGATTGATCTGTTGTCTGCTACAAAAATCTTTTATGTGAAACACAGTGGAAGTTTTAGAGAGCATAGAATCACAGAATGCTTTGGGTTGGAAGGCACCTTAAAGATTATTTAGGTCCCACCCTCCTGTGATGGACAGGGACACCTTTACACTAGACCAGGTTACTCAAGGGCTCATAAAACCTGGTTTTGAGCACTGCCAGGGTAGGGGCCATTCACAACTTCCAAATTTCACAGAAACACATAGAGTCCCAGCAGGGTGAGTCTGGAAGGGACCTCTGGAGATCATCCAGTCCAAAACCCCTGCTCCAGCAGGGGCACCCACAGCAGCTTGCCCAGGGTCACCTCCAGGTAGGGTTGGAGTCTCTCCCCAGAAGGAGACTGCACAGCTTCTCTGGAGAGCCTGGGCCAGGGCTCCAACACTCTCACAACAAACAACTTTCTCCTTCTGCTCAACTAGAACATCACCCAGAGTCTGGCCCCAGCCTCTTGCCCCCAGCCTTCAGCTCTTGCTCAGCATTGAGCAGCTGCCCTCTGGGGCTGCTCTTCTCCAGGCTAAGCAGCCCCAGGGCTCTCAGTCTTTCCTCCTGCCATAGATGCTCCAGTGTCCTCAGCATCTTCCTAGCCTCTGTTGGACTCTCTCCAGCAGTTCCTTGTCTCTCTTGGTCTGGGGAACCCAGAACTGGACCCAGGACTCCATCTGTGGCCTGACTAGGGCAGAGTAGGGAACCTTCCTCGACCTGATGACCACACTCTTCTGGATGCACCCTAGGAGACTATTTGCCTTCTTGGCCACAAGGACACATTGTTGGCTCCTGGTGAACTTACCATCTGTCAGCACTTCCAGGTCCTTCTCAGCAGAGCTGTTTTCTAGCAGGTCAACACCTAACCTGTCCTGGTCCATGAGGTTATTCCTCCCTAGGTGCAGGACTCTACACTTTCCCTTGTAGGTTGATGAGGTTCCTTCCTGCCCAACTCTCCAGCCTGTCCAGGTCAATTACTATTTTATTACTTCAATAAAATAACTGCCTTTTTTTGGCATTCCACAAGTGTTACCAGAGTTGTTGGGTAATGAGAACTTGTAGCCCTCACAGCATGCATGGAAATGCTTCTTTGGACTTCTCTTTACTGGGGCAAGGCTATGGAGGGGTTGTGGTGCTAAAAGAGAGCAGGGCAAAAGCTGCAGCAGTTTCTTTTCTGGATGGGCATTGGGGCTGATCCAAACCTGCCCACCCAGATGGACATCTCTGGGCTTGCTTTAGCCATTTTCCTGACATTGTCTCTTCTTTTCTTCCTCTGTCTCTGGGTCTCAGTTGAAAGAGAGAGGAAAAGTGAGTGTCTCATGGTGGAGATTTCAGAGAGGTCTTTGCCCCACCACTGTTTACTCAGAAACACAGAACCACAGAATTATTAAGGTTGAAAGAGTTGTCCAAGATCATCAAGTCTATCATCAGCCTATCCCCACCATGCCACTAAACCATGTTCCTAAGGACTACATCCGTATGCTTTCTGAACACCTCCAGAGAAGGTGACTCCACCACTGCCCTGGGCAGCCTATTCCACAGAGCAGTCTTTCCAGATGAGATCAGGGCCAGGCAAGTATATTATCAACTCTTCAGTCTTTCCTCAGAGGGAAAAAAAAAGACTTATGTGATGTTGTCTTCCTATATATATGTTGTTATTAGGAAAAAAAGAGAGAAAAGAAAAACCCAGAAGTTAAAAACCCCTCCCAGCAGGCTAGGGTGATGCTGAGCAATGTCAAATGTCTGTGTCTGGGTGGGAGGTAAAGGCAGGACACCAAGGCTGGTGGGAAGGTGCAGAGGGAAGTTAATATGGTGTTATTTAGTGTTTCACTGCTCAACTTCTTTGATAAAATCTTCATTCTGCCCACCCTACCCTTGTGCCTTAGAAAGCTACAGCTTTATCTCAAGAATTTTCCCTCTGGACACTTGTCAGAACAAAGAGTATGGACTTTGCATATCATTTATCCTCTTGTATATAAGGAGCTTGTCACATCTTAATGTTGAACCTCACCAGAGAGCAGACCTCTTGAGCACTGCACGTTCTGCTTTGCATTTGGGTGGGAAAAGCAGATCCACGGAGCTGCTCTGGCTCCTGCCTGCATCCCATGGCTGATCTGCCTCCTCCTGCTGTGCAACATGTGCCATCAGCTCCATGGAGTGGAATGAGAGAGGTGTTGGGCAGGGTGACAGCCAAGGGAAACCCTGGGAATGACCAGAGTCTTCTGGAAATCACTTCTAAGGTAGCCAAATTCCTCTAGTTGTTGCTTTCATCAAGCTTCTGATGTGGTTTTGTAGCCTTTCTGGTCACCTGGATGCAGTGGGCTGCAAAGTGGACTTCAGGATGTGCAGATATCCAGTACCTGAGTGTCCCAAATTACTTATTTCTCAAATCATTTACTCTTTCAGTAACCATCTTATGTCTGTCCATTAAGTCTCTAGTCTTGCTGGATGTGAGCTAGATTGGTGTCTCTTCAAAGCCCAGGTGGATCAGCCTGGCCTAGGCACATGTCTTCAGGCAGATTTTCCAAGCCCTAACTGCAGGAAGGAAAGATGATGTCATTCCCAACAGCCCAAGGTGTGATTTGGAAAGGGTGCTCCTGTGAATAAAACACTGGGATCACCTCTGGTTGTCCATTTTCCTTGTCACCATTGAATGGTGGAGGGGAAGTCACCTACAACATGTATCTCATTTTCCCACCTATGAGGTGCCACCAGACTTGCTGTGTGTCGTAGAGTCATAGATTACAGGACACCAGGTTGGAAAGGACCTCAAGGATCACCATTTCTTGGCATTCTTGGTCCTGTGTGAAAATTAAATCTTGTCTTTAATTGTGGGGAATGTAATATCTATCTCACATTTAGAACTGCTAAAATAAACCAATTTAAATAGTCAACCAAAAACTTTCTCTATTATAAAGATACAGAAGTCCACAAACTACTACAGAAGTCAAAAGCTGCAAAGTCAAAGAGTCCTTAGAAGAATTCTTGTGAATCTTCATCTACATTATCAATGATGCCAGGTAAAACACATTCTGAGTATTCAGAGTCATAGGATGTCCTGAGTTGGAAAGGACTCACAAGGATCATCAAGTCCAACTCCTGTCTCTGCACAGGACAAACCCAAAGTCACCCCATGTGTCTAAGAGCATTGTCCAGATGCTTCTGGAAACCATGAGAGTTGGTGCCATGACTGCACCCCTGGGGAGCCTGTTCCAATGCTCCACCACTCTCTGGGTGAAGGACCTTTTCCTAAGATCTAACTTGAACCTCCCTAACACAGCTTCATGCCATTCCCCTGGGTCCTGTCACTGGTCACCAGAAAGAAGAGATCAGCTCCTGCCCCTCCTTCATCTCTAGTGAGGAAGTTCTAAATTCCAATGAGGTCTCCCCTCAGTCTCCTCTTCTCCAGGCTAAACAGACCAAGTGATTCCAGCCATTCCTCATATGGCTTCCTCACCAGACCCTTGACCATCTTTGTGGTCTCCTCTGGTCACTCTCTAACAATTTGATTTCCTTCTTGTATTATGGTGCCCAAACTGCACCCAATACTCCAGGTGAAGCTGCATCAGTGCTGGGTAGATTGGGGCTAGCACCTCTCTCCATTGGCTAGCAATGCAGTGCTTGATGTACCCCAGGACCCAGGAGTTTGGGAAAGGATATGGAAGAACCATCACAATTCCTTCATTTTGCTAATTATCAAATCTGTCAGAAGTTCAGTGAGCTGTCTGGCAACTGTCAGAAAAAAAAAAGGCTGTCAGGGAAGGTGTTGCACACCAGCAAGGTTGGGGATGATTCTGATCCTATTAGATAATGCTCTGCTGACTCCTGAGTGATGCTTTGAGTTCCATCTGTCATGAGGCAGCGATGGCTCTGCCACAGTGTTACAGAGAGGTGATTGAACTGGTGACTTCCAGAGCTATTGCTGGAAGATCAGGAGAAGAAAAACAAAGCAGGTGAAATGGATAGCCAAGAATGAAGCTGTTTAAATATTTATACAACAGTTAGCTAACACTCAGGATCCACAGAACAGATCCAAATTTGGTACATTAAGATGAATAATTGCTCTTCCGTGATGCCAGCCCTGTTATATATTTATTTATTCTTTAACAGTGTAGAACCACTTTTCCTTGTGACTTGGAGAAAGATTGTGAAGGTAATATATTGTCCTTGGATCAAACTCTGGATGGTCATAAAATGTCAGTCTGGAATAATGCCATTTTTATGGAGAGAAGTGTTGATTTACTTTGCTGTGTTGAGGAGGGGAAGGGANAAAAGAAAAGAAAAGAAAAGAAAAGAAAAGAAAAGAAAAGAAAAGAAAAGAAAAGAAAAAGAAAAGATAAAGAAAAAACCTTCTTATTGCTCAAAAGAGTTTGTTTCAATGAGAAAAACAATAGCATTGCATTTCCAGACTGGAGAATCACAGAATCATAACAACAGAAATATTCCACAAATTAATCTAGAAGTAGCTTTTGAAATGACAGTTGAAACTGTCTCTTTTTCAGAATGCAAGATTTACCTCTGAAGGAAAATATCTAATGTTTTAAATTCACCAGTGTTCCCCAGACCCTCTAGTACAGCCCAGTGCATGCTTAGAAAGAGCTACTTCATCTATTTAATTAAGAGAAACTACCATCAAAGCAGATTTCCCATTTAAAATTCGTGTTTAAACTTCTCCCAGATTAAGTGAGCTTAAACAGTTGCTATTCCTGACTTTAACAGCATTATAAAATACATTAGAGATTGAGAGGATAAAATTCTGCCATGTTAGGTTATAACCTAACTGCTATTTGCAGTTGTAAGGACTACTAATGGCGCGGGGACAAGATTTATTAGAGGAAAGACATCCTGCTTAACATTACCCTTGTCATTCCATTAATAATGACTGCTTATGAGCCATCTCCTTGGCATCTTTGTTGTCCTGAAAACTTAAAACTCGCAGCACAATTCTTTACGATGTGCTACATTGCCCCCTCTGGGTATTCCTGACCATTATCCCATTTGGTTATATTCAAAACCGCTGCCTCCTGAGAGAGCATTAGGGCTGACCTCTCACCCGCCAATATTCTTGGTTCAAATGGCGTAATAACATGTAGTGAATATTTACAAGCATACTTATACCATAATAGAGTACTGCTGTGAACATTAGCACATATTTTCTGCTCAATCAGGCTTTGATGTAGAGCTTGCCTTGGACCCTGGAGAAAATGCAGTCCCCAATAAGCTCTGCTCGTGAAACACCCTTGAACCTAACCAGCTTACAACAGCCTCCGCCGCTGCCGCCATGCAGATTAGCAGGCAGAACCTCGGAGGTGGTGATGCTGCTGCTGTGCCATGGAGCCTCGCTGGAGGAAGGTGGAGGGGGAGGCACAGCATCTCCTCCTTTGGGCTCTGCCTGGGATGGTAGTGCTCGGGTTACCTGGGTGGAGAAAAGGTGAGCTTGTCTTGGAAAAGAGAATGAAAGGCAGATAGGTCACAGGGTGGTAAAGGGGTTGGAAGGGAGCTCTGGGGATCATCCAGCCCAACCCCCCTGCTCCAGCAGGGTCACCCACAGCAGCTTGCCCAGGGTCACCTCCAGCTGGGCTTGGAATCTCTCCACACAAGGAGACTCCACAGCCTCTCTGGGCAGCCTGGGCCAGGGCTCCAACACCCTCACAACAAACAACTTTCTCCTCCTGCTGCTCAGCTGGAACCTCCTGGCTTCCAGTTGGTGCCCAGTGCCCCTTGGGCTGGCCCTGGGCACCACTGAGCAGAGTCTGGCCCCAGCCTCTTGCCCCCAGCCTTCAGCTCTTGCTCAGCATGGAGCAGCTCCCCTCTGGGGCTGCTCTTCTCCATGCTCAGCAGCCCCAGGGCTCTCAGCCTTTCCTCCTGCCAGAGATGCTCCTGTCCCCTTTGCATCTTTCCTGAAGTCATCTTCCTCTCCCCCTCTCCTTCTGGCCAGCCCTCACTGCTCTCACTATCCAGCTTTACCCCCTCTGTCCTGCCCCCACTAACCACCAGCACACTCCTTTCTTTCACCATCCCTTATTGAATGGCAGTAGGGCAGTGTCTGAAGGTGCTCACTGCCCTAAACCATCAAGAAAGTGATGCACATCACTTTAGAATGAAACAAAGATGACATCTAGGGCATGAAAAAGGTGTATCTCAGCCAGGCTAATGGCTCTGATATTCATTTGGGTGTGGGTTTTGGGGTATAAGTTTGTTCCCCATGATCACTGTTTCCTCTTCCCATCAGAACAAAGTTATTATACCTTAGATGTTACTAAATCCACTTCTGCTGTGCTTTGTTTTCTGTTGCCTGTTTCTCTAAGGTGCCAGGTGAAAGAGTGAAGGTTTGATTGATCCTGCACCCAAGTTTTGCTTCTGCAAGTTAGCTGATTTTCAGGCCTTGGAGGAGAAAGGGTCACTTCTTAGTTTTGTTGGTTTATGAGTGTGTAGTTAATCAGCTTAGATAAGAGTCCAGCCCAGAGGTAAAGTGAGCTTTTGAAAGAAGAGTCTCTTGTGAGTAGGAGCAACTTTGACTTGGCAATATCTGTCTATCTGCAGCCAAAGACAGAATAAACCTTCCTTATTTTCGTGGTGTAACTTATAAACCTGTTACAGCCTGTGCATTAAAATCTTCCCATACAAAGAAGATGTCCATTTTTGATATTTTATTCATAAGATCCCTCAAGGTGTCATTGAAATTCTCACAGCCTTTCATCAGCATGATCCACTGGTGAAGAGTAGACCTGCACAATAGATGAAATGGTTGTCCTTGGAGAATAATGGCAGCCATCCTGCTATTAATTTGGTTCCAAGTAATTATCAAGTTCATCTCTCTCAGTTTGCTGGGTAACTTTTCCTTCCTTTAGATTAATTTTATATATATATATATATATATATCCTACAGTTATTAGGGCTTGTTAAGTGCTGCTCCAAACCCTCTCTACAGGCTGGTCCTCTTTGCTGGCACCTCAGTTCAGGCTGGAACCTTCAACCATGTCAAACTGCTGTACAGGTGTCTGTCTTGCCCTGCAGTTATTGCTGTTTGGTGAGTGAAGATCCACAATGTGCCTACAGAAATTCATACCTAGGTAGGTTTAGTTCATGCTCTAGGAAAATAAGATCTATCAGTTGTATGCTGCTGTAGCTCTACTCATTACACCCTTGGGTATGTGGGTGGGGAGCCAGGGCCAGGTCTGCTCTGTCCTTTCTCCATTTAGATGTTTCTTCTAAAACACTGATGACAAATATTGTCAGCATGTGTCCAAAAACCTCTCCTGAAATACAAACAGCATTGAGAGGCATCTCTACTGGGGACACATCCCTCACTCTGGCAAGGAGCAGAGCCCTGTGAGCACATCATTGCTCCACCAAGGCAAGGTCCTCACCAAGGTGGAGGAACAACTCAGATCCTCAGAAGTTGTAGTGACATGGGGCTTGGTCTCTTCTCCCAGGTAACAAGGAAGAGGAGAAGAAGAAATGGCCTCAAACTGGGTCAGGGGGGCTTTAGGTTGGACATTAAGAACAATTTCTTCATGGAAAGGGTTGTCAGGGCCTGGCCCAGGCTGCCCAGGGCAGTGGTGGAATCACCATCCCTGGAGGGGTTTCAAAGCCCTGGAGATGTGGTGCTGAGGGATATGGGTTAGTGGTGACCTGGCAGTGCTGGGTTAATGGTTGGACTGGATGATCTTAAGGATCTTTTCCAACCTGAACAATTCTGATTCTAAGTGAATCTTGAGACACTTCTTCAGTGACTAGTATTTCCCAAACATACTATGATGCATTTTAGAAGAGAGACACTTCTCTATCCATGCTTCAGGAAGCACAGCTCAGGCCCCTTGTTAAAGATGCCACCATGCAACTGGAGGACCTTGGTGCATCCCAAGGGACTCTTTCACTGCCTACAGACAACAGGAGCCTTTTGAAGAGCTGAAGAAGTCCTTAAATGCAATGAAAGCCTTGCACCATGGAGCCTGATGGCCATGGTGGTGAGCAAAGCTCAAGCCCGTGGAGGACCAACCCTAACTGCATGTGCTGATGTCTCTCCAAGTTAGCTCAAACTCTTACATGCCTGTGTTTGGACATGTCTGCCTGTGATGATTGAGATAGAAGAGCTATGTCTCTGCTTGAGCACACAGTGAGCTGAAAGAAAAAGGGGTTTGAAGAATGTTCTGATGATTTGGGTACCCTTCCCTGTAGGTATTGCTGCAGAGTGGAGGTCTGGGCAGAGCAGGAAGCCCAGCAGCTTTCTTCATGCCACTAGGGGTTACACCTTCTTTCCCCTGGCTGTTGCCAACCAATCTGTGTTTTGAAGGAAGACTGCAAGAAATGCTGTGTTTTCCTCAATTCTCTCAGTTGATTTCTGTTCACATCACTCTCCTTCCCACCCACCCCCCAACACTGGCAGTAAATCCTTCAGCTGAACCATCCATTTATTACCAGTTGGCAGTTGTTCAGTCTTCCAGTCTAGAGTGATCTGTTTTTAGCTGCCAATAGTGCAGCATGAACAAATCTGTTCTGATATTTATCTGTGGCAGTGTCTTTTGTTCAATGAAGAATACAAAGTTTAGGACATACTGTATGGGGATTTTTATTGCATCAGGTAAGGGCACTTAAAAGTTGCCTCCAATAGTATTTTCCAGCCCAGGGTAACATCTCCAGCACTCTCTGCATCCTAGATGCAGGCTGCTTCCTGGCAAAGGAAGAATTGAAGGGAATGCTGTTTGGTGTTGGTGTTTTTGTTTGGTTTGGTTTTCCCCTGGTGATTTTGTAGCAAGATCTCAATGTAATAAAAAAGACTGAATAACTTCTTGATAGAATTTATTTCCTCCCATTTTTTCTCATGTAATTATCTGCACTTGTACATGAAAAGGTGTTTTGCACCCCTGTAGATCCTATAATCTCTGGCTGAGAGCCCAGGGCTTTATCAGAGAGAAGATCCAGGGCACAAGACCAGGCTATGCAAAAAATTAGAGGCTTTTCTTTTCTTTTCT
>VWZX01010984.1:800462-812015 GCA_013399015.1 Galbula dea | reverse complement strand
TCTCCTCTCCTCTCCTCTCTCTATTTTGACATGACCATATAAACCCAAGATATTTTCTCCAAATGCTGTGCTTAGAACCAAGGAAGGGAGAAGCCTTGAACTGTATTTCTGGAGGATGAGCTTCCCTGAAGATGCCTCAGGGATGTCTTTCCCTCTGGTGATCTGGGTGAGAGCTTGTTGCTATGCATGGACCTTTCTGAGAACTTAATGACCTGTAGTACTTGGCAGGGAAAAGTTTTCCTCCTCTGCTGCTTCCAATTGCTTTTAAGAGATAGCTGGAGCAGGGCTCTCAGGTCAGTGCCCTGCTTCCAGCAGTGACCTGGCTTTGATGAGAATTCTCCACATACACTGAGTTTTAAAACTCATCCCAAGGCTGCTGGCTGTGAGGGCAGAGATGAGCAGAGATGCTGGCAGTGGGATGCACTGGTGCCTCCACACCCCCCAGCCCCCCCCCAGTAACAGATTATCTTCTGCAGATTGAGGATTTTGGGATGATGTTTGTGCCTTTGGCTCAGAGTATGGCTGCTGGAGATCCCTGGATGGGGCTGCTTTGCCCTGGGACCTTTGGAGGTGTGTGCTGGAGTGTGGGACAGGATCAGGTCCTTTCACCTCTAATTAATTCAGGTTTAGTTAAGATTTTTTCTCTTCTTTTTTATTTATTTTTTTTAGGTTTCTTTTTTTCCCTGATGCCTTTTTTCTTCCAAAATGTAACTTTATAATCAGTTTAATGCAGATGAAACCATTACTTCTCCACTCTTCAGAAGCTCTTTATGCTTCTTAATTAAAGCCTTTGTCTGAACACAAAATAATTAATACATAAAGTGAAGCAGAGGGAAAGAATCGACTGTGAAACCAGTCACTCAGTTGTATCTTTAAACAATATTTAATCATTAGAGTAACACAGTGCTTGCACTTTTGGAAAGAAAACAAGCCTTGTACTTCATGTTTATTTAACACTTGGACTAGTTCATTCTTGGAGGTATGAAATGAGGCTTATAGAGTGCCAGAGCAGTAAATCATCTGTTCTGAAAATGACTGCCTCTTAAACAGTAGTGTCATTGGAAACCCAAACAGCTCACTGGTGCACCAGCACCCAGCAAGCTGACCTCTTACAACAACATCTACTGTTGACACTGAAAGGCAAGGCAAGGCAATAAAAACAAGGCATAAAATGTGGTGTGGTGAGGATGTCATTGACTTGGTGTTCCTGCCTCTCTTCTGGCCACTGATGGGTGTGAGAACTTTCAGACAGCTCTTGCATGAAAGGCACTGGAGGCAAAAATGCCACTGATAAGCATATATGGGCATCTAGCAATGGTGTATAGACAGAAACTTGGACAACATAGGGCCTGCAAAGCACTCTGCATTGATACTTGAGGGGTTTGGTTTTGTTTTCTTTGGTGTTTGTTTGGTTTGGGGTTTCCTTGCTGTTGTTTGGTTGGGGTATTTTGTTTGGTTAGGGTATTTTGTTTGTTTATTTGGGTTTTGTTTTGGTTTTTTTTACCAGTGTTCTAATGAAAGGAATATTTTCTAATGAAAAATAATAACCTATTTCTAGTGAAAGCCAACCAACCAAACAAAAACCTACAAAACTCTTCCAAATTCAAAACAAATATTCAACTTATTTCTGTAGGGAATGAATGCTGAAATGTTTGACTTTGTAGGTGTGATTAGCTCACACTTTGCTGACAAGCACAAAGGCATTGGTTCACCATAGGGTGCATATAGGTTCTTATAACCAGCTACAGACTTGGCTGCTGAGTACAGAATCACCACAGAGTCTGGCTCAAAACCAATCAGTTCTGTCAAAATTGTTCATTGACATTATTTACCAAGTCATGCTTCAGAGAGGACTAGGCAGAGAGGATTTTTGGAGAGTGTGTAGGTGAATATTTGCAGTGAAAATGGGTACATTCAGAAGAGTGTGGTCAGCAGGTCAAGGGAGGTTCTCCTCCTCCTCTACTCTGCCCTAGTCAGGCCACAGATGGAGTCCTGGGTCCAGTTCCAGGCTCCCCAGTGCCAGAGAGACAAGGAACTACTGCAGAGAGTCCCTGGGAGGCTAGGAAGATGCAGAGGGAACTGGAGCATCTGTGGCAGGAGGAAAGGCTGAGAGCCCTGGGGCTGCTTAGCCTGGAGAAGAACAGCCCCAGAGGGGAGCTGCTCAATGCTGAGCAAGGGCCGAAGGCTGGGGGCAAGAGGCTGGGGCCAGACTCTGCTCAGTGGTGCCCAGGGACAGCCCAAGGGGCACTGGGCACAAACTGCAACCCAGGAGGTTCCAGCTGAGCAGCAGGAGGAGAAAGTTGTTTGTTGTGAGGGTGTTGGAGCCCTGGCCCAGGCTGCCAAGAGAGGTTGTGGAGTCTCCTTCTGGGGAGAGATTCCCAAGGCAGCTGGAGGTGACCCTGGGCAAGCTGCTGTGGGTGACCCTGCTGGAGCAGGGGGGTTGGACTGGATGATCTCCTTCCAACCCCTGCCAAGCTGGGATTCTTTGAAAAGCCAGAGGCTCTCCTCACCCTGACACATTTGCCCAGTCACTTCTCTCACTCTGGCCCACTTCAGTGTTGATAGAGAAGGAGTTTGTGATGCCTTTTATACTCCTAATTGGATAACTGCTGCCTTATGGAGGTAAAAAAAGCCAAAGCCTCTTTCCAGCTGCCAGCCCTCACTTTACTCCCAGGCCACACTGCTCTTGGATGCTTCTCCAGCTGGTCTGGCTTATGGTCTCATGACAGAAGCTGGTGACCAAAGGTGAAATCTTTGCTGAGATAGGAAGTCTGATATAAAGAAGTCCTCTCTTAACAACAGGTAATGTTTGTTTCTCTTTTGCTGTCACATTTCTTTTCAGTGCTTCTGCAGGAAGCACTTCAAGAGGTTAATGTAGACAAATGATTGGCTTAAATTTGGGGAGACCCTGGAAGGTGTTTTCCATTGGTTTGGATCCTGAATGAATGGAATGTTGAAGGTCTAATTATGAATATTCTGAAAATGTGGTCCCTCAATTAACTGTATCAGTTGTGTTTGTGAACTGTTGAGAACTTGCATTATTAATGATCACAGAAGGTTAATAGTAGTTTATTTATCATTTGGAATATGACTTTTTGGGTTAATCACACAAATCATGCCACATTCAGTTTTGATTAATGCATGAAGTTCATGCAGGCTTTGTTAAACAAATATTTATTATGTGTGATGTGTTGTAGAGTAATAAACCATTTTTTTTTCTCTACCTCAGGTCCTATACACAAATGTCTTCCAGTATGTTGAAATCTTTAGCATGCAAGCAAACATCCTCCTGTTTATGAGGAGTTTGAATAAATCATGAGATGTGTAGGGCTTTTTGTTAAATTCAGATATTCACTGAGGTGGTTGCAGTTGTCAGAAGTGGTCTGCACACACCACATGGGTTTTCACACCCAGGTTGGTTTGTAGGACTGCTGCTATTAGTCATCTCCTTGCTTCTACTTTCACCTGGTTTCAACACAGTTAGAGAACAGAGCTGTTGTTAGTGATGTACAGGTTGTACAGCTGGAATTAGTGTTTCAGTTTTGAACTGGCAAAGGTACAAAGTGTCTCTCATCCATGACTTCCTTGGTAGTTAGTGTCAGAAGTCTCAGGTGTCCATGGTGAGGTATGCTAAGGTGACATTGCCTCCACCTCTCTCCCTTGAGTTTGTCCATCCCTTGTCCTGTTGTGCAAGCTTTAATATGCAAAACCAGTTGTTTTGTGGCCAAATGTTTCAAAACAATGAAGTCCTGAACAACTTGGTAGTGCTGAGTTACTCTTTTATGAAGTCTCATGTGTAAGCTTCAGGCTGCTGAAGGCAATGGCAGGTTCTTAGAAACATCATCACAGTTGGAAAGGACCTTGGAGATCATCTGGTCCAACCAACAGCCCTACACTACTGTGATCCCTAAACCATCCTCTAGGGTTCTCCAGACCCCTGATCAGCCTAATTGCCCTTCTCTGCACCCTCTCCAGAACCTCCATGTCCTTCCTACACTGTGGTGCCCAGCACTACACACAGTACTCAAGGTGTGGCCTCACTATTGCCAAGTCCAAGCTGCTGGCAAGCAGCTTTTTGCCAATGGTTCCTGTTTTGAAGGGAAGGAGAATTTTGGATGATGTCAATAAAAAAAAAAACTTCTGTGCCATCCAGTGTTTATGAAACACAGTATTGTCAGCCACAAGGCTTGACAGGTGAAGAGGGAAACCTGATATTGTTAGCAGTAAGGATTCTTAATCTGGGTTTTGGTTCTGAAGAATGTGAAGGACTTAATGGAAACCTTCATGAAAGGTGAGAGGCAGACACAGCAACTTGGTTCAAATTGTCTGAGGCTCTAAAAAACCTCCTCAAGTCACAAGACTAAAGGTATAAATCCCATGAATTACAGCACAGCTAACGAGCTTCTTTGGAAAGGCAGATATGTTCTTCTGGATGCCAATATTGCCAAGGATGTGTTGGGGAATAGACCACATCTCTTTGAAGGATTTAGGCTTCTTTCATTTAGAGGTGAAATACATATATATTTTATTTGAATACATGCAACTGTAAATTTAGTATTTATGTGCAATTTATCCTGATTTAAATGATGCTCAGCCCCTCCCTTTCTGTAGGCAAAGCAAGGTCTTGGTTCTGAAAGGTCTGTGGAGGATTCAATGATTTTCATTTTGGTTTTGTTTTTGTTCATCTTGGCAGTGAAATATTTCATTATTCAAACAAATTAATCCTTTTTCTGACAAATGATCTGTCAACAATAGATGAATTTAACTTTTGTTGTTGTTGTTTGGCCAGTAAAAGAAATCCTGAGTTAGGCGGCAGCTAACTTAGGGAGGGCTCAGGAGCCCTTCAGCCTTCATTCAGTTCCCATGTCTCTGCTTTAACTAGTTGCAGTGTAGCTGTTACAATTTTCATCCATAATAGATGATCAGTTTGTAAGAATTTCCTCTAACATGTGAGAAACAGATTTAATGCCAACCTTCTCCAATTGGAGTTAGTTATAAATAATGCACTAATAGATGTGAAAGGAGTGTAAATGATTCCTTTGTGTTGTACCTGCCTGGTTGTTAGTGCTCCTTTCAAAAACAAACAAAACCTATTTAGTTTGGGCTGGTTGGCTTTTTCTTTTTTTATCCTGGTGTTTATTCTTATCTCTTCCATCAAAGAGGTTGGAGCCTTTGTACCTTTTTATGTAAATTAAAAATCTTTTAGCCAGTCCTGCCTCAAAAAATAAATAGTAGAATGAGCTTGCAGACAACATTTATTTTGTATGTACATTAATGGGCACTTCCATTTTTTCCTGCAGGCTAGAATCCACTTTGAAATTCATGTTTGATAAATTCCCTGGCTTTCCAAGTAATTTAGCTGTCTATAGGGCTGTTGATCCTTTGAGTGTATTGCTGAACCGTTGGGACTTGTGCACCACATCTGCATATCCAAGTTCAAATATAGACTCAAGATGATTGGTTTAAACTTTCAGTTGTTGATCTTATTCCTGCTAGATTTGTTAGATTGGCTCCCTTTTCATTGCTAAAATCTGGGCCTAATCCACAAATACCTCTTCTTAAAGATGGCTCCAAGAAATTCACCCGTGGCGTTAGTCGCTTGGTAAGCACAGAGCTCAGTTAATATTCAGCAGAACCTCATAACCTTAAGGCAGGATGCTGATGCTGCCTGGAATTGTCTAGGTGAAGGAGGATTGGAGTGGGGCACTGGCAGAGCAGCAGTCGAGCTGACACTTCCCAGAGTGGTGAGATTCTCTCTCAAAATTCACCACCTCACCCTTCCCCAGGGGATGAACTTTTCCCTGGGATATCAAATCTGTGGACATGGGTTCCATTTGTTGGGCTTCCTTTGCTTTTATCATAGAATCACCAGAGTTGGAAGGGACCTTAAAGATCATCTAGTTCCAATCCCCCTGCCATGGGAAAGGATGCAATCCCCTAGACCAGGCTGCTCCAAACCTCATCCAGCCTGGCCTGGAACACAGCCAGGGATGGGGCAGCCACAACTTCTCTGGGTAACCTGTTCCAGTGTCTCACCACCCTCTGGGTAAAATATTTCTTCCCAACATCTAATCTAAATCTCTCCTCTTTCAGCTTAAAACCATCACCCCTTGTTCTATCACTCTCAGCTCGTGTTCAAAGTCTCTCTCTCCCTATTTTTCCTTATAAGCTCTCTTTAAGGACTGAGAGGCTGCAGTAAGGTCTCCCTGGAGCCTTCTCTTCTCCACAACCCCAACTCACTATCTTGTTACAATTTTTAGAGGATCCATATTTATTTTCTTTGTTCCATTTATTAACTTCCTTGACTTGAGGAGACTAGATGGAGGAGCTTTGGTTTGCTGGAGGTACATGGTAGGTTAGCAACAACATCTGCCACTGATGGAGCATGAATTGCAATTACTTCCTTTTTTGTTTCTATTCTTTAGAAGATTATTCTCATAATGTACCTTGTGTGGTCTTTCAAGGTAAATTCCAATAAGTGCCTTGTCTTAATTAATAAAACCTATCTGACTACTAGTATCAAGAGTCAAATTTAGAGTCTCTTGGGCCTTTTTGTGCTGGGGAAGGAAAGAGATGCATTGAGGAGAGTGTTCTTGGTTGTGTGGCTTTGGTTTTTTCTTGTTGTTTTATTTTGTTATAAATAATGTGTCAAATAACATGTGGAAATGCAAATTCTTAGCCAGGGTTTAATGAATTGATCAGCATCAAAAGGACTAGAGAAATGCACTGTCTAGATCTATATACCTCTATCTCTGCCTTGTCTCATGGAGGTTAATGTTTAGCCCCTTAAAAATCTTTTGCTTTGTCCTACATGTGCTTTTTGTAGGGGAGAAAAAAAAACCACCCATGTGAAGTGCCAGAGAATGGAAAGAGTAAGAGTCCTCCACTCTGAAATTTCATTTTTCATTTTCCATAAAATCAAGTTTGCTCAGAAGCAATCCCACAGTCTGGTAGCATTTAACATGATTTACTACTTTACTCTCTTAAATTAACAAATTGGACCATATTTCACTGAGGTAATTAAGCACATCTATAACCTTAATAATGTGGCTTTCTCACAGGTGCAGTCCCACTAAAGTCCATCAGCCTAACTTTGCCTCCAGAGCTCAGCACACCCAAAGCAGAGCCTTGCCACCCACCTCTCCTTAATTTGGGTTATTTTCCAGTCCTTTCATGCCTACTGCTCTGCTTTGTCTTAGCAGCACCAGGGTGGGTGTGGATTTGGAATGATTAGTGCAGGAGTTTATGCCCAAACTGGCTTTAGGTTAGGGATTGAGCCACTGGTCATTTTTGTCAATAAAACATGGATCCTGCCCATAAAAAACTAGCTGACCCAAGCTTTCAGCATCCTTCTGTTCCCTGTCAGTGCTTGGGAATGCTCTGGAGATATCCCAAACCCTCCTGGATACCATCCTCAACCCTCCTGAATGCCATCCCAGCCCCAGTGCTGCTGTGAGAGCACAACAAGACCTGGAATCATAGGATCACAGGATGGTTTGGGTTGGAAGAGACCTTTCAAGATCATAGAATCCAACCCCCCTGCAGTCAGCAGGGACATCTCCAACTAGATCAGCTTGTTCAGAGCTCCAAGGTCCAACCTGACCTGGGATGGTTCCAGGGATGGGACATCTCCCACCTCTCTGGGCAGCCTGGGACGGGGTCTCATCACCCTCATCAAACATTTCTTCTTTCTCTCTAGTCTAAATTCAGTTTCAAACCATCAGCTCTGGTCCTGTCCCAACAGCTCCTGCTCAAAAGTCTCTCCCCATCTTTGTTTAAAGCCTCCTTGAAACACTTCTGCTTGTTTGCTCTCTTTATTTTTCCAGGGAAAAAGCTTCCTTAAGGCAATGTTTCAAGAGAGTGGAGGCTGACACACACTGACCACTTCAGCCTTTTCCCTGTCAGTGTTTTCTTTGTAGCTGTTTAACACCAAACATCTTTTGAATTCAGTTTCCACACCCTGGAGGTGACAGAAATGACCTAAGAAAACAGGCTGGTGTTTGTGTTAGGATTTTTCAGGCATGTCCCCAGGTTTTGGAGATGTCTGCAGATGTATGTGGGTTAGTTGTGTATGAAACATCACATGCAGGTGTTGTTTCATTCCATCTTCAGATATTTATATGGATTTCCTCCTTGATTATTAACATGTTCCAGTGGATACAGAAAATCTCCCCAGTTACTACATCCCTGAAGCATCCTGGGATCTGCTGGAGTCACTTGGATTTAATCTGAACCCTATTTCTGCTTCTTCTGGCTTCTTCCCTGCTCCACAGAGAAATTCTGGGCACTTTTATTTCCAATTCAGACATTTTTCTATTGTTCCCTTTTTTCCTGCTCACCCTAAACTTCCCTCTAAGTTCACCAAGTCCAACCAGCAACCTATCACCACCATGCCACTAAACCATGGCCCTGAGCACCACATCTAGAGGTTTTCTGAACCCTTCCAGGGATGCTGACTCCACCACTGCACTGGGCAGCCTCTTCCAATACCTAACCATGCCTCACTTCCTAAATCTCTACTTCATGTGTGCTGCCTAGTGAAGCTTTCTGGTCCCACCAACCCCTCCTTCCTCCCCAGGGTGCAGCCTGCATCCTCTCCCACCCCTCCTGTCCCCTTCCTTCCCTCCCTCCTGCCCTGTGGTGGCCAGCCCAGGTTAGCTGTAGTCAATTTTTGTTTCATCTTGTAGTCAGTCTTCCATAAATAGTGGAAGTTTGTCCTTGCCCTGGGTGATTGATGGGGAGGGAGATTCATCCAGATCGATTGAGATAAAAAATTAGGAGTTTGCAATAGGAAAGGCAAATTAGTCATCAGAAGGAAGGTGCTTGGAGTATTTTAAGAGTTCCCTGATTAATTCTCATGCTGTGAGTTCTTCTGACAGTAAGTTTTATGTCCTGAGATGTGGGAGGATGAGGCAGTAGTATCAGGTTATTGCAGATTTTACTTTTACTCCTTGCTGATTTATCTCACTGGCTCTTGCCACAGTTAGACACAGAGGGCTAGAAACGATTCCATTTTGGGGTGACAACTGGACTTTCTGTGCTGGAAGGAGGGTGGAGAGGTTTAGCTATAAAATGATTTTCCTTTGGCATGAAAATGAATGTGAAAAAAGCTAATGTGTGTAACATCAGAATAGCTGTTAGGTGTGGAGACAAGTCCCTGTTGCTGCTAAAGGAGGGAGGAACTCATTCTCTAATGCACTGATTAGGCTGAGAAGTGATTTTTTTCCCCCCTCTCCTTACTTAACAATTTTCCTGCTAATCACCTCATTGAAAGTTGTTCCTCAGAAGCATCACAGGAGGCTGAGAGCTCTCCATCTTCTTCCAAAGGCACTCTCCACTTTCCCAAGGATTTTATGGCATGTGTTTTTTGAGTTGTTTCCTTTATTACAAACTACAATAGAATTCTTCCCAATCAAAAGTGACTGATATTTGGCCCTTTTAATTTGCCCAAGAATAATTTAGATAGAAATTCCAATTACTTTGGCAGGAACACATTTTGCTACTGTACTCTCTCAGCTTGTTTAAGAAGAAGCCTTTGATAATTTGTGTTCCTCACAAAACTCAATTTTACTTAACAGAAATCCAGGAGGAAAAAAAAAAAGAAGATGCACAGAGGTTTCAATTTTTCAGCTGATAACAAAGCTCTCTATTTGTGCTGTTACATTCCAGCACAAAGAGGCTGCAAAATAACCTTTTTCTTTTAGTTAATGGTAGAGAAAAGATTTAATTGCTCTGAAACACTTATTCTATGTATTATCTCTTTGATTAGCAGAAGGTTGTAAATGACTTATTCAATGTAATTGCAGACTCTGGCATGGAAACCAGAAGTGAATTCTATGCCTTTGAGTTTGAACACTTTTCATTGTCAGAGGTTTCTGAAGTTGGCAGAGATGCAGTGTTGAGGAATTAAACTTTTCTTGGACTTTTGATGCCCATCAGACTTGAATTAGAACAAAGTGTCCTGTAAAGCACACTGGTTAAGAAACCTGCAGGTTTCTTAACAGCTGCTAGGAAGTTCATCAACTCTCTCATCTTCTAAACTAGTTCCAACCCCACCTCCAGCTGGGCTTGGAATCTCTCCACACAAGGAGACTCCACAGCCTCTCTGGGCAGCCTGGGCCAGGGCTCCAACACCCTCACAACAAACAACTTTCTCCTCCTGCTGCTCAGCTGGAACCTCCTGCCTTCCAGTTTGTGCCCAGTGCCCCTTGGCCTGGCCCTGGGCTCCACTGAGCAGAGTCTGGCCCCAGCCTCTTGCCCCCAGCCTTCAGATACTGATGATAAGCCCCTGCCTGGTTTGAGGAGCTGCTCCTTCAGACACTTCAGCTCCAAGATCTCAGTCACTGAGTTGAATATGTGCTTCTGAGCAGAGTGTTGAAAATATTTCCCCCTTGGTGTGAGGAAGCTACCCAACCCCTCCAGCTTATAAATCCCCCAGAAACATATGGAATTACATATACAGAGACCTTGCATGTCTTTGTGCTGAATTTCCACATGGCTTTGCTGCAGCTGCACACATTGACCAGTTTCTGGTTGCACTTTGGGAGGGAGGTATCCAAGCTACCTCTCCAGCTCCCCAGCTACCTGCCTAGCAGCCAAAGAGACAAGCTTGCAGCCAGGGAGCCTTTGAATCCATCACCCTCCTTCTCCTTAGCACTAAATGTAACTGTTGCCTCTAGACTAACATCCTGAATGACTCTTTTAAACCATTGTTTAAGACTTCCTGGTGAGTAGTCAGTTCTCATTAGTTACTAGTTTAGAAGCCCATGGTATATTTAGACATCATATACATTTGTCAGTGAAGAGTAGCTTAAATGCTCTACTTTGTTCACTGCTTAATTATGTTATTTTACTGTTCCTGAAAACCTGACACAAGGCAAATTTACATTACTGTGCTCCTAATTAGCCAATAATCCTTAAGGATTTGAGTGATACATACCCAAAGTAATTTCCTCGGTCGCTAAATATGAATTTCCTTACGTTAGGTTAAGGAGATGGCACGATGACAGCAGGCATCTTGATGATGACAGCTCTCAACCTGCTTGTCTCCAGAGTCAAAAAATCTATTAAAAGACACAGAATGATCTCAGCATTTTCTTAACTTGTAGAATGTGAGATCAATGGAACCACATACAAAGAGGAACAGAATTTGCCTCGTTTAACGGTGGTTAGGTTGCCCACCACACCAGACTGCTGAATGGTTGAACGTGTTGGTGGTTCTGGATTTGGAAACACAATCTCAGCTGTGTGTCTTCATGCATCCACCATCTCTGCAGCTTCTTAACTTGAACAGAAATGCAGGCCTAGAGGTAGCCTGCTCCAGAAAAAATGACCTCATAGACTTCTTTGTACTTTAGACACCTTTTTTTTGGTGGGAATAGGTTGCTGGTTGGACTTGATCATCTTAGAGATGCTTTCCAACCTTCAGGAGTTTACCTCACAGAATCACAGAATGTTAGGAGCTGGAAGGGACCTGGAAAGATCATCTAGTCCAACCCTCCTGCCACAGCAGGATTCCCTAGACCAGGTCACACAGAAGCATGTCCAGATGGG
>VWZX01010984.1:793411-800379 GCA_013399015.1 Galbula dea | reverse complement strand
GGGAGAAGAACCTCTCTTGACCTACTGACCACAGCCCTTCTAATCCAGCCCAGAATCCCATTGCCCTCCTGGCCACAAGAGCACACTGCTGCCTCATGCTCATCCTTCCATCTACCAGGACCCCCAGATCCCTTTCCCCTTCCCTGCTCTCCAACAGCTCAGTCCCCAACCTATCCTGATCCATGGTCTTGGTCTTTCCCAGGTGCAAGACTTGACACTTGGCCTTGTTGAATCTCATTCAATTTCTCCCTGCCCAACTCTCCAGCCTGTCTCAGTCTGGCTGAATGGCAGCACAACCCTCTGGTGTGTCAGCCACTCCACCCAGTTCAGTGTCAGCAGCAAACTTGCTGACAGTGCACTCTGGTGTAAAATGCATCTCCTTGGCTTGCTCCATGTCTCTGGCCTTTGGATTTTTGTGCATGTTGGAAGGTCTTGGGGTTTGTTGTTGCTGCTGGACTGACTGAGGTGTCGTGGGGATGGTAATATTTTGTGTTTTCTACTCTGGACAGTTTAATTTAATGCATTGTTTCATTTAATCTTTGTAATGGATCCAGATGCTAGAGTGATGGGAACATAAAAATAATGAAATAAAGATAAATAGACTGTAACAGCTTTACCATTGCCTGTTGTTGTGACATGGAGTTACAGATCAAAAATAGATTGCCACAAAATGAGTTAAATTTCTAAGTAGTGCAGACAAACTTTCCATGGATGCTGTGGCATTGGCATGCAAACAGAGCTCCCTACCTTTTTCCATTGGTTAAGCTTTTTCCACATGTCCATGACTAAACTTCATGCAGCTGAATGGAAATCCAAAGTTGTAAGTCTCTTTCTACAACGTTTCCACTGATTTTGTTTATAAACTAAAGAAGTGAATGTAAACAGTGAATAGACACAAAGAATCAACTTATAGAATTGTTTTGCTTGGAAGAAACATTTAAGATCATGGAGTGCAACTGTTACCACTGCCAGGTCACCACTAACCCATGACCCTCAGCACCACATCTCCATGGCTTTTCAACCCCTCCAGGGATGGTGACTCCACCACTGCCCTGGGCAGCCTGGGCCAGGCCTTGGCAATACTTTCATGGAAGAAATTGAAAGATTTCTTTTCCTCATGTCCAACCTAAACCTCTCCTGGCACAACTTGGGCCATTTCCTCTTGTCCCAGCACTTCTTCCTTGGAAGAAGAGACCAACTCCCACCTTGTTCCAATCTCCTTTGAGGGAGAAGGTGAGAAGGTCTCCCCTGAGCCTCCATCTTCCTAAACTCATGGCTAAGCAGTTGCTTCCTGAACCCAGTACCAAGGAGAAGATTGTTGTTGATTCTTGTCTCTTGCACCCATGTGCACCCACCTCTGCCCTGGCCAAATTCCAGCATGGGTGGACACTTGTATTGTTATCTAAGTTACTTTGCACTTTTAATTGGATGTAATATGTGTTCTTCTTATTCCAGACTGGTTTCTGAAATAATTTTGGCCTTCTAAATGACTCTAGAGAGTGGACTCCATTGCACAGAGAGGCACAGATCAGCAGATGATGCAAACATCCTGGCTGACAGTGCAGCAGGAAAATGATAGTCATCTTGAGGGCTATGTCTGGACACTGGAGGAGCAGAACACTGCAGTAAATCACCCTCATCTTCCAGGATTCTGTGTTCCCCTGTGAAAAAAAACCACTGTAAAAAAAAAAAAAGTAGGTGATGGAGATACCTCATAATAATAGGATAATATTCTCTTCTATAATACAATATTTCAGCATGGTTAACTTAAAAAGAAATGTGTAGGATGCTTAGGAGGTCTGCCCCAACCATGTCAAGAGAGAAAGTACTCTGCGATGGAATGATTTGTGACAGCAACCTTCACTCTAACCCTTGGCAGATGCACAGGCTTAGCTGTCTGTAAGATGTTTCCCTACTGATGTTGTTAATTGAGTTTCTTGGGTTAGGGTCACAAAAGGTTCCAGATGTGATGTTATAGCAACCCTCCAGTCCTTAAAAGGAGGCCTACAGGAAAGATGGAGAGAGACTCTTGACCAGGGAATGTAGGGATAGGAAGAGGGGGAATGGTTTCTAAGTGAAAGAAGGTAGAGTTAGATTGGCTATTAGGAAGAAATTCTTTGTGGTGAGTGGTGAGACATTGGCACAGGTTGCCCAGAGAAGTTGTGGCTGCTCCATCCCTGGAAGTGTTCAAGGTTAGGTTGCATGAGGCTTTGAGCAAGCTGATCCAGGGGAAGGTGTCATGGCAAGAGGGTTCTAACTAGATGTTCTCTAAGGTCCCTTCCAGCCCAAACCATTCTATGACTCTATGAAGTTCCCATGGGTGCCTGCTTTGCTAAAGCCCAAGTGCTTCCTACGAGGCAGCTTCCATTCTTTCCCCCCCAAAACACAGTAGAGCAGCCTTGAACCCCATGAGGGGTCTGTGTGTGTTTCATGTGAGGTTCAATCCAGTCAAATTCTGAGCTCCCATGGAGTCCCCATGAATTTCTGTGGGAGTTTATGGTGCTTAGCATTAAGTGGGAGAACTTGGGAGAGGTTGAGCACAGGAGCTGTGTGTGTTTTGCTCACCTCTCAGTGAAGCAGATGCATCTGCAACCGAGCATGCACTTTGTTAGGCTAAGAAACATTTCTTTATGGTCTGCAGAGCAAGGGAATAAAGCTGAGAGGGAAATATATACTGTGTCATCTTGCCTGTATGCAAAATGTACTTCATTTCCAGTTGTAAAGACAAAGCCTATGGAAAGAAAAACTATGTTTGTGTTGCTGGATGATCATCCTGTCTGAGCACATTAGCAAAGCACGACGGCACCATCACATCGTGAACTTAAAGCCACCCCCTAATTAAACTGCCTGCTTCCCCCAGCATTCTCCTGTAATGATGTCAAGCCATGCAGCAATTAGTTGTCCTTCTCTGAATGTAAACACTGTTTGCAAATCATATCAATTTAACCTGCTTTGCTGGGTGAAAACCTCCTAAAATTAATGAATCTTGTGGATTTTGGAGTTGTAATGCATTGGACTGGTGTTGAATGTCTCCACGTGGTGTTTTCTGTCATTCATGACAATTCATTTTGGTAGCAAAGGCAGCAGCTATGAAAGATCCCAGATATCATTTTGGGGTTGGGCTGATGATGTGCCCAGTGGCATGCAAAACATTTTCTTGGGCTAACAGGGTGGCTGTGGGTTTGTTTTAAACCCAGATGCAGCCCATTTGAAGGAAGCAAGTGGCCTGTCCTTTGGGCTCTCTCTTTCTTTTGTACCTCCTGCACTCTTACTTCATTCTGACTTGAATGTGAAGTTTGAATCCTGAAGAAGTATGCCCTTCTCCAGTAGTTCATCTTCTCTTTAGAGATCAGACTAAATGCCCGTGGCAATGTGCTGGGGAGCACAGCCCATTACCATGAAATAGCTCCATTAGAGACAAAGAAATGTAAACAAGCCACACACATTTGCCACTGCTCTTAGCTCAGTGATATTTCTCCTATTGATGGCGTGGTGTGAAAGGAACAGAAAGTGCTCAGGACCTTAAATGTAATAAACCTTTTGTTGCAATTTCCTCCAGAAGCAGACCAACCAACCCAACCCAAAGCCAACCAAAACCAAGCCCTTTTTGCTGGAGGTGGAGGCTTTACCTGAGCCACCAGCTCCATAGCACGTTTATGGTTATTGTATTTTACAGGTTGATAGATTTTTATATTCTGTCCAAGTCAGGATCTTACACCACCTGCTTTATTATTTAGTAATTTACAGGGCAGTCAGGCATGTTTGGTTTAATGTAGGATAAACTTATAAATCTATTGTTCCCCCAGTTGCTGGGCTTGGTGTGCAATGAACTACAGAGCTTGATGCGTACATACATTTCAGCTCTGCTTATTTTCTTTGATAGGGAAGCAGGCAATAGATAACACAGTGACAGTAGCATCCCAGGGGAGAGCAAAATGTGAGAGCAACACACCGGCAGGTTAGCAGGTCATTATTGTATGAGCACTGAGCCATTAATTGACTACTGTACCAGGCTCAATCTGTGTCAGATTATGGCTTTTGGCAGCAAGGACTCTCAGCTAAGAGCTAACTTTGCCTCTTTACTCTCTTTTTATTAGGGTTTTTTTTTTTGATTCTGATCAAATTACACCCATCATGGTAAGTATATTTGTTACACACTTCTCCTTTGAATAAACAAAAGCATATTGAAGAGAGGTGATGTCCATAGGTAACATTTCCTGTCAGGTACCATCTAGCTAATGCTTTTGGGTAGATTTTTAACAAAACCTTCTGAAGAAACAGAATAATCACATACTTCATTTAGTTGGAAGAGATATTACAAGTGCAAGGCTGCCAGAAGTTGATATGTGGTGCCTGAATTGTTCTGATAGTTGGGTGGGAATAAAAGAATAAGCAGACTACATCGACAGCACTAAACAGAATTTGTATGAAGCTGGCTGGCTTCTCATAAAATCTACCTTAGGAATAAGAGGAAGATCACCAGTCCCAGCAAAGCCAAGAGACCCATGAGGAGGGAGAGCCATGGTGTGCTCCCACAGCACCTAGCTCATGGGAGTGTCTGGATGGTGAGAATGATAAGGGAAGAAATTAGTGGTGTGAAGTAGATATGAGGAACAAGTCATCTCTTCCACACCTTAAGTCCTGGGTTCAGTCTTGGTTTCTGACTCCAAGAAGGACATAGAGGTTTTGGAGTGTGTACAAAGAGGCTGGGGAAGGGTCTAGAGCACAAGTGTTGTGAGGAGCAGCTGAGGGAACTGGGGTTGGTTAGCTTGGAGAAGAGGAGGCTCAGGGGAGACCTTCTCACTCTCTACAACAATCTGAAAGGAGGTTGGAGGCAGGCAGGGGTTGGTCTCTTTTCCTAAGGAACAAGTGATAGAGCAAGAGGAAATGACCTCAGGTTATGTCAGAGGAGGTTAAGTTTGGCCATGAGGAACAATTTCTTCCTGAAAGGGTTGTCAAGCCCTGGCAGAGGCTGCTCAGGGCAGTGGTGGAGTCACCATCCCTGGAGGGATTTTAAAGCCATGGAGATGTGGTGCTGAGGGACATGGTTTAGTGGTGACCTGGCAGTGTTGGGTTAACAGTTGGACTTGATGATCTTAGAGTCTTTTCCAGCCTAAACAACTCTATGATTCTTTAGAAACAGGAAAATGCTTTTGCCTTCAGAGGGAAATGTGTGTTTGTGTGTAAGCTGGGGCACAGGAAAGGGTAGTTCTGCTCTTGCTTAAAAGAGGGAGGAAAAGATTCCTTCTTCTCACTCTTTTACCAAAGACTGAAGTCCTACTGCTGCGAGGAGGTTTAGTGGGAAGCTCTGAGGGTGATCCTCTGCCTCTGGTGTCAGTCGGCTGGTAAATTCCTGGCTTTAACAAGCAGGTCATGGGAAGCTGAAGAAGTCAATGTTCAGCCCAAGGTTCAGTTTGGGCAGGGTTTTGCTCAGGATTTAAGGGCAAATCCTGCTTGTAGTTTAGAGATGATTTCAGGTTTCTGTCATCTTTCAGGGAGATCTTTAGGGATATTTCAAGCTGGAGCTCAGAGGCTGTGCTGCCTCATCTCTACACATGCCAAAATCGAACCCGGCTATTTCACAGAATCCTAGAAGCTCCTCAGTTGGAAGGAACCCATGAGGATCATGCAGCCCAACTCCTGTCTATGCACAGGACAACCCCCAAAAATACACCATGTGCCTGAGGGTCTTGTCCAAATGTTTCTTGAATTCTGCCTAAATCAGTCCAAACTATGTTGTTCCTCTTTCAAAAGTGCTTTGCCAAGAGCTGTTGTCCACTTTGGACCTTGGTGAGGTAACTGTGGCTGCTGATGAGCTTGGTTCTGACCCAGATATTCCCATGTTTTTGTGGTTCCTCCAGAGAAGTGAGGTCCTGTTGGCAGGGTTTTGGGGGTGCTTCAGCTGGGGCCACTCCTCTTTCTGCTTTGCAAAGCACCTGTAGATGTTTGATGGTGGGGTTCAAGTGATGGAGCCTGAGTTTAATTTCTGCTCCTACCCATAAACTGACCTGCTTGTGACAACGTAGTTCATCCAGCCTCAGTTTCCCTCTCTTGCTCTCCATTAAAAATGATCTACTGTCTGAGAGTGCCAGGTACAGCACAAGATTAATAATCACAGGGAGACTATTGATAATGACAGGGTGATTATTAATAATTATCAATAGGGGGGAGACTGTGAGAAGCTGGTAAGAGGAGGCAGAGACCTTCACCTCACTGGAGTTATTCAGATGGAATCTTATTGCAGTTGATATTTTGCAGATCCCATTTTTCTCTCTCCATTTGAATAACCTCCCCTGGATTTCTTCCCCTTTGCAAAGACTTGGATATAAAAGTGCAACAATTGAGGAGCTCTGAGCTCTCCACCTCCTTTTGCTATTCTGGGCTTTCTCTCTTCTCTTCCAGCAAAATCATTTCTAGCAATTGGATAAGCAATATGTAAAATATGATATTTTTCAGGCAGCCTTGTCTGATTACATTGATTCTACACAATGTTGTGCTCTTAATGGAGATTCCTGGTCTCTATTTGCTGTGAATTTCTGGATCCTATTTGCTGTACTGATGTGATGAGGTTGTTTCTATGATCTCTGCTGCATCTTGTCCCCTTGGAATCTGTTTAAAAACTCATTTGGAGGAATTAACTACCTTGTATGTATTTAAAATTTGGCTCCATGGAAATGGATGTACAAATAATTTTTATGGTTCCAATAAGTAGCTTCCATAACACAATACAAATATCTGTATGTAAATCTTGCCTTGGAGGTAGCTATCTGCTGTACATCCCAGTACTTATCCTACTTTCACACCTAATTTTCTTTGTGAATCACACATAAAACTCAGATATTCTCTGCTGTGCAATGAAATCAGGAATTCTTAGCATGCCCACACAGAAGACATTGCTCTGAGAATAATATCCATAACTAATTTTCTTTTTTTTCTTTTGTAAAGGGGAAAAAAAAAGATAAACCCAA
>VWZX01010984.1:745911-788411 GCA_013399015.1 Galbula dea | reverse complement strand
TTGTCAGCAGAGGATCATTGGCAGAGATTTTTAATGTGCCTCATCCAACCTGGGCAATACAAATGTTTGCCCTTTTCAAACCCACACCTGCAGGTGTTTTTTTTCCCCAAGAATCACTCACTTGGAAACCAGCTACGACGAAGGAATATTGAAAGTTGAATTTGTAGCTAGTGTGTGGGATTCTGTTACATTCATTTTCAGCAAAAGGCAACCTGGAAGTGACATGATGCATAAAAGAACAGTGTGCTAGGAGATGATGTCTCTAGGAATGTAAAAACCACAACTCTCAGATTTTGTTCAATGTATTATATATGTTTTTTAATCAGGAGAAGGAATGAATTCATGTATTGGCTTTGTTTAAACCTTCATTTGTATTGGTGGTAACAATAGTTAGACAGCTCACAGCTGAAGCAAACCTCATTTAAAGAAAGGATCTGTCAATTCTGCTGATGTTTTGATTGAAGAATCAGATTTTGTTGCAGGAGTAGATATCACAGACAACCAACATCCACAGACAGCTGAAATCTGCATCTGATTCCTGCAAGTGTCTCCCTCTGTCAAGGGTCAGGGCTGGGCTGGGCACCAGGTGAGTGGCAGGTGCTGTCTGTGAACCTGCCATCTCAAAGGGAAGAGAAAGGGAAGAAGGGAGAGAGGCTGCTGGGCTGGGAAAGAAAACTGAAACAGCTTGGATGGGAAGAACAATAACATGAACTAGATCCAAAGATACAAACCAAGCTGGAACCAAGCCCTGGGGGCAAGGATGTCACTGATGCTGGGGCAGCACTGGGCAAGTCCCAGACTGGACTCAGTGCCAGGTGGGAACTGGATTCAGGAGCTGGATTCTAAATCTGGATTCAGTCCAGTCCTCCTTGGACACTGCCAGTGCAGAAGAGGCTTGACCCTGGTGCTACCTCAGCTTTTTCCTCAACAGGACAGCCATGGGATGGAATCCCTTGTTGGTCACTTTGGGGTCACCTCTCCTGTCCCCTCCTCCGGGCAGCTGCAGCCCAAGGTGGGGCAGAAGCTGGAGCAGTGCCCTTGTTGTGCAGAGGAGCAAGGCTGAGGCAGAGGCTTTCTGCAGCCCAAGGCTTGGCAGGAACTCTCCCCATGGAGTGTTGTCCCTGCTAGCAGCAGGCACTGCCTGGGAGAAGATGCTGGGAGCTGCAGCAAGTGCAGCCCTGAAAAGAGCCTGAGCCTCTGAGAACTCAAATCTTTGTGGCATCCTCTGGACCCACTGGAGCAGGTCCATATCTTTCTTCCTCTGGAGGTCCTTAATGTATTACTTATGCAAGGCAAAAGAAGAGATTAATCATATCAGAGTTTCCCTAACTCCTCCCTAGTGACTTTTAGCTAAGTGTTGGGAGCAAGGAGACCTTTTTCTTTGCAAAACCTTTTATGACTGTTGCCAAACTTGCCTCCATTCACCAACGGGTTGAGGGATCTTCAGCTCAGAGCTGTTTTCTAGCTGCTTTCCCAGCTTCCCCTGCAATTGGACTCCTTCATGCTGGAGAAGACAATTCAAGTTCTCAGTAGGATCTGGATGGAGGGAGCTGGGTATCCTCCATGGATAACATAAGCCAAGCTACTGGTGAATCAGTTTTGGACCACTGATGCCTTTCCAGATATTCCATAACACATAACCTGTATGAAACATGGCTGGAGTAGGTCTGACCAAATGTTTTGCTCACCAGACCCAAAGCCAGACCCAGTCTTGCTTTGTGGTCTGCTTCTCCCTCCCATGACCTGTAACAAAAACCCTAAAGTGAGGCTGGTGCAAGAGTTAAAACCTTTGTGGTTCACTGGAAAGCTCCTTAGACATCCCTGACCCAAATCCATGCATCACTTCATTCTTTAGTCCAAGAAACAACATTTCAAGCTCTCCTTTGGACATGATGTCCACTTTTGGGGGCTTTTTTTGTTTTTTTTGCTCAACAAACAAGCCCAAGATTGGTTTTAGATTTGCTCCTTGGCATTCACAAAGCCTTGCCTGAACCCCTTAGAGACTGGCTGAAGGAGATTTATTTCTGTGCCTTGCAAGGAGCTTGCCAAAGAACTGCAGCTTCATGGGGTTTAATCTTTCTTCTAAGTTTATGAAATTAAGAAAGGGAATAAACTTTTGGGTTAGTCATCATTACTTGTGAATGTTTCCTTCTCTTCTGCCTTAAATACCAACAGTAAAAGCTAGGAAGTTACCAATACTGGCAAATGCCCTGCCCCTGCTGTGTGCATGGGGTTTATAGAGTGTTGCCTCTTACTTTTTGGTGACACTTTCTCCACTTGATTGAAGTTTGGAGGTCAGCTTGGAGGCTTCCTTTTGAAAGAGCTGTTGGCTATCTTGCTTCTATTAACTTTTGAAGTGGTTCTTTGGAAGTGTTAGAAGAGGAAAAGTAGTTCTGTGTAAAGGAAAAGGGCAGACTTGATGAACAGTGATGTTTTACGCTTTAAAGTAAGAGGAAGAATTCCAGACAAGCAGGAGCAAGACAAGGTTCATGCTCCTTCCCCAGGAATGTGGCAGAGCTGAGGACCTTCCAGTTGAAATGAGAGTTTACTTGATTTGTCTCATAAGTAGTAAAAAACAATTACTCTCTTTTTTTGTGGTTTTGGAGCACTGAGGTCTGGGACATCCTTTGGTGTACTCATTTTAAGGGTTTTGGTTAATATAGCCACAGTATCAAAAAGCAGAACTGGAGCACTGGAAAATGTCCATGCACACACAATATACTCCACAGATACTACACCAACAGGCAGCACATTATTTATTACTAGCATTGGACTTGATGGTCTTAGAAGTCTCTTCCAACCTTACTGATCTTGTGATTGTTTGCTTACATGTGCCCAGGGAGTTAAAACAAGCAGTAATGGCAAAATCTGGTCCCAGTGTGCCCACCAGGATCAAGGAGTATCTCAAGGCTTGAAGTAAGCACCTAGTAAATGATTTTTAATTGCTTGAGAATAAAATGAGAGGAAATTGGCAGAAGTTGTTTCTCAACACTTTTGTTGTTTCTGTAGGCTGTTTATTTTTTGAAGGCTTGTGCTCAGATCTGCTCCTTTCCTCCATCCTCAGCCTTCTGTTTGGCCATTTGTTAGCTCCAGGTTGAAAGTAACTTGTGGAACATTGCTCCTTTTCTTCACAGCCAGAGGACCAGGGCACTGATCATCCTGGGCACTGATCATCCTCCTGTACTGGGCACACCTCCAATCCTGGGGTCAGGTTTGGGCTCCTCACTCCCAGAAGGACATGGAGATGCTGGAGTGTCTCAAGAGAAGGGCAAGGAAGGTGGGGAAGGGTCTAGAGCACAAGTGTTGTGAGGAGCAGCTGAGGGAACTGGGGTTGGTTAGCCTGGAGAAGAGGAGGCTCAGGGGAGACCTTCTGGCTCTCTGCAGCTCCCTGAGAGGAGGCTGGAGCTAGGTGGGAGTTGGCCTCTTCTGACAAGGAACAAGTGATAGGACAAGAGGAAACAACCTCAAGTTGCACCAGGGGAGGTTTAGGTTGAACATGAGGAACAATTTCTTCCCCAAAAGGGTTGCCAAACCCTGGCTCAGGCTGCTCAGGGCAGTGGTGGAGTCACCAACCCTGGAGGGATTGAAAGTCCAAGGAGATATAGTGCTGAGGGCTATGGTTTAGCGGTGACCTGGCAGTGTTGGGTCAACAGTTGGACTTGATTATTTTAAAGGTCTCTTCCAACCAAACTGATTCTATGATTCTATTCTATGATCCCTTGGAGCATGAGTGAGGCAGAGGGAAGGGGAAGTTGTCATCTCAACATACTCTCCTGGTCTCTTCTCCACGGCTGCCCCAGGATGCTGCCTGCAGAAGGAGATTGTTCCCTCCCTGAGCAGGAGGCACCTCACTGCAGAAGGCAGCAGCTGGACTTTGTTACTGGAGTTGAGCAGAGCCACAAGTGGAGGTAACACAGAAACAAGCTGGAAAAGAACTAAGCCAGGCTAAAATATAGCTTAAATAATGTCAGCTCTCCACCTTCAGATCACTGCTGAGCCTTTGTTTTTCCCTCTGAACTATATTTTGTGGTGGAAGGATATTGAAAGCACTGTCTTTTGCCCTTTTTTTTTCTCCCCTTCCCTCCCCCTTTTCCCTCTCCCTTTTAGTGTGCAATATAAAAACAAAGAAGTATATTGTATTAATATGAATAGGTGCCAGGGAGAGCTTTATAGGGTCATTAATACCTTTCTTGGGAGGTCAGAAGACATGAAACTGAAGGGCTTGTGCCTCACAATAAAAGTGAGGCATGTATTGTTGGCCCAGGAAAACATGCCCTGGAGTATAATATTTGTGTATTTAAAAAAATTATACTGGCAGAAAAATCCAAGGGCAGCTGCAGTGGCTTTGGACTGGGCCTAACACCAGTGCCACAGGTGAGGGCTGGAAGGGAGGGTGGAATGGTGAGAAAATTGGGCTTTTGCCTCATTTTTGGGTCTTTATGAGGTAGAAAAAAATTTGACTGAACAGTTTAAAAAATATTTCTCTCCTTGCCTCTGTGGCTTTAGTGTTTCTTTCAATATGAGAAACTCCCTTCACCTGTGTGCTAGGCTCTGGATGCAGGAACAGGATATCCCAGGAAAACCCTGGAGAGGGGAAAAAAATGAACCACCTAATGCAAGGCTGAAGCTCAGAAGGATCTCACTTAAGGCAGAAAATATCAGCTGTGTGCCAAGTCCTCCTCTCTGGGCTGTGTTGAGGTGCTTCCTTGTGCTGTGGGGTGGGGATGGGACAGGCAGCACTGCCCAGGGGACATGGTGATCTCCACCCTATCATGGGGTTTATTGCTGTCTTTTTATCCTGCTCTGCTGGCTGCAGGAAGGGTATTTTTGAGTTGACATTTCTTAAGGAGAATCCCAGCATGGTGGATGTGGAAGGAACCTCTGGGGATCATCCAGTCCAAGCCCCTGCTCCAGCAGGGTCACCCACAGCAGCTTGCCCAGGGTCACCTCCAGCTGCCTTGGGAATCTCTCCCCAGAAGGAGACTCCACAGCCTCTCTGGGCAGCCTGGGCCAGGGCTCCAACACCCTCACAACAAACAACTTCCTCCTCCACCTGCTCAGCTGGAACCTCCTGGCTTCCAGTTTGTGCCCAGTGCCCCTTGGGCTGTCCCTGGGCACCACTGAGCAGAGTCTGGCCCCAGCCTCTTGCCCTCAGCCTTGAGCTGTTGTCCAGCATTGAGCAGATGCCTTCTGGGCCTTCTCATAAAAGAATGAGAACAAACTGTGAAGAGACCAATGTCTCCTGGAGAAAGCCAGCCATGGACATAGCTTTGCTGTTATTTCTCCAGTAAAATAAAAATAAAATAATAATTTAAAAATATCTGCTGAAAACTTCCAAACTTCCCTGCTTTTTCCATTCAACTCCATCACCTCCTCCAAAAAAGACCTTCAGAAACTGAACCTCAAAGGACTCACAGCTTCCTAACCCCTTTGCTGACCTAGCTGAAGCCTATGCAGGTAGGAAATGCATTTGCATCTGGCTGCTGTTAAAACCCCCTATATTTTAACAAGCATCTGGTCATCTTGATGCTATTTAAGAGGCAATGGGTATGTTGTTGTTGTTGAGTCTATGTAGGTCAGCAGTGTGGCTATGCCTGGAGAGCTTCACTTGACCCTGCTGACTTCTGCAGGAGCAAAAGGCTGCTCCCAGTGCCTGCACCAGCAAACCTCTTCCCTTGCCATGGAAGGTTGTAGCTAGATGTTTGTTTAACACTCTGCTGAAGCCTTTCATTATCTTACTGCTAATACACTGCAGAAAATGGAATCATTAGAGTACAGCAGCATTCAAATGTAAACATTTGAATAATTTACACTTCCAGCCATTGTTAAATAAAAGGTTTCAATCTCTGATGGAAATCTGACAATAAATATTCATTTCTCATTTTCAATAAGTAAACTTTATGACTTCCTAAAAGCCTTTTTATTTATTTATTTATTTATTTTCCCCCTGAAGTGTAATGACAATTTTGACACTTGGGCACGTTTGGGATTCCCATTTCCCTCTGGTCAACAGAGCCATGAAGAGTCATTATAAAAATTAAAAGCTAGGAATAATTACAAATGTTACAATTAGGAGCAATTTTTGGGATCTTGATGTAATACAACCAACAAAAGCTGTGTCTTTTCCCAGGAAGTTTTCCTGAGGGATGTGGAGAGGGAGGGGAAAAGAAAGAAAAAGCAACAAACCCAAAGTGGAGGAAAGGAATTACCTTGCTGGCTGTGGCCTGAGACTGGGAGGGTGCCAGCACTGGAAGAATTTGGCAGTAGAGGAGGCATCAGTGGAGCTTCAGGAGTGTCCTTTCTAGGCACAGCTTTGGAGCAGAAGGTGAGATTTGCTCAGGGCAGTCAGTACCTGCAGACCATGGGAGCACCCAGCCTTCCCATGATAGATGTCTCTCTCCATCTCCACCACAAACTTTTATTTGCAGAGGTTTATGGGGCTGTAGTAAAAATCCACTCAGAGTTTACACTTGGTTTACACCAGGTCTCTGCCTACCAAAGTTTATTTTAACAACATTTTTATGGGGCTCTTCTTCAGGAGGCTTGAGTTGAATAAAACCTGATGTGAGCTGGTTTCCAGTGCTACTCTGCTGAGTTTTACCACCAGGATGATTTCTGTGGCCAGTGACATCAGGTGGATCATCCTCATAAGCACAGGCTTCCAACACAACTAAAGCTTTGCTTTTGCCAGGGTGAATTTAGCAGGTAGTTGCTGGAGAGCAAGAGTTTCATAAAATGCAGAGATGTGATTGCCCAGTAAATGTCATCAATGGCCTGGATGAAGGAATAGAATGTACCTCAGTAGAGTGGACCTTCAGCAGGGTTGGTGCTGACACTCAACTGGGTGCAGTGGCTGACACACCAGAAGGTTGTGCTGCCATCCAGCATGGCCTGGAGAGACTGGAGAGTTGGGCAGAGAAAAACCTTAGGAAATTCAGCAAAGGCAAATGTAGGGAAATGCACCTGGGGAGGAATAACCTCAAGGAGCAGGAGAGGTTAGGGACTGACCTGTTGGAAAGCAGCTGGGTGGAAAAAGACCTGGGAGTCCTGGTGGACAGCAAGGTCACCATGAGCCAGCAATGTGCCCTTGTGGCCAAGAAGGCCAATGGTATCCTGGGGTGCATCAAGAAGAGTGTGACCAGCAAGTCCAGGGAGGTTCTTCTCCCCCTCTACTCTGCCCTAGTCAGGCCACAGTTGGAGTCCTGGGTCCAGTTCTGGTGTCCCCAGTTCAAGAGAGACAAGGAACTACTGGTAGAGAAAAGGGCTATAGAAATGATTAGGAAACTGGGGAACCTCTGGCAGGAGGAAAGGCTGAGAGCCCTGAGGCTGCTTAGCCTGGAGAAGAGAAGCCTGAGGAGGGATCTGATCAATGCTTATCAATACTTCATGGGTGGGGGGCAGGAGGATGGGGCCAGGCTTTTGTCAGTGGTGCCCAGGGACAGGACAGGAGGGAACAGGCACACACTGGAGCAGAGGAAATTCCACCTAAACACAAGGAGGAACTGCTTTGACAGTGGTGGAGCACTGGCCTAGGCTTCCTAGAGAGGTGGTGGAGTCTCCATCTCTGGAGACATTCCAAACCCAGCTGGAGGAGATCCTGTGTAACCTTCTCTAGGTGAACCTGCTCTTTCAGATGGGTTGGACTAGATGATCTCCAGAGGTCCCTTCCCACCCCTGACATTCTGTGCCTCTGTGGTCCATTCTGAGTCCATGAGATACTTCATCAGAGATCTCCAACATCTTGCCTTGCTCACCCAGCCCAGTGCTCTGTGTCCTACCATGCCCACCACTGACCTATGAAGTAATGGGTTTGGGGAACTGTCTCCTCTTTAAACCTTACCCTGGTTGCAGTGTTGGAGATGAGCTTCCAGCCAGCAGATTGATGTGTCCTGGGTCCTTCCAGAGCTTTTAGTGATAGGTAAATGTCAGTACCTGAAGCTTGCTGTGATGTTGATCCTAGTGATGTTCATTTCTCTGAGTTTCAGGTTGGGCAACACAAAAATTCCTCTTCATCTGCTTTGAATTTGTGTGCATGTAATGGGTTGTGTGCTTTGAGTCAGAAGCTCTTGATCTGGCTCATCTGTGCTGATCAGTCTTTTTCATCCTGCATCACATCTTCTCTTATGAGCTCCCATCTAAGGTATAATTGTTAGCTCCCAATCTCTTTATATTTCATTAATAAATAGATTTCCAGCCCTGCTTTGATTGCTCCTGTCATCAGGCCCTGAGCTCCTGGGATTTGTGCAATGCTGTTTTCTTAACACCAAGGAACCAATGCTGCAGTCAGCAGTCCAGAACAATCTCCATCATTAATTTATACTCTTTAGGATGGTTCCTCCAGAAACTTTGGTCTGATGTGACTGTGTGGTCCTGATTAACATCAGCAATCCCCAGGACAGTGCTGTTCAGTAACCACCATGGGGCCAAGGAAGCGAGAAGAGAAATGAAAACTGAAGTCATTTTTTTGGGGTTGTTCATGGGTAAAAAAAGCATCAAACTTCCCACAAAGGATTTAAAACAAAAATAATGATAGTTCCCAAATCTCCTACGTTTCCTTTCTTCCTGTGCCTGTATCTGGGAGGAATGTTTGCTCTTTGCATTAGTGGATTTTTTGACACGGTAATGAGAGAGGAAGGGGGACCACAAGGGATGGTCAGTGGGAGAAACCCACCTAGGCAGACCCCCTCTGCCCTTCTCAGCAACCCCAAGCCTAGGAGAGCAGCATGGAGGGTGAGAGTTTCATTGCTCCCTTTGCACTTTTGGGCTATAAAATTTTTTAGAGCTAGCTGAAACCTGACACGTTGAGGAGGTCTGAAACCTGACTTGCTGGGAGAGAGGATGGAGCTGGGGGAAGTCTCCTTTGTTCCCAGGGCCCTTCACACTGCCTTTGTTGGGTTACTGCATGTCACCATCACTTCTGCTAATTATGAGAGGGTTTGGCAAGGAGTCAGTGTGACATCCAAAGGGTGACTCTTCCTGCTGGGCCCCTCTGACTGAGGTGAGGCAGAGGAATGGAGTAGGATGAGGCAAGAGGCTGGGGTGGTGCCCAGGGACAGCCAAAGGGGCACTGGGCACCAACTGCAACCCAGGAGGTGCCAACTGGGACCCAGGAGGGGAAAGTTGTTTGTTGTGAGGGTGTTGGAGCCCTGGCCCAGGCTGCCCAGAGAAGCTGTGGAGTCTCCTTCTGGGGAGAGATTCCCAAGGCAACTGGAGGTGACCCTGGGCAAGCTGCTGTGGGTGACCCTGCTGGAGCAGGGGTGTTGGACTGGATGATCTCCAGAGGTCCCTTCCACATCCACCATCCTGTGGATCTGTGATTCTACATAATGTGCAGGGCTTGTTCCCACTCTGATGTCATTGTGCTCCACTGCTATGTTTTGGGATGTGGCAGACTGACTTCACATAAATATGTATAAAATAATCCAAAATAGTTTGAGGAACTTTAGTTTTAAGAAACCAGTTCCTAGACAGATGTGTAGGCATAAAATGTTTTACATACATATATATGGTTAAGCACTGGCACATGTTGCCCAGGGAAATGGTGGAATCACCATCCCTGGAGGTGTTCAAAGACCATGTAGACATCACACTTCACAACGTGGTTTAGTGGGCATGGGTTGACAGTTGGACTTGATCTTAGAGGTCTCCTCCAATCTAAACCATTCTGTGGTTCTGTAGCTACAGTTCTGTGAGAGGAAAAGCTGGGTCTAGTCTGTCAGAGCTGCACTTTGGCTGTACAGTCATAGGTGTGCCATGGCCAACTCTGCATGCTCTCTCTGGGGGATCATGGCCATATTGCATCACAGCATCTTCCTCACCACAAATGTATGGGAAAGCAGCAGAACAAGAGGACTCTTGGTTGCCCTTCCACAGTCTTTACTGCTTTGCAGTCCTCTGCTCCAGAGAAGCCCACCTCCACCCCCAGCACCATCATCTGCCTGTGGTAGTTACAGGATGGAGATAGGCATAAAATATTGCCTCTTAGCACTGCTTACTGCAGAAAATGTTTGGCTTAGCTAAGGTGCTGCCCAGCACCATGTCTTCCTTTCCCCGTTTTCTGGCCTCTTCTTGCCCTTCTGACTCCTGGCAGGGTGGAAGTAGAATATATACTTGGAAGGAAAGATGTCTGAATTGTTTTCCTTTTAGAGCAACTTGCCTTTATTGAGATGCATTTGTTATCCTGGACTCCTGAGAAGCACCTTGCCCTTTTCTTGCTCTATTTTCCATTTCTGTCTCTTCTTCACCCTAACTTTATTTTCTCTTTATTTTCCTTCTCATCTTCTCTTGTTCTTTCCATCTTCTCCCTTTCTCTCCCCGTGCTCATCCTTCTTCTCCTCACCGACTTGATTTAAGGTAAGGGGAGCACATGTGAAGAGAATGGCTGTGTACCAAAGTTAAGGATATATATGGGATCCTTCCTAATGCAGTTCACTCAGGCTGCTGATAGTGAAAAGGTATCTTTTCCCTGAGCTTGCCAGCAGTGTAAACCATTCAATTGATGCCATAATACGTTTTTATGGTCTCTGTATAGCGATTTTCCATTTAAGTGTAAGTTAAATTGATGAATTCACAGAGAGGCATAGAGGAAAGTTTTCCCTTTTTCTTTTGTAGTATAAATTCCACAGGAAGTCTCCTGCCCTCTGTTGTGAGTAGCTTTTCCTGCCAGCCACACATGAAATGTGCCCTTAGGTTCTGTTAGGAATAGGTTGATGCTGATGTGTATGGCTGCTATAAGCATTATGGTCTTGATCCTGCACTCATTGAAATCAATGGCCACCTTCTCCAGGAGCTCAGAGCCTGCAGCTCTCTCTGGGAACACAAAGACCTCACAGCTTTGGTTGTGGAGGCTTTTGCATCTGTTTTGTAGAGCACCAGTTGTTAGCAGGATCTACTCTCGCTGGTACTCTTGTCTTGTGACACACAGCATTCCCATTCCAATTACTGAGGAATTTCCCTTTGTAGGTTATCCAGTTACTGAGCTCCTAGCCTTGTTCCTGTTGGCTCGGGAGAACTGTTACTTGAGCTGAGGTCTTTTCCTTCCATGAAAACCAAGCAGCACTTTTTTTTTTTTGGGTGCCAGGTGGGTTATAGAAGTGGGATCCTCCATAGAAATAGGAGTTGCTGCAGGGAAAGGCATTTGTTGCTCAGTGGGTAAGATATTTTCTCAGTAGCTTTGCTGCTTGGAGTGCCTGCCTTTCCCATGAAATGTAAAACGTGACCATTTGTGCTCTCAGACAGGATCCAGCGACAGTTTCAAAGTGTCTGGTCACATTTCAACATGGCTAAGCTATTATTCACCCCTAGAAAATACATTAATCAAATATATTTTCTGCACTCTGTTTCCTAACAAGGGCTCACATATTTATTTTCTGTGTCAGCACTGCTATATTTCACATGAATTCTAATATTTCAGGAATCCTCATTGGTATGGATTTGAGCTCCACTGGGCTGATAGGTGCTGTTAGAAGAGGAAGAGGCTACATGGTTACATGGTATTAGCTAAAATATCTGATTAAACTTGGCCAGGCTTCATGATGAGCTAGCCTTGGCATGGCCAGAACTACAGGTTTCAGGGGACCAAATGCCAGCTGCCTCAGGTGTGTGAACCCCATTTTGGACTCCACAGAAGCATCTAAGCATGTGCTTAGGTCTGGTTTGTGGAAGCACCTAGGGAACCCATTACTGTTTACAACAGACACCAGCAAGGTTTAGAATCATAGACTGACAGAATGGGTTGGGTTGGAAAGGACCTTTCAGGGTGATCAAGGAGATCTGCAGCTAGTCTGTGCTGTGCTGAGGACTCCAAGAGCTGGCCCCAGCCCTGCAGGTGAGGTCTCCCCAGAGCAGAGCAGAGGCAGAATCCCCTCCCTGCCCTGCTGGCCACACTGCTGAGGATGCAGCCCAGGATGCCATTGACCTTCTGGGCTGAGGGCACTCGTTGGTTCATGTCCAGCTATTGCTTAGGGCATAGCAATGCCCCAAATTTGGACAGTTTCTCAGTGCTGTGTGGAAGAACTGCATCTGGCAACATCTGCAACATCTGGGCTGGAGCAGAAGCAGGAAGATGGCACCAGCTGTCCCAGCTTCAGCATATGGTTAGGTTCCTAAGCATGCTGCTTAATTTCCTTGCCCCTCCACCCCTCAGAAGACACAGGTTAGGGAATGATGAGTTAATTTTCTGATGATAGGTGCTAACTTTTTCTTCAGAATGAAAGCAAACTCATGAATGTTTGTCTTGAGGCATGTGAAACTTTAGACTCAGCTCCATTTTCCTAGCACATTTGCCATAAAGGGCTTTCAAACACCTTCTTGACACCTTTTGTGCTGCCTCTGCACCAGAGCCATGCTGGGAAGTGGGTCACTCCTTTTGTTTTTCGAGTGAGAATTGAGCTTTGCAGCCTCTTTGGCATACCAATAAAGCCAGGAACAATAAAAAGGAACCATGTTCATTATACTGCTGTGTGGGGATTTTCTTTAAGAGTTTGGACCCTAAATGGTTTTTAATCCCAGGATGCACTGATTGTGATAATGTGGAGAGGCAAAGTAAGCATCACTTATAAAATCATTGCAAATATGAGTGGAATAAAGAGAAGGGGCAGAAGGATCTTGTTACTGTTTCTGCTTATTCCACAAGGGTTTAAGGAGAGTAAAATAGGCAATGATTTTGTTTGGGACTTGTTTATGAAAGATTACTTTTTGTATAAGTAAGTCAAAAGGTTAAGGAAGTAAACAGAATTTAAATACAGTCAGTTTTAGTAATTTCTCTGTTGTTTGCCTTAACTGCTTCCTAACATCATAAAAAAGCCTGCAGCAGTCATGTTAAAAGGAGAAAAAAACCCCTCTCAAACCACCAACAAAAAACCCACAGCAAGGCAGCCTGAAGAAGGAGAAGCTGTAAAAGGTAAGCTAGGGCACACCTATAAAATATAATTTTGCTTTTCAGCCTGCAAAAGGGCTGGAGATCTCCAATTACAATAAATCTCCAAATGTCCAGCATTGATTACTTCAAGCTTGTGCCTTTAATAGACAACAGAGCAGCACATGATGATGCCATGATTAAGGAATTGTGGAAAAAAGAGGGAGAGTGATTTTGGACTTGATTTTGGCACCTTGCAAGGGCTCAATGTTACCACAATTATTGGGTTTTTTTCCCCCTGAAATATGTCCCTATGCATTATTCTGATCAGATTACTTGCATTGCACAATCCTCTGGTGAATAACAGGACAATAGCACAAAATAAATCTCTCTCTGAAATTTAATCTCCATGTCTCTAGACTGGCAAGGAGAACATCCCCAGCCCTCTGATCAGGAGTTGTATATTTGCCTGAATGCTGGGGGAGATATAAATATATATATATATATATATGTTGTGGTTGTTTTCTAATTGTCCTTAATGGAAATTCTCCAGCAAGAAAGGAATGATGTCAAAGACCTCAGAGGGAAGAAGGGCTGAAATATGGCTAGAGTGTTCCCAGCAGCTCAGCATGGAGAAACCCTCATTTTCTTAGTCAACTACAGGGGCGGGTGCATTCTGTGGCTTAGAGAAATCATTAACCTTTTCCCCTATTATTGGTTCTCAGTGTAATTTGTTTGATAATCTTCTTCCTCAGTGAATAGCAGTCCAGCTTATCAGCTAATAAAATATCCTCTGGTCCTCCTGTGATGTTTGACACGTTGTGGCTATGATACAGATGACAGGAAAGCAAAATTACCTGCTTTTCTGTTGGGTATTTTTTTTTTTCCCCTTTCTTTTGAGGTATGCTCCTAAGCCAGGGATTGGAATGAAGCCTGTATTTATGGACTGAAGGGTGAGAGTGTGTTTGTTATTGCTCATCCACTGAGCTCCACGGACAAGCTAGAGAATAACTCTTATATTAAGAAAGCAGAAAATATGCTGAGTTGTAAGCACTGGGCTTTCGCTTGCATGCCTTCAGAAATAAACCTTCAGCAATGTGCAGGTGCTTCCTAAGCCTTGAGGCACCCATTAGGCAGCCTCCAACCTGCAGCAAGATCAGTGCATTTAGGTGGGAAGATGAGGGGGCTAAGGTAGGAAAAGCAACTTGCCAAGGGCTGGTCTTGCGTGGGTGTCTGGGGCTGCAGAATGTCAGTGTGAATGCTGCTGGGGTAAATCTTCTGTGATCTTAGGGGGTGCCCTGGGAGCTATGGTTGGGTGTGCAGGGATGGGAGCCAGCTGTGTTTGTCAAGGGGCAGGGGTGGGGTGGATACTAGATGAGGGCCAGAAGCTCTCTGTGAACCTCTCCCTCTGCCTAAAGGGGAAGAGAAAAGGAATGAGGGAGAGAGACTGCTGGGCTGGGAAAGAAAATTGAAACAGCTTGGATGGAAAGAAGAACAATAACATGAACTAGATCCAAAGAGATATGAACCAAGCTGGAACCAAGCCCTGGGGGCAAGGGTGTCACTGTCACTACTGGTGCTGGGGCAGCACTGGGCAAGTCCCAGACCGGACTCAGTGCCAGGTGGGAACTGGATTCAGGAGCTGGATTCTAGATCTGGATTCAGGAGCACATGGATCAGAACAGAAGGGACAGAGTCCTCTTTTGACACTGGCCAGTGCAGAAGAGGCTTGACCCTGGTGCTGCCTCAGCTTTCTCCTCAACAAGACAGCCATGGGATGGAATCCCTTGTTGGTCACTTTGGGGTCACCTCTCCTGTCCCCACCTCCCTGCAGCTTCAGCCCAAGGTGGGGCAGAAGCTGGAGCAGTGCCCTTGTTGTGCAGAGGAGCAAGGCTGAGGCAGAGGCTTTCTGCAGCCCAAGGCTTGGCAGGAGCTCTCCCCATGGAGTGTTGCTCCTGCTAGCAGCAGGCACTGCCTGGGAGAAGATGCTGGGAGCTGCAGCAAGTGCAGGCCTGAGAAGAGCCTGAGCCTCTGAGAAGTCAAATCACTCACCAGAACTAGTTCTATCGTAGCTCAAACCAGGACAATGTTGCTCACTGGCTGCTGGATCCACCTGTGTGAAGTGCCAGCTCCCTGTCAGCCTGGCATCCCATCTCTTCTTGGCCTGGAATCTCTTCCCCAGGTAGTCCCAACTCACTCCCAGCTCCTGGTGCAGACACTTGCAGCGTGCAGGACATGGTTAGCCAGGCAATGGCAGAGCCTTGGGGGCACATTGGGACACTGCCTTTCACCTCTGTGGAACTGGGTACAAGCCAAGGCTCAATTCACAAGTGAAAATTGGATTTAGGAACTTCCTTTTAGTGTCCATGCCTTTCTGCCATGACAACTGCTTTCCAGGAGGGCACAACTGCCAACCCTTCTCAGAAACACTCCAAGGCTGGGGTGGAGCACAGGACATTGCCAGCTGAGATGAAGATGTGTTGGCAGAGGCATGGGTGGAAGTTCACCAAGCAACTGCTTGCATGGTGCTGGCTGTGTTCCTGCTATGTTATCCATAGAAACTTTCAGCTGCTAAATAAATCCAGCTGGAAGACAAGTTGGCTTTTCTGTAGTGTGTGCCTATTTTGCACAGAAGATATGTCAAAGGTGATTGAATTTTCTGTGGGTCAGGACTCAAGAATAAAGTAAGTGTTATGGTTAAGCAGAGGTTGTCAGGACCTATCCACTAGCACTGCTCCAAGGAAGCACTATCCAACAGTGCTGAATTGTTTGGCATCATAGATTCATGGAATCATTTGGGTTGGTTGTAAGGGTATGAAGGAGCTATCTGTGGATGGCATTTGGTAGTAGACATCTCCTCTGAAGGAAGGGAGGGGGTTTGGAGAGAAGCCTGGAGCTGTGACTGCCTTGGCCACAGCCCAGCTGAAGCCCTTGAGATGGTTGGGTTCAGCAACTGGGGATCCAATCTGTAAACATGGAGCTGCTCTTGTGTCAAAACACATCTCACCTCAACTCTGCATGGCTCACAACTGAGGTCACAGTGAATCCCAGCAGTCCAGGGTTACCTGAGATGGGGCTGGTGGGACACAACTGCCAGGGAGCTTTGGTGCTGTTTATTGTACTTCAAGGTGATCAGGTTGTTTGCTGGTTTTATTCTTCTACTTCTTTTCTGTGTAAATCTGAAAATCTGTAAATCTGCTGGAAAGCAGCTGGGTGGAAAAAGACCTGGGAGTCCTGGTGGACAACAAGGTCACCATGAGCCAGCAATGTGCCCTCATGGCCAAGAAGGCCAATGATCTCCTGGTGTGCATCCAGAGGAGTGTGACCAGCAAGTCCAGGGGGGTTCTTCTCCCCCTCTACTCTGCCCTAGTCAGGCCACAGCTGGAGTCCTGGGTCCAGTTCTGGTCTCCCCATTTCAAGAGAGACAAGGAACTACTGCAGAGAATCCCTTGGAGGCTAGGAAGTGCTGAGGGCACTGGAGCATCTCTGGGAGGAGGAAAGGCTGAGAGCCCTGGGGCTGCTTATCCTGGAGAACGGCAGCCTCAGAAGGGAGCTGCTCAATGCTGAGTAAGAGCTGAAGGCTGGGGGCAAGAGGTTGGGGTCAGACTCTGCTCAGTGGTGCCCAGGGCCAGCCCAAGGGGCACTGGGCACAAACTGCAACTCAGGAAGTTCCATCTGCACATGATGAAGAACTTCTTTGCTGTGAGGGTGTTGGAGGTCAGGCCCAGGCTGTCCAGTCTCTGGAGGTGATCCTGGGCAAGCTGCTGTGGGTGACCCTGCTGGAGCAGGGGGTTTGGACTAGATGGTCTCTAACCCTCAGCATGCTGGGTTTCTGTGAAGGAAAGCAACTACCAGGCACTATGCAGATATTAATTTCCTCACCCTTTCATCAGATTTTAATCTGTGTTTCATCATAGGAGGAAAGGAGGAAATCCTGGAGTGGTTTATCAATAGTCAGGCGTCAAACCAGCGACAAAGCTGGCTCACATTTGGCCTTTCCATTGAGCACCCCATTACCTTGCCCGTGCTGCTTTCTCCAGCTGTATAGATTGCTGGTCTGTTACTGCTCTGCCCTGTCTTTGCCAAGGCAGGACACGAATCCGTGGTGCAAAACCTATTGTGCAAAAGGAGATCTTTCCATGTTTCCTCCAAAACATATCTTTGGCAGCTCATTCATTCCTTGTCCCTGAGTTGTAGTTAGTCACTGAGCAGCGGCAATGAGCTCATCAGAAGTCACCAGACCTTGTTTCTCCTCACCATTGCCTGCACAGCATCCTTTCCTACCACCCAAAGTAGCCAAACATCCCTAATCTTGTTTTGGCTTGTTGTTTTGTTTTTTTTTTTTCCCCTCCTCCTGTAAACACATCCAAAAGAGGAAAGAAAATAAAAAGAACAATGCCTAGCAGCTGCAAGCTTTACGTCCACTCAGACAGTTTAACCCTTGGGTCAATGTGTTTGGATTTCACTTCTTGGATTGTTAATAGATTTTCTTCATCTGTGCGAGACGTTGTGAATGATGTGCTCCAGGCCCCTTCCTATTACTTCACCGCCGGCGCCCGTGGTCCACCTGTAAGAAGATAGCGTGAAAAGCTGCTGGAGTTTCTACCTCTTGACAACATCCCAGCTGTAGACTAGCAATAGCAATCCTCCCGTGGCAGTTTTAATTATCGGCCCCGGCGATACCATCAGTAAGTGTGTAATTACGTGTCACTTTCCTGGCTGTTGGGTATGAAAAGTGGAACCAGTGAGATGATGATCGTTGGAGCTGTAGACTCATATTTAAACAATTCAAAAATGTGTAACTGGCAGTGTCATTAAACAGAGAGAGTCTGACCCCAGCTGTCAGTTACTTTTCCTTATGCAGATTTTTTTTCGTGCTGTCTGTCAAAAGAGCTCCATGGGCTGAGATGGGACAGGAGAGGCAGTGAGATGCAGGAGTGCCACCGAGGTGGTCTTTTACCCGAAATAAATACCGCTGGAGAGACTGGAAATCAACGGGCGACGGCGCGGGGAATGATCTAGACTTTGGCAATGAATAAACAAAGGGAGGCTATCAAACAGATAGTCAAGCCTGCACAAAAAAAATATGAATAAAATCTGACTCATTACCCTGAACTTAAAGAACGAGGCTTATGGTAATTTGGGGGATTCATTACCGAAGGATAAAAATGGAATGGTTTTCATTTCTCTGTTTCTGCCAACAAATTTTTGAAGCTGTGGCAGAGAAATGACTAAGCTGAAGGATATGATTAGTATTTAAATGCACATAGGTACACACACACATATATATATTTATGTAGAAGCCTCACACACAAATACATATCTACATACAAATCCATATCTGCATGAGCAACAACAAATTGGGGAAGATCGCTTCCAAGAAATAAGAGGCTATCAATCACTTCATCTTCAAAGCCAGCAGATGTTGAAGGTGTGCAAAGTACTAGAAACTTGTCACCTGGCCAATATATGCTAAGCAGATGGAAAAGAAATAAAGATATGTGCAGAGGAGTAGGGAAGTAAAGAATTTTTTCCTCTGCGAAGAGAGTCAGAGATTTCTTACAGTGACAACTCCACGCTGACAGAAGGCAGGGGCTGGTGTTTGAGGGGGAATGTGGAGCTGGCACTCCAAGAGTTAATCTTTAAGAAAGTGAAGGAAAGGAAATGTAACAGGACTTCAAATAAAGAAATAGATAAGTAGATAAAGAAAGAAAGAAACAGAGAAAGAAACACACAGAAGAATTAAAATAGAGGAGGTTAAACAAACATTAATCTGTGAAGAGAGGGGGAAATGCTCCTTTAATTTTTCAGCTGCTCACATTGCTCTGAAGAAAGCTAAGTTCCAGTCACAAACAAATCACATCCTCCCATACCCATCAGACACCTTCATTTAAAGCTTTGGAGTTCACGTGGACTCTGGCAGCAGCCATGGAACAAGAGAGACACAGCCTTTGAAAAGACACCACATCACACCTACTCTTGCAGATTTTTAAGGAGAAATCTCTTCATTTTAGGTGTGTTCCTTCACATATCTGTACAGGAAAGCTTTGCATGTATTTCTTGTTTCAAAGACAATGCTCCAGCCTGGTGCATACAGTAGTGTCGGAGATATTAATTGCAGCAGTACTTTCATACTTGAAAGTAATAAATAGGCACATATTAAATCCTCTAAGGATTAATTTGTATTTTATCAGCTGTGAAAAGGGCAATTTTTTACATATCCAGACTTAAGAGGTAACCCTATTAGACCTTCATTGAAAAACAAATTCTGCATATATTTTCTGCTAGGCCTTTTATATTTTCTTTCTTTTTCTCCCATTTTTTTCCCCCCCAATTTTTTAATATTTTTCCTGTTTTCTTTTTTCTTTTCTTTTCTTTTCTTTTCTTTTCTTTTCTTTTCTTTTCTTTTCTTTTCTTTTCTTTTCTTTTCTTTTCTTTTCTTTTCTTTTCTTTTCTTTTCTTTTCTTTTCTTTTCTTTTCTTTTCTTTTCTTTTCTTCTTTTTTTTTTCTTTTTTGGTCCTTTCCAAAGCATTTCTTGCAGCAAGTGGTTGTGTCACTTCAGGATGGGGAAGGAAATGTGCAGAGGACAGACAGACGAGGCCTTTGTAAAACTCTGTCTCCTCTCTATGTGCCCCAGCTCTTCCCAGCAAATGCCACCCCACCAGGTGTTCAGCTCCTCACTTTTCCCTGTGGCATTGGAAATAACCAGTGCTTATAGTCATTCCCCCCTTTTGGATCCATCCATTTTCCTACCATTGCAGATCTCTTTCAGAGTTCTAGTTACAGATTATTCGCTGTCCCCGCTAAAGAATCATTGCCAGGGAGCTCTCCCAGACATGTGGGTACAAGGGGCTGGTTTTTGCATGCCAAATAACCATTATTGTTTTCATTATTATTATTTTGTAGGGTTTTTTTCCCCCCCTTTCATGTAATTGTCTGTAAGGGTTGAGTATTTTCAAGTTCTGTCTCTGTCCTACTTGTGTGTTAGCTGCAGGCGATCTGCATCAGAGGGAGGAGGCAGTCCCTGGGGGAGGCCCCACTTTTCTGCATTTAGTTGGTTGCTTTGAAAGCAAAGGATGCTAAAAAAATTAAGCTTTCTTTTAGGGAGTGTTGGAGGACTTGTGCACAACAGACAGGTTCAGGGTTGAAGGCTGTTCTTGGCTTATTATTTTAGTTTTTTGGAAGGAAAGCAAGGTGGGATTTTTAAAGGGACACTGTGCACTGAATCGATGCTCAAAGTCTAGAGGTGCTTCCAGCCATTGGAGCTCCTGCATGTAGCCTGGCTGAGGTGGTGGAACCTCCCTTGCTGTGAGTAAGATAGGACAAGGGGTAATGGCTTTAAACTAAAAGAAAGGAGATTTAGACTGGATACAAGGAAGAAATTTTTTACAGTGAGGGTGGTGAGGCACTGGAACAGGTTGCCCAGAGAGGTGGTAGATGCCCCATGCCTGGAAATACTCAAGGTCAAAGCAGGAGGGACCTAGCAAAGCAGCATGCTGACTCCTACTGCTTTGCAGAATTGCCACTGTCCTGCACTCTGGCCTTTTATGTTGGACTCTCCACATGCTTTCACATCTTTGTTCTGTTATTGCAGTTAAAATTGTTTGAGGAGCACTTGCTGTAGCTTCCCAGTTTGCCGTTTTCAGGGGCCAAGGGCAAGGTTTCTTATTCCAGTGCCTCTCCCTGTGACTATTTCAACAGTCACCTCTTTGCCCAAGTGGAATCCAATGGGATTGTTTCCTGCCTAAATTGTTATATTCACCATTCTTTCTTCGTTGGTTCTTAGGTTGTGTAGATTCAATATTGTCCACAACACAGCAAAAACTTGTAGATGTGGCACTTTGTGACATGGTGGTGTTGGATTTGATGATCTTAGAGGTCTTTTCCAACCTTACTGACTCTGTAACCCTGTGGTTCTAAATGCAACTCTTTCAAGCACTGCCTTTGCATTTCCATCCTTTTGGTAAAGCTCCATCAGCTGAAGATAGACAGTTTGGAGTCTGGAATGAGAAATTCTCCTCTTTGGGTGCTAAATTTCATGAAAGCACATGTGAACACTCAGAACACTCCAGTAGAAGAGTTTTTAGTTGGCTTAGACTTCATGGTGTCACACAGACTACTGCCAAAGTAGATAGAGAGAGGTAATGAAGTGGTGATAGGGTCTTACCTTTCTGACCATTACCACCAACACAGTCTCAGTGCCCTCATGCATTTTGTAGCTGGCCACCAGAGCCCAGCACCTCCCAGCTCCATGATACACCTTATACCAGTTCTCCAAGTCTTCCCTAGTCCAGAAGCCCAAGAAGATTTTCAAGAACAATTAAACTATTGACCTGGCAGTGCTGGTTAATGGTTGAACTCAGTGATTTTTAAAGGTCTCTTCCAACCCAAATGATTCTACGATCTGCAGTGTCACAATGCTCCCTTTCTGTCTGCCCCTCAATGGGTGGTTTCCCTTTCCAACATTGTCACCCTTCCCAAAGCCACAGCTTATTTCTTTCTGTGGTCTCCCTCCTAACAGGATGAACCTGGATGCTCTCATGATGGCTGCCCTGTTGCAAAAAGAACAGCAAAGAATAACCCATCTTGGCTTAATGTTTGAAAACTATCTTGAAATTATGAAGCAGGAGATGTACTTTGTTTATTGCAGTGGAAACCTATTAGACAAGTACCCTTGGTGCATGGAAAATATATGCTTTTAACAGTTTTAATCCTTGATCAATTATTCATAGCTGAAGGCTCTCCTGTATTTGTAGAGTTTGTTGGCTGGAATAGCAAGCATGCCCCTATTTGTCCAACAGTTTTGTTCCAGCTGTATCAGAGAAGATATTTAACACACCCCACCATATTTAATTTAAGGAATAAAGAGCCATTCTTTCAGTGGGGTTTAACAGATCATCCTTCTTTATTAGGCCAGGTTTTTTTGCTCATCATACCATGCTCTTCCTCAGAGGACAGAGACAAATAACCATTCCCCACAAGGACAAGGTGTGTGTTGAATGCATTTTAAATGCTGCACTTTGTTATGATTGCAACCAACATTTTAAACATGCTGCAATCAAATTCCAAAATGACATGAGAAAAATGACATCAGAGAATAAATCTATTAGGGCTGCTCAGGCAACAGGAATGTTTGAGCTGGAACATACTTAGCTTGAAAGTTAAAGATTGAGCACAGTGTTTATTTTATTTGCTTAAGAGAGGCAAGACTAATTCATCCCTGTTGTGGAAATCAATGGGGTTACAGTATAAATATACTCTTCAAATATGGTTGGCATATTACAGGAGTTAAATAGCATTACCTAAATACAGTTTAGCTTTTAAATATCACATGAGGATACTGATTTACTTTTGCATTGTTGAAACTATCCAAGGCTCTCACCCATGGCATACATGATAATTCTGCCTATAGGCCTGGGAGAGGGAAACCAAGGTCAAATGAGCTTCATGGTGGACATTGTATGATTGTGTGACCACTGACTAGCCCATGTGCTGCTTGTCTACATAGGTGGAGACTTCAGCAACACTGTGGGTCAGACACAGAATCTGTTGAATACTTTTCTAATTGACATGGTGCATTGCAGGAACAAGATCTCAGCATTTTATTTAGTCAGGAATTTTGGTGCTATCTGGATAAACAAATTTCTCTTCTTGCAACTGGTTTGATGCCTTCTGCAAAAGGCCTGCAGCTTTGAAGCTGTGTTTGGGATAGGGTTTCTTCTGAGCAGTGACAGGAATCCATGAAGAGCAAACATGCAGGGGTCAACATTACAGCTGGATCCTTCCCTGGGGCTCTGGTGGACCAGGCTTTTGTGTTTGGCACCAGGTTTCTTATAAATGGGCTTCCAGCTGGATGAGAAGGTCCCTAGGGTGGTCATTTACTGTATCATAAACTGCTTCATAGAATCAGAGAATTACAGAATCAGAAAATCAATCAGAGAGTCATAGAATCATGGAATGGTTTGGGTGGGAAGAGAGCTTTCAAGGTTATGTAGACCAACCCCCTGCAGTCAGCAGGGACATCTGCAACTACAGCAGGTTGTTCACAGCCCCAAGGTCCAACCTGACCTGGGATGGTTCCAGGGATGGGACATCTCCCACCTCTCTGGTCAACCTGGGCCAGGCTCTCACCACCCTCAGGGGAAAACATTGCTTCCTTGTGTTTCTTGCTGTTGTGGAGGAACAGGAGCTGTAGGATGAATGATCTTGGAGGCAAGAAAAATCCCACAGAACCTCTTGCTAAAAAATGGATCAGGTTTTGAGAAGGAAACATTTTTCTCCTAGTAGGATCACCTATCCCTGGGGTCTAGTAAATACTTTAGGAATTTTTGGGCCAAGTTATGCTGCTTTCTGGCTGTGAATTAGGGTATTAGCTCCTGTTACTCTTGGTATGAATATTCCTTATACATCTTCCTGAAAAACTCCCCTTAAAGAAAATAAATGATGTCTTCCATTGAAAGTTCTTAAGTGAGCATGCCTGAGATGATGGATTTAGCTTGTCTTACATGCAGAAAAATAATAGCAGGAAATAAAATGGGATTAAAAAAGTGGGATATGTTTGCCTTAATAGTTGTAGCTCTAGTTTTCTCCAAAGAATTGGAGCTGAGCAGGTGCTGCCTAGGTAGGAAAATTTCACTTAAAGATCTCTGAACTGTCCCAAACTGGAGTCTAGTCTCATCCATAACCTAATTTAGCCCTTGACAGATATATAGAGCTCTTGTAGCTTTCTGTTCTTCACAAAATCTCCTGAGCTTCAAGTCTCACTGACCAGATGGGTTGTAATTTGGCCTCTGACATGGCACAGTCCTGCCAGAGGGTGAAAATTACCTGAACTGGCCCATGCTGAGGTCACACTCCTGTCTCCTTCAAGTCATTTTCTTTTCCTCAGGCTCCCAGCCCACAGATCTCTGCCTTCTCTGCATTTTGAAGAGTGCATGGTAGCGAGACATGGAATACTTATCCCCTCAGAAGCCAGATATTATATTTAAATGTCCTAAGCCTCTGCTGAACATCAGTCACAGGATTGATTTAGCCTTAGCTGTATCTGACTCCACAAGTGAGCTGCTGAGATTGCCCAGTCTAGGGTAGATTGGAATCCTTTGGAGGGAAACAGCAATGCATGGCATATAAATGTGCTTAATTAAGGAGAGCTTTGAGTGCTTTTCCAGGCTGAGACCTCATGGTAGAACAAATATTCATGCCTATTTTCCATGCCTTGATTTCTTGGGTAAAATAAAAAGGGAATAAAGGTATTGCAGAAGAACTCCATCCACCTGCCACCTCCCCTAAAACTGTTACTTCCTCAGACCCTCATGCCTGAGTGGGTGGTGTGAACATACTTTAGGATGAAGTGTGGGAACTTATGCTCTTGTAAATAACAAAAACTGCAGAGGTTTTTGTGTTAGCTTTTCCTTTCCTTCTCTGTTTTAATTGAACTGTGCTCTCCTTGCTGCTGGGACTTCTGTCTGAGCTCCAGAAACAAAAGGAAGGCAAAAAATATAGGGAGTGTATCTAATTCTGGGAATTATTGCCTTTTCCTTCATTTAGCAGAGAAGAAGAGATTGCTTTGGACTGTTTTCCTCTCCAGGAGTTTTCTTTACTGGGTTGGCCATGCAGCCTTGGCATGATGTCTATGTGCTGTGGCCATACCAACAACCATCATCAGGTCAGCAGCTTGTCTTGCCATGAACAGAATTTACCCTTTCCCCCTCCAGTCTTCTAAACAGCTCCCTTTTACTTATTTATTTGTTTGTTTCTATTTTTATTTATTCCTATTTTATTTCCACCAGCAGTCATTTTTTTGCAGGTGCAAAAAGGAGCCTTTCATTTTCCTCATCTTAAGGAATAAAAAAAGTTACCAAAGAATCCCTTTTCCTTCCTGAAAGGCAATATTTTGCTTTTAGCACTACTTTATGTGCAGCTTTTCTTTTTTAGCTCCTCTAATCTTAAATTCAGTACATGAATGGATGGATAATTTCCTCCCTGTCAGGGCTTTCTTTTTTTTTTCCATGCTCCTGAATTATTTACTACTCACCCAACTTGTAGCTGTGAGTCCACTTATTTCTTGTTGAGTTGTAGCCCTGTGAGGAGCTCCCCATCTCCCACTGTCCTGGGGGGTAGGGAGGGCTGCCTCTGTGCTGCTGGGGCAGAGGATGCCCAAGGGACCAAGCATCTTCAGAGATGATCCCCAGGCAGGACCTCCCTGGAGTCCTGCAGAACCTAGTCCTTCAGTAACACAGCCTGAATCCAGCTAATTCATCTTCATCATTCACATCTCCCAAATCCTGAATCATTTTGGTTGCCCTCCACTGCCCCTTTTCAATCTCCACAATGTCCTGCCTGTAATATAGTGACCAGAATTGCACACAGTATTTCAAATATACTCCCACTAATGTCTTATATAAAGTAGTGCCAGAATAACTTGTGCTGATTTATAATCCTTACAAATATATATATTTGTTTAGCTGCTGTTGTTGGTTTCTTTATTGCTGCCAAGCATTGAACATATGTCTGGTGGGCTGAAGGCACCTGTTAAAGACAAGGAATGAATCACATTTGCTACATGACAAAAGAAAACACCTTTATTTTTTATCATTGTCGAGCCTGAGTGGTGATAGAAGATAAATTGGAACAACAAAAGGAAAAGAGAGTTTAGGAAAGTCAAGTAATGAGGCATCAGGTTATAAATGAAGTCTTCCAGTGCCTGAAGTTAAAAAGTATCCACAGCCACTTCCTGCTGCTTATAAAAACCAATAAATAGACCAAGAGCTTAGGGATAATAAAGCCCTGGTTAAAGGGTGGGAGTCTACCCTGCCATTTGGGGAGGATGCAGACCAGTCTTGCTCAACATCTTCATCAGTGACCTGGAGGAAAGGATGGAGTGGACCCTCAGCAAGCTGACTGGAGTGGTTGACACCTCATCAGGCTGTGCTGCCATTCAGCCCTGGGTGGGCTGAGAGTTGATAGGACAAAGCAATGGGCACAAACTGGAAGCCAGGAGGTTCCACCTGAGCAGGAGGAGAAACTTGCTGTGAGAGTGCCAGAGCCCTGGCCCAGGCTGCTCAGAGAGGTTGTGGAGTCTCCTTGTGCGGAGAGATTCCAAGCCCAGCTGGAGGTGACCCTGGGCAAGCTGCTGTGGGTGACCCTGCTGGAGCAGGGGGTTGGACTAGATGATCCTCAGAGGTCCCTTCCAACCTCCACCTTCTGGGATTCTGTGATATTCCAGAATGTAAATGGGAATATTCTGCTGGTTTTGGCCACAGGAACACCCAGTGTTATGTGTGGTGCTAATGCACAGAGTAAACCTTTTTGAGATGTTGATGGTGCTTTTGTTGTTATGGTGTGGGGATCTCTACTTGTGACGGTGTTGGGAACTCTAGTTGAGATGGTGTTGGGATTTATGGATTCTTAATGAAAAGAAGTTTCCAGAAGTTGCCTTGCATCTGCAGGGTGAAATTCTACCCTTGATTTTGGAGTCATACTACTGATACCCTGAAGTAAAGCATTTCAACAGTGTCATTTACAGGAAAGAAGAATTGTGAGTAAATATTGCCAGTTCTATGGCTGATAGAGAAAGAAGCAGTCCATTACCAGAAGGCCTCACTGTAAAATGTACTAAACCACCTCCCATTCCCAAACTAGCCAGACCAAGGACTACCATTTTGTGGAAGACATGAAAACAAACTTGCAAAAACTGAAAGCAAGCATGGTCGAGGTGAAATGACTCTGAGAGGTTGCTGGGAATGGCAGGCCACAGAAGACCTGCAAGTATTTGCTCTTAATTGACATAGCAAGGTTGGAACTCTGCTTGTTTCCCATTTCAGAAGAAGTTTTTTGATGGCTTCCACATGAATCTGGTCTGCACTCAACAGTGCAGGTGACCTGCACTAATGGCCTCATTTTCCCAAGACAAAGCAATGCTATTAATGCACTGCACCAGGTTCTACCTTGGCCACTGGCCATCATCACCAATAAATAATTGCTCATGTTACATCAGCTCCTGCTAAGGTCTTGGGAGATGAAATTCCTGTGTTCTACCAATGCAGATTGAACATTACATTGACTTCAGTTGGACTGGTGGAATTTAAGGCTTCCCCAGGTTTTCCAGTGCTGCTCTTGTAATAAATCATGAACTTCTGCAGTTTTCTGATGAGGTTCAATGTAAAAATATCCCCACACCTTTTTTCCTTCCTTTTCTCCTTATTGTTGATATTTTTGGACCACATTTAGTCTATTAATATGACCATTCTAGTGTTTACAAACATCTCTGCCTTCCTAGCCCTCTTCTGAATCCTAAATGGGCTCCTGTTTCCTGACAGCAAACAACAAATGGAGCAGACCTTTGAAGAAACCCACCCTGGATTAATAGTTAATGATGGCTCAGGAGAAGGAACAAAGCCCCTATGATGTGAACATGGATTAGCCCTTTTATAAACATGGCCAAACAGTTTGTAGGAGCTCCCATGCCCGGGAGCAACCTGCTGTGCCCTCCTGCTGAGACCAAGGCTGGGCAGCGGGCTCGGCGCGGGGGGCCAGGGACCCCCAGGGTCTGTGCCCAGGCTGCCTGACTCTGCCAGAAAGCACTGAGCTGACTGATGCAGGAGCATCCTCTGCCGACCAGCACCTGGCAATAATTGTGCCGAGGGTGTAGGGCTGGGCTGGTCACTAGACGAGTGCCAGATGTTCTCTATGAACCTCTCTGCCTGCTCGAAGGGAAGAGAAAGGGAAGAAGGGAGAGAGGCTGCTGGGCTGGGAAAGAAAACTGCAACAGCTTGGATGGGAAGAACAATAACATGAACTAGATCCAAAGAGATACAAACCAAGCTGGAACCAAGCCCTGGGGGCAAGGATGTCACTGTCACCACTGATGCTGGGGCAGCATTGGGCAAGTCCCAGACTGGACTCAGTGCCAGGTGGGAACTGGATTCAGGAGCTGGATGCTGGAACTGGATTCAGTCCAGTCCTCCCTGGACACTGCCAGTGCAGAAGAGGCTTGACCCTGGTGCTGCCTCAGCTTTCTCCTCAACAAGACAGCCATGGGATGGAATCCCTTGTTGGTCAGTTTGGGGTCACCTCTCCTGTCCCCTCCTCCCTGCGGCTGCAGCCCAAGGTGGGGCAGAAGCTGGAGCAATGCCCTTGTTGTGCAGAGGAGCAAGGCTAAGGCAGAAGCTTTCTGCAGCCCAAGGCTTGGCAGGAACTCTCCCCATGGAGTGTTGTCCCTGCTAGCAGCAGGCACTGCCTGGGAGAAGATGCTGGGAGCTGCAGCAAGTGCAGTCCTGAGAAGAGCCTGAGCCTCTGAGAAGTCAAATCACTCACCAGAACTAGTTCTATTGTAGCTCAAACCAGGACAATTGCTTCTGCCAAGGACCCACCATTAACATTCCTTCCTCTTCCTGACCACAGGAATGTTGAGCTTGGTGAGGGCTGATGCCCAGCTCAGGGCTTTCAGCCCTGCACAGATCATGGATTGCATTTGGGTTCACCTGACACAACCACTAGCCTCCTTTCCCCTCCAAACCTGTGGGTCTTGTCCTCTTGCCCAGCATCTTCCTTCCGTTGTCAGTGAGATTTGAAGCAGAGGCAGCACTTGGGAGGAGAAAGGCAAGGCATCATCCCCCTACCCTCTTCCAGAGCCACCCTTTCTTGCACAGAACACTTTAAGTTTAGGACTTCAAGTCTTTCTATTAATAAATTACTATGCATCATGTCAAATTAGCATTGCCATTACTAAAAGATTAATAGCGACAATGCATCGTGGGCACTCCATCGCTTCGGGGTAATTTCCTTTTGTTCATGCTTTGGCATAATATTGTAGAGCAGAGTGGCAGAAGTAGGAAGCATAAATTTAACCACAACCCCTCAGCAGAAGAGGGAATCCTCATCACAGCAGAGGCTGAGCAATTAGCTCCCACTACCAGCACGCTGCAACCTTCTCTGAAGGTTGCCTTCAACCCAGGCTGCAGCAGGGCTAGCACCAGCCAATATCCCTCACTCTGTACAGAGAATAAGATAAATCCTGATGTTTATAGGGTTTTATTTACTAAGTGCTCCAGTGGAATAAACAAGGATAATTTGGATGTGAAGCCTTTTTATTTGAGACCTTGAATAACTGGTGGGTTAGCAATGGTGTGTACACTTCAGAGTATGTCATGCCAAGAGCAATCTTGCCTTGCATAAATTCTGCATCTTAACTGGAGTTTGCAAGGGAAGAAATTACTCTCACGCTAAGGGAAGGAATTACTCTCATGCTCATGTCCCTTGTACAAAGGAGTAACTTTTCTTCCCTTCTGCCTCCTCGGGTAGGGATGTGACACCAAAGCAATTAAGCAACCTGCCTTAGTGGAGGCAGCTGCCAATAAAGGGTGGGAATGCAGCGTTTCAGCTGAAAGAGGTACAAGAGGATTTGGTACCTGCAGTTTACCGATGGGCAGGGGGAGGGCAAGCATCTCACTCTCGTTCTGAGGCACAATATTCTTATTCTTTTGCTGGTTTAACAAATGACTTTCAGAAGTGAAATGATTGGGTTATCATGTTTGACTTCATGCTGGATATATCCAGGAAAAGATCTTCCTGATGGCTCTGTTTCTTGCTTAAATATCAAGTATTGGTGTTTTTAATGTTTTAGTAAACATTATATATTTTAATACTCGAGAAAATGTATCTCATAAATAAGCTTTATTATCTGTCAAAAAGGATGAAAATATAACTTTACATTTCTGTTTTAAAGTAATTTTAGTGCCTATTAGCTATAAAGTAACAGTTATATATAATTTAGAGTACGTAGTCACTCGAAACAACTTGACATTTTCACACAAACACAGAACCTTAATAATAGTCTGGGGATTTCATTGGAAGTATACACCACTACAGGATATTAAAATAACTTATGGTGCACTGTAATTCTTGTTTTGTATTTGTCCAAGTAGTTTTGAAGCATGCTATAAAGCAGAAAAATAAAAACCTAAGCTCCAAAGTCAGCTAAGCTGCATTCTTAAAGTTATAGCAGTCTTCTCCTATTAAGTATGATTAAACCAGCTGACATTTCTCCTTGTCATCTTTCTCTTCTCCCTCCCTCTTAATATGCTATGCTCAGAATGGAAGCCTTCTTCCTGCTGCATTTTTTATCTCAAGCCTCTTGCAATTGTTTGCTTAAATGAATGATCCTGATTGTAGGCATTCAGGGCTCATAATAAGAGCCTGAAAGCAGTCATTTACTTGTTGATCTTAGGGTGAGGAAACACTTTGCCATGCAAACGTGCCCTTGGATGCTGTTGTCTTGAGCTCAGCTCTAAAAGTCCAGGGCTATTTGGAGCTGGGAAGCTGCACCCAAGGCAAGATGGAAACGGTGAGGGTGGTGGTCAGAGGTTCACCAGTCTGACCAGTTCCTTCTTGAAATGACAGAGAAAAATAATAATTGTGGGGAAAAAAATAAGTTAAAATATTGGGAAAAAAAGAAAAAAAATGGAAAAAAAGAAAAATTGAAGAAAATTAACATTTTTTGGTGTTGTTTGGTTGCTTTGTTTTTAACATAAAGGTTTTCTTGTGATTAAAGTTCACCCAGGATTTAAGTTGCTCTTTTAATTGCAACTGAAGCAGCATGTGGGTAGGGATTAGGTGAGGGTTGCAAATGTGCACAAAAAATTAATCTGAACTTGAAGGACGAGTCTCCTGGCCATAAAAGGGCTGCCCAAATGTTCACAGATGGAATTTGAGTGGACCCTTATTGACTAAGCCAGGAGGGCCCACTTGGGTCATTTCTGCACCAATCCTGTGCAGTTCATTTGGCAAAGGCACAGCTCAGGATCTTTTCTACCAGAATGATTCTCATGCCTGGTCTATTCATTTTTTTCAATCTGCATTAGGGTTGCTCTGTGGCACCACCAGGACTATCAGCAAGGATTTAAAAGGCACTTTGAAGAGGATTGTGTGTGGCTATGTTGTTGGGGTGAGGTGTTTTTTAACCTTCCTTACTGCCCTATGGTTAGACACAGAAATGAAGCATTTTAGTATTGTAGTCAAATGGCATCCAGACAATCTTGCTTAGAACTAAATAAAGGTCTTGACCTATCAAGGCACTTTCTAAACCTAGTGATAATTAAGGAATATGAAATGAGGAGAGAATCTGGTGATACAAAAGGATCAATTTTAAAATATCACCACATATAACCAATCTTTCTTTCTTTCTATCTTTCTTTCCTTTTCTTTCTTTCTTATTTTCTCTCCCTTTCTTTCTTTCCCTTTCTCTCTTTCTTTTTCTTTCTTTCTTTCTATATTTCTTTCTTTCTTTCTGTCTCTTTCTCTCCCTTTCTTTCTTTCCTTTTCTTTTTCTTTCTTTCTTTCTCTCCCTTTTTCTTTTCTATTCTTTCTCTCTCTCTCTTTCTTTTCTTTCTCTCTTTTTCCTTTCTTTCTTTTCTTCCCTTCTCTCCCACTGCAGTGTTTATCTCATTCTTATTTTGATGTTGCTTTTAAACTGCTGCATTTATACAGATGCACATGAAACACATCCCAATCCATAAGTTCTTCTCTTTATGCCATTCCTCCCAGGAGTCCCACTGAAGTTGTAGACAGCAGAAGACAGCAGAAATGAAATATAATCATTAAACTGTGAAATATGGAAATACTCCTAACAACACAAAAGGCTAATTCCAACAAAGCAGGTTTGAAACAGCACATTGGGGTATAGAAGCACCTGTTACATGGATTGAGGATGGATGCTGTTACCATGCTTGGGTACAGTCAGGGGAAATTAAGGAACCCTTAAGCCTCCCTGCACTTTGTTTGGCTTCCACCACTGAGATGATGGTTCATTGAGGTGCATGGATCACCCTTTCCATGGAAAGTCCATGGTGAGCTCAGAGGTCTGAGGGGGTTTTTTTGCCCAAGGATTCATTTCCTCCATGATCTGCCACAACTCTTCTTTGGCTCGAGCATGGTGAGACTTCACCTTCAGTACTGGCTCCAGAGGAGGCCACAAAAATAATCTAAGGGCTGGAACCCCTCTGCTGTGAGGACAGGCTGAGTTTCTTCAGCCTGGAGAAGAGAAGGTTCCAGGGACACCTTCTTACAGCTTTTCAGTACTTAAAGGACCTATCAGAAAGATAGATAGCCCCATCCAGCCTGGCCTTAAAAGCTTCCAGGGATGGAGCTTCCACAGCCTCTCTGGGCAACCTGTTCCAGTGTCTCCCCACCCTCACAGTGAAGAACTTCCTCCTAATATCCAACCTAAATCTCCCCTCCTCTAGCTTGCACCAATTTAGGGGGGTTTTTTTGTGTCCTGCCTAGATTTAGAAGCAGAATTAGTTTTATTTAAGAAGAAGAAATCTGATGTTGCTGATACCAGTTTGTTTGCTTCAGCCTGGGAGATTCAGTTAATCAGGACAACTTGAGACTACAGCTAAAAGCCAGAGGAACACCAACATTTAACTCTCTGGAAATCAGGAATTTCCCATTTGCTGTTGGAGTGGAAAAGAGACAGATAATTCTCTTTCTTCCTCCCTAAGATGTGTTTCTCTTCCTGCTAATCTTTCACTGTCGATGTAGAGGGAGGAGAAGTATTTGCATTAATGAGAATTGGGTTGGCTTTTTAAAGCTCTGAGTGTTTGGTCTAGACCACAAAAATCTGCAAGGGCTACAGGTACCCAGTGTGTCTGAAATAGCAGCTCCTGGTTTTGTTTGATGGGGAATGTGTGGTAATATTGCCTATTAAACTTCAGATTCTGCTCCTGTAACTCAGATTGACTGGACTATAGAGGTAGCATCATAAAGAGCAATGCAGCTGGTGAAACTTGGATGCAACTCTGTACTGATTTTTAGCTCTGCTTTGCTTCACTCCTTTTCTTTACATCATGCCTTTGGTTAGGGGTTGTTTTGGTTTTTTAATAGCTTCTAGTTGAGTTCTTATGGCACTTTTTGTTTTAACATGATCAAATATGTGCAGAATCTATAAAGAAATAAAGCAATTCTGGAATCAAAAAGCACAATAATAGGAATCACTTGGCTGTGAAAAAAAAAGGGATGTGATCAAAAACTTGGCTTGCCTCTACCTGTCTGGGTATGTTTGAAAAACATTCTTTTTCTGTTAATCTATCTATCTATTTATCCATCTATCTTCCTGTCTGTCTATCTATCTTTTTGTCTATCTGTCTATCTTTTTATCTGTCAATCTATCTTTTTATCTATCTATCCATCCATCCATCTATCCATCCATCCATCTATCTATCTTTTTACCTATCTGTCTATCCATCTATCCATCCATCCATCCATCTACCTATCTATTTATCTTTTTATCTATCTAACCCATCCATCTATCTGTTTATTTTAACTCATCTAAAGAGCTGAGCAGAAGGGGAAAAAGCATTAGAATATTGATCAAATAAATAGGCAGAAGGAACAGCAAATGCAAGTGCTGCATGTCAGCAGGAGTGTGATAAGAGCCCATGTCTCTGGAGCTGGGGTTTTGTAGCTCCTCAAGGCAGCAGGTAGATAAAGGAGCACGTGGAAGCAGGAGGAGGTCCCTGTGGGACTGCAGATGACATTGTAACAGATGACTCCAGATGACAATGTAAGAGGAGGAATGGGAAGAAATTATATTAACAAACTGTAGTCGATGGTTCTAATAAGATTTGAACTGCTGAATAACCCAAGCTGAAAGAGCAACATATTTTTCAAGCTGGTTTAGAAGGATCCCACGATTGAGTGTGTCAAAAGCTGCAATTATGTCAGGAAGCATTACAAAGGATGGATTCCCAACATCAGATCCAATAAGTGTATTATTACAAATCCTGATGAGCAGAGAGGCACTGCTGATGAAAAAACATAAATAAATGAGAAGGAAAAAAAAGGAGCCACCAAAGAAAACTGCAGGGAAACTTTTGTAGTAAATTAGATCCTTAAAATGTATGTTATGACTCTTCCTTTCTCCTAACAGCCACAGGAAAAATAGATTTAAATCTGCCTCCCTGACTACTAGAACATGCAGGGATTAAAAAAATCCATGTAACACACTTAGTCTCCTAGAGCTTTAGATAGCCATAGTGGATAACAAGACCTTGATGATATTTTCAATATGTGAACCCAGCACAGGAAAGGTTTTTCTCAGAAAGCTCTCAGATCTTGGCTCCAAGGGCTGTGCTCTTGGAAAAGGATTTTGTTTCCCAGCTTTGGAGAGAGAAGCACATGAAAGCATGGATTATTTGTTGTTGTTGTTGTTGTGGGGAGAGGTTCTGTAATAAGTCTATCAGTTTTCTGGCATCAATTTGTCAGGGGAATAAATGTGTCTCGTACATATTTTTGATGATTGATAATGGTTTTCCAAGTGTGCTAAAGAAGGAGGCAAGACATTTTCTTTCTCTGTTTAAATGATGGGAAAAATGGCTGGAGTGAGTGTTGGCAAATGACAAAGACATTCCCAGTTCAGAGTTTGGGTCTGAAAAGTTTAGCTACATTTAGTGGACACATTAATTTTGTCAAGGAGGACAACCCTGTCTGTAACAGCAGCAATTCAGTTTTGCCTTTGTGTGACTCACATTGTCATGTGGAAATATTCAAAGCTTCAAACTCAAAATCTCCCTAACTCCATTCCCAATCTAAACTAGAGAAGCTTATATCCAAGATTCAGGTCTTGGTTTGGGTGTTTTCTTTCTGCCAGACATACTAGTGATTTGCAAATCATGCTGTTGAGGTTGTTGCCTTTGCTGCCACCTGCACATGGCTGCTTCTTCTCCACACCTTCCATAGGGAGCATGGGAAAAACCTGTTGGAGGTCCAGCTGAGTGACTATGGCTAGAAATGGGGGGAGGTTTTGTTTTGAAGCTCTTTGGTGGGATGTTCAGAGGTAGCTTAGCACCATCCAAATGGAAATGGCTTAATGAGAAATGAAAGTCAGGTGTGTAATCACTGCCAAACATCTACCAGCAATGTGCATCTTTAAATGCCATCAAAACTCTTGCTTTATTTGCACCTTAATTTAGCCTTTCTCTTGGTCTCTGCAAAATGATTATTAAGTTTATACCCCTGAATATGATAATGAGCTTAATGAAGAACATGCTACACACATATGACTATGTTACTCCACTCTGCACCCAAATCATGCTAAGACATCACTCCGGGAGGGGAGAGAGTAGGGACCTCTGGCAATGATGTTAAGAGACACTTTAGCAGGGAGTGTAGTGATAGGACCAGGGGTGATGGTTTGAAACTAGATTGAGACTAGACAGAAGGAAGCAATGTTTTCCCCTGAGGGTGCTGAGAGCCTGACCCAGGTTGCCCAGAGAGGTGGGAGATGTCCCATCCCTGGAACCATCCCAGGTCAGCTTGGATGGGGCTCTGAGTAACCTGACCTAGTTGCAGATGTCCCTGCTGACTGCAGGGGGTTGGATTCTATGACCTTGCAAGGTCCTCTCCAACCTGAACTAGTCAATGTTTCACTTACACATATTATATCTGCAGCTTAAATAAATTAAACCTCCTTTTTGACTTTTCAAAACTGTTTCAGTGAAAGCCCTTGGTAGGATCTGAAGCAGGCAACCTTTGAATCCTTACCACCACAGTCCTCCATTTGCCAACTTGAAAGATCAAGTTGGATGTGGTTTTGAGCAACTTGGTCTGATTGGAGGTGTCCCTGCCTATGGCAAGGGGTTAGAACGAGATGGTCTTTAAGGTCCCTTCCAACCCCAAGCCATTCTATCATTCTCTGATTCTATGGAAACGTTTTTCTGTTGACCTTGCAGCTTTGGTTGCTGTTTTAACAGTCTGCAGGACTCAAAGCAACTCCAATAAATAAAATTTACAAGAGCACTGGATGAAAAAAAAAAAAAATCTATCTTAATTAGATGTTTATTGAAATCCAGCACAAACCCTGACTGAAACATGAGTTCATAGCTGAACCATGAGTTCATAGCTGAACCAAATATTTCTACTCACTAATACACATACCTCATGCACAGCTTTTCTGCAGCCAATGGGCAAATGGAGATTGCTGCTGACCTCAGGGCATTGCTAAAGTAAGGTTTTCAGATGATTGCCAAAATCTAGATTGAGTCCTTTTGCAGCAGAGCATCACCTTCTGTTCATTGAGCTTTGTGTGCACAGAATGATGGTGTGTAGGAGAGGGACATCTCCTGCATGGACACAGGATTGTGCTCAGTGTTTGCAGTTATCTGTCACTGGTGTCCTGTTTTATGAAGGAAGATTCTTTTCCTTGCTGCCTGACATGATGTGATATGCCATATCATATTCAGTATTGAATTCCAAGACTTGGTGTTCATATTGTTTGTCATCTATGTTCTTATCTTGTGAAGAATCTAATAAGGGAAAAAGCCTGAAGTCTTCTTATTTTACATTAAAAAAAAGAAAGAAAAGAAATGTGGGAGAAGAGAAACTGGGTGGGAAAATAATTGATTATTATCTGCAAAGTGTCAATATGCAGTAGAGGAAAAATGGGGACCTGAACCTTGAGAAATTTCATTTCTTCTGTGTTTTCATCTTCCTGTCTGGCTTGGTTGTCACTGACTCTGTCCTCTGCCAACCTGTGCAGTCTTTCCAAGCACCATGCCAAACTCTTCTGCTTTGCCTACACATCTCCTTTGCATGCCCAGTTGGAGGGGTCTTCTCCAGGACTGGCTCCTGCAGAAGTGCCTGCTGCTGTTGACCTCTCCATCCCCACTTTGCCCTCTCCTAGCCAGGATCACTATTGCTCACCCCAATGTGCATCTCCTGGGAAATGATGAAATAAAATTGGGTTTATCTGTAGAGGAGCCAAACCTCACCCAGTGCCCAGCAAGGTTCAGCATCCTGGGTGGGGACAGTCTCCAAATGCCTCCTGAGGGTTTCTTCCCAGGAGTGACCACTGCTGCTGAAGCTGACTGTGTAGGATGAGTGCTTGGGCTTCACTTCACCTTCATTCCATACTCCTGCTCCCAGGAATACAGCAGAGAGACAAAGAGCCTTTCATGAATGCAAATTTCAGTAGAAGTTATTATTTTTTGCTTTCATGAGGAAAGAAAAAACATACAAGAAATCACAGGAAGAGTGCAACCTCCCCACAAAGCTCCAACTAACCCTTGCACTCAATTAATCTTTGTGACCTTCTAATGCCCTGTGCCATGAATTGTACCTTGAGGTTAGGAAAAAGGCCTCCTAGTAGTTCCCAGTGACTCCCATACAGCTTTTGTGTTCCCAGCCTTCAGATGTTGTTGATTTGAATTTGAAATTTCTTTCATGCATAATGTCTTGATCTGATAGAGCTTTTGCTGTTAGAGCTGAGCTTTAATTTGTTTAATCTGGCATACCCTTAATTATATGAGCTGTAAATTTTACTGTATTGTAAAACCCTGGAACACATGCATGAAGACACCAAGTGCCAAGGTAGGATTGATCTGCAGGAACCTTCTTGCTCTTGGGTGTGACAGTAACATGCATGGGGACAGACAGTGCCTGTCTAGGAAGACAACCCCAGTGCAGAAACTGTGTCACAGAGCCATAGAATGGTTTGGGTTGGAAGGGATCTTAAAGATCATCTGGTTCCAACCCCCCTGCCATGGGTAGGGTTGCTACTCACTAGACCAGGTTGCCCAGTGCTCCATCCAACCTTTGCCTTGAACTCTTCCAGGGATGGGGCATTTCTTGTGTCCTCCCATCTCTTGTGAATCCATGCAGGTAACTTACTGCACCCAGGCCAGGTGTTTTGCTGGGATAAATGGAGCTGTTTGTAGCCCATAGGGTGTCAGGAAGCAGCATAAAGTGGGAAAGGGTGAGCTAAACTTAAACAAAAATAAAGGAAATGTAGGAAATGGCTGAAATATCTTCCTAATGCCTTGCTGGGAGATTGACTCCAGCCCTCTTCATTCATTATCAGGTGCTTTCCAGGCAGTGCTGCCACCACTTGAGCTGCACAAGGATTCATCCTTCAGTAGATATTGCTTACACTGATGTCACCTCCACGGGAACGGCAGCAGCACTAGTGGAGATGGTAACGTGCTAGAGCAATGAGTGAGGACACACAATTATTTCATTATTCATGCATGGGATCTCTGGAGACTTGCTAGGAAATTTCAGCTTCAGAAACACCTGCTTTTCTTATTTTTTTTTTTTTTTCTGGTGAGCCAAAGAAACTGCTTTGCTAGCTTAGCTGGTGGAAGTAATCGAGCATGGCTTGGTGTTTGACACAGCAGGCAGGGCAGGAGCAGGTAACCACACAGAAGGTCTTTCATTGTAGAGCAAGACAGGGATCATGTTTGCACCCTGAGCCATGATGTAGTGGTGTTTCTGAAGCATGGAGGTTGAGTTCTGTGCAGTTATCCCTGCTCTGTGCAAAAAGGATAGCGCTGTCCACACAGTCTGCTCTGCCCTCTTATAGAATCAGAATGGTTTGGGTTGGAAGAGACCTTTAAAATCATCAGGTCCAACTGTTAACCAGCACTGCCAGGTCATAAATAAACAATGTCTTTCAGCACCACAGCTACACATCCTTGAACTCTCTCCAGGGATGGTGACTCCACCACTGCCCTGGGCAGCCTCTTCCAGTGCTTAACCGCTCTTTCAGTGAAGAAATTGTTCCTAATATCCAAAATAAACCTCCCCTAGTGCATCTTGAGGTTGTTTCCTCTTGTCCTGTCACTTCTTACCTGGAAGAAGAGACCAACCTCCACCTGGCTCCAACCTCCTTTCAAGGGGTTGCAGAGTGAGAAGGTCTCCCCTGAGCCTCTTCTCCAGGCTGAACAGCCCCGGTTCCCTCAGCTGCTCCTCACAACACTTGTGCTCCAGACCCTTCACCAGCTTCCTTGACAACAAGCTGGTCTTTGTCAGTGGTCCCTGGGGAGATACAGTGGGGGAATGTCTGTCTAGTCTTCATTCACCCACCTCTTCCTCTGTCTATGTTGAAGGGGCTGCTCAGAGCACTGCCAAGTTTGCCACACTGCCATTTGTAGCTTTGGTGGCATGCTGCCTTTCATCAGGACCTTTGCATGGTCTGTCCAGCAGGCACCAAGAGACAGCAGCCACCTGTTACCCCCAGATGAAGATGGGACAATCTGTTGAGTGACTGATGGCTTTTGCTGGGTCTTGTATAAGTCTCTAGCTGGGTGATAGGGAAATAGGAAGAACAGAGACACTTTCCTCCAGCCAGTTCTTGGATGTCTATCCATGTGCAGAAGGAAAAGGTAGAGAAGGTTGCTGACAGCCCAAACCATGAAGCGAAAACAGACAGAGTCAAGACACTTGGCAGTGCTGGTTAATAGTTGGACTCAATGATCTTAAAGGTCTTTTTCAACCTAAATGATTCTATGGTTCTAAAAGATATCAAAGTCCCAGGTCCTGGAGTCATAAGAGCACACAAACCTCCTTTCTGCTGGAGTGAGGAAGGCTACAACCTTTTCTACTCAAGAAAATGAATCCCATGCAGAGTGGAGGATGTGCCATGCAGTAGCTCAAGCCCAGCAGCTCCCCAAAATAATCAGAGGACATCAAAATTCTTTTGGTCACTTATGGTTTTCCAGCTAACCTTTCACTTGTACCCACTATTTAAAGGCTAATATACTGTCACTGCTGCTGCTGGAGGCTGGCTCTGAACCCAACCATCATTTTGATTATGGTATTTTCATGCATGGCTTTGAAAAAGGATGAAAATATTTCATGGCAAAGCAGAGAGCAAAACCAAAATGAAATAAAACTCCATTAAAAGAAAATCAACCAGCAAAACTTGTGTACAACAAGATAAAAATCAGCCTTTCATGACTTATTTATTTATTCATTTATTTAAAAAGGAGAAAAAAAAAGAGAAATCTTTAACCAGAAAAATTCATTAGGATGCAATATCTGATGTACAATGATGGCCTGGGGATGGGAGATGGATTAAAAAATGTAAATACTATTGGGTCTAAATGGGAGCAGCATCAACACAAAGATGAAATGAATGTAGGAAAAGTTTCTGACAGCACCAGCCCAGCTTTAACTCCTGCAATGTGTGTGCCTAAAAGAGTGCAGAGTGGTGGCAGGCTTTGGCAGATGATAGATGCAGTAAACAAGCCTTGTCTCAAAAGAGACAAAATGTCAGCAAAATAATTGCCTAGCAGTACTTCATATCAATTAATTCATTTGTATTTAATTAAAAGGAGTCATAACAATTGGCTGCTTTATAAAAGCCCCTTAGCTCTGGAGTCTTCTATGCCTTGTCTGAGGTTTTCTGGGGCTGGATGTTGTTAGCCTTTTTGAATAATTCAACCCAGATCTATTTCCTAAACAGAAAATCTATCTTGGAGTTATTCCCTTTCCTGCAGGGAAGCAGTGATAAACAGTAGCTTTGTGTGGCTTCAGAATGGCAAGGAGGGAGGCAAGGGATGGGCTTTCAAAAAGGACTTGAAACAGAAAAATATTAGGGTTCCTAAACCAGTGAGGTGCTTCTAAAGATGTCCACTGCCCAAGATGACTCCAGTGAACCCATGCAGAAGGTGAGTGAGCACATCCTTGGCATGGCCGTTGCTAGAAAGCCCCAGCAGAAGTGTGGTCCTGACATTTAAGTCCAGCTAACCTCTCCTCTATGGTAGTAAGGTTTAATTTATGATGGAGAACTTCTACATCTGCTGCTATACATGGCCAGATCTGAACCCCTTTCCAAACAGTGTCCTGTTGTCCTCACTCAGACCTGTTGGGTAAAAACCTGATCCCTAAGTCTGGTGAGGAGAGCTGCTGGTTTCAATGCCTGAGTGGAATGATGGAGAACTGGAACAGGTTACCCAGAGACATTGGGGAGTCTCCTGCCCTGGAGACATTCAAAAACTGTTTGGACACAATCCTAAGCAATGAGCTCTAGGGGACCCTAGTCCTCTGGTGGTCCCTTCCAAACCTCAGCCAGTCTGGGATTTTGAGAATACAGAAGTGACTCAATCAATCTGCTGCATAAACCAAATCAAACAAAGGGTGGGTGTCAGTGGGGGGGGTCCATGTATCACCTCCCATCTCAGGCCTGCACTCCTGGCCATCTTGCTCCAAAGTTGTCCTGGGTCTGCACACTGGAGCAGAACCCCAGTGTGGTTTTCTTCTCCTGGTCAGAAATGCCAGTGTTAGAAAGCAGCAGTGAAAATTTTTGCTTTCGAGTTATATCTGGGTTTAGAATCATAGATTCCTAGAACAGTCTTGCTTAGAAGAGACCTTAAAAACGATCAGGTCCAACTGTTGACCAGCACTGCCAGGTCACCACTAAACCTTGTGCCTCAGCACCACATCTCCATAGCTTTTCAATCCCTCCAGGGTTGGTGACTCCACCACTGCCCTGAGCAGCCTGGGCCAGAACTTGATAGCCCTTATCATGAAGAAAGTTTTCCTAATATCCAACCTAAACCTCATCTGGCACAACCTGTCCTGTTCCTTTTTCCTTAGGAGAAGAGACCAATTCCCGCCTGGCTCCAGCCTCCTCTCAGGGAGTTGCAGAGAGTGTAGAAGGTCTCTCCTGAGCCTCCTCTTCTCCAGGCTAACCAACCCAGTTCCTTCAGCTGCTTCTCACAACACTTGTGCTCCAGACCCTTCCCCACCTTCCTTGCCCTTCTCTGGACACACTCCAGCATCTCAATGTCCTTCTTGGTGTGAGGAAACATCACCCTAAAGGGGTGCTAGAGTGACATGAGCCTGTCCCTGGAGTCTACCTCTCCTTGGGTTGTTTGTGTTGGAGGTATCCCAAGCTTCCAGAGGAGTTCCCTGTGTGCAATTACCATCATTTCTCCCCACTTTTGGCCTCCTCAGAGAGGGAAGCTGTCTCTTACCCAGTGTGGTGGTGGTGGTGGGGAAGGGTTAACCCCTGTCAGCCCCCCCCCCCTTCCTCTGCTTGCTGAAGTGCCTTGTTTGCAGAGGATTGATAGAGGACCCTTGAGAGAAAGATTCGCATTTTCACTGTTCCGTGGCAGGGAATGAGGCTGTGTGATTTTTGTGTCATTTTGCACGACCATATTTCTTCCATTAGGAATTCCAATATTTCACAACCTCTGTCAAGGAAACTGCTACTCCTAATGCACACAGAGAATGCATTCCAGATGGCCTGGTAATCCAGTTCAGGTTTTTCACAGACATTATTTCATGTTCCGCCACAGGGCCAGGCTCAGGTTTGCCAAAGGTGGTTTCATGATCCATTTGCATCTGCAACAAGTTAATCCCAGAGAGAATAGCTGTGTCCACTTCAGGTGAATTCTTCTTGCATGCTGGCTCCAGACCTGGGCTTCCAATAAAGCAATTTATACACAGCATCCTCGTGCCAAATTCTTCCTCTCCATAGCCACGGCTGAGGGATCAAGGAGATGTTTCTAAACCAAGAGGTTCCTTAATTTATGGGCAGTATTAGCTGGCTATTGGAACTGCTCCAGTTCAGCCAACACATCTGAAAGCATCATGGAAAAATATTTCAAAGGGGAAAGCCCAAGGAGCTATGCACACAGAATATTAATATTTACAATAATTCCATGGACTGAATCATGGTTAGTGCTCACAGACATTAATTCTCACTCCAACAACATAAGCAGTAACAAGTAAGCAAGTTAGGGCTTAATACAGCTTTCCTCAGCTTTCTAGGGTCAAAAGCAAGGGTTTGAGTTCTCTTTGTTTCCTGATATGTATATATTTTTCTTTTTCCTTTTTTCTTTTCTCTTTTCTTTTCTCTTTTCTT
>VWZX01010984.1:671444-745883 GCA_013399015.1 Galbula dea | reverse complement strand
TATTTTACTTTATTTTATCCTATTTTACTTTATTTTCTTTTGCAGAGCTTTTCTCTTGTGTTGCTTTCCACTGCTGTGTGTTTGGGGATTTCCATAAGGCTGTGTTGGATGTTGAATACAATTTTCTATTTACACTTTGATAGTGGAAGCTTGTGCTAAACATCACCCTAGTTCTCCTCATCTGTTGGAGCCTTCACAGAATCACAGAATATTAGGAGTTGGAAGGGACCTTGAAAGATCATCTAGTCCGGAGACAAAGCTGTCTCCATCCCTTCTGGTTTCCTTTTGTCTCCAACACATTTGGCTCCATCATCCCAGCAGAAATAAACTGATATTTCCTGAGCACTGACCCCTCTGACTCAGATGTGGACTCAGCATCTTAATTGCTGTTGGTGTGAATCATCTGAAAGCGGTGCCTAACTTCCTGAGACATTTATTGGAGATCTACAGTAGACATTTACTCTCAATAACAGGCATAAAAGAACCCATAAATCCCAAGAAACTTTCCCCTACTTCATTTTAAAGTTGTTTACACAAGGAACTTCATGTCATAATAACACTTTTTGGTGGGGGGAGGGAGGGACTTTTGTTTGATTGGAAATTGCTATTGAACTGTTATGAGAAAATAACTTTATGCTTCAGGTTTTATGTTCCAATTTGATTAACACTGCCTTTTACAAGGGCTCCATCACTGCTGCCCACACTCTACACATCCAGCCTTATTGCACTAGCTGGGCTTTGGTACAGAGGAGACTTTATCAAGAAAATGCTGTTTCCTGTGGATGACATCTTGGGAACCTAGTGGATGTCATCTCCCTGTCTTAGTGCAAATCATCTGACTCGGGTTTATCATCTTACTCCTAGATTTATAGCAGACCATTGCTCTGTAGTGTTCTACATTTCCTGCTTATGATGCAATGGCAAAAGTCATTAAACATTAGCAGTAATAGTATTTTCACTGTAATAAAGTGTTAATTACTTCCACATGTTAATCGAGTGGGGGTGGGGGGGGCAGCGAGAGAGACATTTTTTGCTATTGTTACTGCTCCTAAAATAATTTCCATGTGATAATTTTCCAGGATATCAAAAGATGAATAATTATGCACTAATTAAGAAAGTAGAGCCTGCTCTGGAGTTAAGACTGCATTAATTTTAATGTTTTTACAGTCCTTTAATTGGGGAAAGGGCTGTAAATCGAGCGCTGCCACCAGAAGCAGCCCTGCCCGTGCAGTCTGCCGCCGATAGACTGCAACCCAAGGTCAACACAAGTTTGCAAAATCCCTCTGCTCTTCATAGGAAATGTATTGGTGCTGAAGCGTGCATCTATCACTCTGACAAGCATTTAACTCTCCAAGAGCACATGCTCTCCCTTCTTCAATTATTAATTGCATTAAATACATTTTCATATCGAGGACTGTGAGCTACAAACCGTTCCCGGGCAGGGTGAGGTGGTCCTTTCCCCCCACACCCCCCAACCCTCATGCCCCTTCCCAATAGAAGACAGTTTACAGTCTGTTGTTTCAACTGGGAACGAAAAGTGCTGCCCTACCTACCACCAACTGCTGGGAAAAGTCACCCTTGCAAAGTATTTTAGGTCTTCTTTTTGTTTCATGCTGATCTGTTGGCTTGGCTTTTCCCCCCTCTCTTTTGTTCTGCACTGATGCCTAGAAGTCCACATTGTTTGGGTTTGTTTATACCTTTAGACTTATCAGCTCCTGCAGTTTTCCAGGGTATTCTCCCTGTCACACCATTATCACAGGCAATGGCATCATCATCCACTTCATTATCATCTCTGGGTCATTCCAGCCTGGAATGGCTTCATGTTACAACTAAAAGGAGGAATCTGGCAAATGGATCATATTATCTCCCTCTCTCACTCTGGCATTTGAATGCATTATACAAGACACAGTCTTTATATTTACAGGCATCATGACCTTTACCTATAACATGTTTATTTTAGCAACACTTGCTAGTGCTGCTGGAGTTCACCTGCTGCCAGCTCCTGATGCTATTGTAAGCCCTGTGCTTATTCTACCTCGCTGCTGCCAAACTGCTTCCCAGACTGCAGAGGAAATGTTAAGGCCCAGGTGGGAAATTGTGGCTGGGGAGGCAGTTTGCATCCCTGCCTGCATCTCTGCCTGCCTGTATCCTCATCTGCCTGCATCTCTGCTTGTCTGCATACCAGCCTCTATCCCCACTTGCCTGCATGCCTGCCTGCATTGCTGCCTACATCTCTACCTGTCTGTATCCCTGCCTGCCTGTATTCCTACATGTACCCTGACTGCCTGCATCCCTGCCTGCATCCCTACCTGCTTCTCTGCCTGTATATTTGCCTGCCTGCATCTCTGCCAACATCCTTGGCTGTCCGCATCCCTGCTTGCATTCCTACCCACATTTCTGTCTGCCTGTATTTCTGCCTGCAACCCTGCCTGCATCTCTGCCAACATCCTTGGCTACCTGCATCCCTGCCTGCATCTTTGGCTGCCTGCATCTCTGCCTGCTGGGTGCCCTGGGAGCGAGTGACCCCCAGGGCATTGTCTTAGGGTGCTGCTCCCAACTCTGCCCCTAGGCAGCAGTGATGGCTGTGGAGGGATCCCCTCCACATGGGCTCAGATCTGGGGGTGTTGAGGGGCTTGTTGATGGTGGAAAATAAAGATTCACTGCACCAGTATTAGTAATTTAGTCCTGAAATGTCACATCCAGGTTCTAACAGGAGCATCTGATGGTAATCAAGGTTTGGCACAGGCAGGATACTCAGGTCATGGAAGAGTAAGGGATTCATATCATTTCAAAGTTTAAAAAAAATCTCTTTAAACCAACAAAGATACAGGGGAAAACTTGCTGGGAATGTGTTTGGAGTGTGGATCCCCAGGTTAAGATGCGGCCAGAAACAGTGAAGCATTTTCACCCACTGCAAGGATGAACTCCCCACAGGAACTTTGGCATTCACCTGTGGCTCTCAGCTCACTTTTGGTGGAGGTTCGAATCTCAGATCTTCTTCTTGGTATCACCTTTCTTCATTTCCACTTGGTCCTTTTAGAAAGCAGCTGAGACACTCATATTAAAATCAGAATATTTCACTAGGACATGTGTGGATGATAAGTTGATTTACTTGCAGTTTTCTTGCAGTCCAATTACAGATCTAACTGAGTATCTCTTCCATTGGAAAAGTTTTGTTAAGCAGTAAGAAACCCATAACTTGCTTAACATTTTGGGGGTACCCTCTTGGTACCCTAGGCACATGGTTGAGAACTGAGACCCTGTCTCCATCTAACCTTTCTTGGGCAACCTGGTTGGATGAACCCTTTGAAAATGTCCTCAGTTTTCTGGTTTTGTGCACTCCCTGGTAGCAATATTTTCATGGCATTGCTGGTGTCAAGATCAACAAATGGCATCATTTCAAAGATGACATTTTTGATGGTAGGCATAAATGAAGATCACCTTGAACCTCCCCCATGTCATTTCAACAATAAATACTGAGAAGGGGGTGGACTGTTGCCCCTCCTGCAGGACAAAGGAAAGTGGAGACACTTTTAGAGGTGTTTCCAAAGTGTGTGGGTGCATTTTGATGTGTTTCCTTCTGTAACAACGTGAAGCCACATAAGCTTGGAAACATCTTTTGCAGTTTACTGCTCTCTGCTAAAAGAGCAGAGAAAAATAACCTCTCTGCCTTCTGGAGGAGATGGTTTGAAATGCAGAGGGCGTGAAAGTCAACGTTCAATTTCTCTTTGTCCTGCATCCTAATGAGTGCACACATTGACCATGATTTTCTTGGCAGGATGCACTGGAGAGCTGGTCACAGAGCAGTGGAGAACTCATGGCTGGAGCTGCAGCCCCAAGTGCAGATTTCTTAGCTGATTTTGAATAACATAACAACATTTCTTAGCTGATTTTGATGGCACATTCCTTTGAGGCAACAGGAAGTGTGTTGGGGTTACAGTGGGTGCTTTTATGACATCTGCTCAGTGGTTCAGGAGGAATAGGTCACATTTTACAATAGCCAGCCTAGTTTTGTCCAGTTGGACAACTACCATAGAATCAGAGAATAATCTGAGCTGGAAGGGACCCATAAGGATCATCTAGTCCAGCTCCTTTGAAACATCCCTGCAGAGATCAGCCTATCTGCTGTTGGAGAGGGCAAGATTGCAGGAGAGTTAACAAAGACATAACAGAAGAAGAAAGATTTTTCACCCATCTTTCTTTCTTTCTTTCTATTTTTTTCCCCCTTTCTTCTGCTCCACTTTCTCTATTACCATTGCATTAATTAGAAATTTAGGTAAATGACACAAATGCCCTCATTTTTTATTGCTGCCAGGAGAACAATGAGGCCATTAGAGGTAACAAATGGCCTGGACTGATGGTGCCTGTTGCAAATTTCAAGCTGCATTATTTCTGACACGAAATCAAACAAATAAGAGTTGTTTTGGCCAATTTTCACCATAAGCAATGTCAGCTTTAGCAGATGCAGTGTGCCATTGGCTTTCTTTTTCTTTTTCTTCTTCTTTTTGTAGTTGTTGTTTTTTTCCCCCCTATTGTCATGGCTCATTAAAGTATGCTGACTCTGGTGGATTCCCATTTCCTTTAGGTAAATAGTTACTTACATGAACTGCCACATTTTTCTTGGGTGACAATTTCTAATTGTTCAGGCAACCCAGGGTGATGTATTAACCACTCTGAATAAAGCTTCACCTATGAAATAAATGGCTTGAAATTAACTCTCCTTTCAAAAGAGGCAAAATTTCTAAATGGACAAATTAGACCCTTCTTAGCCACATATGGTAAGTGCTTGAAACATTTCCCCACTGGTGGGTACTCCAGAGAACAATTCTTCATGATGGAGTGGAAGACTTCTTAACTCATTTGGGGTCTTTTTGATAGCAGCACTTGCCAGTAGTGTGCTCTGAGGGGCTCAGCACCATGCAGCCTGCTTCATAAGTGCCTCTGATAACTTTCTGCTCTTACATTTTTAACTCTTGCCATGCTATATTTGGTGGCAGAAAAGCTCCTGTCCTGCTCTGTGTCTTGGTTAGGCTCCTTCTGAAGTGAAAGTGTGATTTCCAGCTTTAGCCTTTCTGAACAAGGTGCAAGTACATCAGTACACCACAGCCTTTTGGCTATTCACAACTTCCAGCAGGACCTGTCTGTCCTCAGCTTGTATGTTATAGAATCATAGAATTGGTCACAGAGTCATAAAATCATAGAATCACAGAATGGTTTGGGCTGGAAGGAACATTTCAAGGCCATCTAGTCTAACCTCCCTGCAGTCAGCAGGGATGTCTCCAACTACATCAGATTGCTCACAGCTCCAGACAGCCTGACCTGGAATGATTCCAGGGATGGGACATCTCTGGGCAACCTGGGACAGGCTCTCACCACCCTCAGTGGAAAACATTTCTTCCTTCTCTCTTGTCTAGATTTCCTCTTTTAGTTTCAAACCATCACCCCTTCTCCTGTCCCAACAGGTCCTGCTAAAATATCTGTCCCTATCTTTCTGATAACCCCTTTAAGTACTGCAAGGCTGCAGTAATTTGTCCCTGGAGCCTTCTCTTCTCCAGGCTGGACAACCCCAACTCTCTCAGCCTGACCTCACAGCTGAGAAGTTCCAGCCCACAGATCATTTCTGTGGCCTCTTCTGGCCCTGCTCCACCAAGTTAGTGTCTGTGCTGTGCTGAGGACTCCAGAGCTGGCCCCAGCACTGCAGGTGAGGTCTCCCCAGGGCAGAGCAGAGTACAAGGGGAGCTATAAACTCTATCAAAAGACCTGATCCTGCCTTTTCTTGTGCAACTAAATAGGGAGCAACGCCCTAGAGGCAGCAGGCTTGCACTGATGTGAAGGGGTTCACCTGGGTGAATATTAGGTTTACTCCAAAGTCTGTTACTTTGTAGAATGTCTACAGCCTTTCATGCAGAGTAGCTGTGAATGGCACATCATCTCCTTCAGGTCAGAGACTTTAAAACACTGAAATGAAGTTGGAAATGCCTGTATACCTTTTTTTTTAATGCACCTTTAAACTTTTGTAAGCCCTCACAGAATCCTTAAGGCTGGAAGAGACTTCTAAGCCCATCAAGTCCAACTGTCAACAAACTCCTGTCCTCTGGACTTCCAGGTACCTAAATCCCATTTTACCATAACCCAGGGCAAAGCCACTTAGGCACTTCAGAAAATGTTCCTGACATAACTCCTTCCCCAGCCTCTGAGCCCTGCCAAATATTGCAGGATGGAAACCCAAGAAAACATGTTTTTCTAATTAAAGTCATAACTTGACCACATTTCAATGTCCACGTTTTGCATTTAGAAACCAAGGACTTCTTCCAAGGAAGCATCCAATCAGTTTAAATTATGCTGAGTTTGTTTTTATGGTTTCCCATGGCTTTTTCAGGCCAGAGTAGTTTCCCCTTTCCCACACATTAGAAGTCACTATCTCAATGCATTGGAATGTATTAGGCTGGTTAGCATCACTTCAGCACACATCTGAAATGGTTTCTACCACAAAAGACCTAGATATTGTACATCCCTTTCAGCCAAAATAGCCAATGGAAAGAAGATTGTGGTTTCTGTTTGCATGGGGAAAAAAAATTTAATTAAGAGCTATTTTGGTGTTAATATTTACTCTACAAGAGTAATTAAAATAGAGAGACCAGTAAAATGGGTGTAGCTCTAAACACATGTTCTTGCTTTGTTTAATTATGTTGATTAGGTTTAAACCCCAATTTGGCATCACCTCCCTTGTCTTAATATGTTGTTGATGAAACCATGTGGAGACCTGACCTTAATATAATCGTGACAAACCTCATTTGATTACCTTTAGCTAATTAAAACATACATTATATGTACCCTAATATTATTATTATTCATCTTGCACTCCTCTGACTCTCTGTTGTTCTGCTGGAAAGCAAATCTTCTTGTGAGATGTCTGTCTCTGAAGGACCTGGTGCCTCTTGAATCATTGGGAGAGGTGTTTATTTCATGGGCCAGTTATAATAACAGTAATTATCATATAAAAGGTCTGTGAATTTTTAAACTGGGGCTTGGTGTTAAGTTTACTGTGCCTCTGTGCTGGGCTGTGTGGAGAGCAGCCATGAGGCTTGTTGTGGTCCTCCTACCAGTCCTCCTTCTTTCCCCTTTCCTTCTTCTTCCATGCAGTGACCAGTTCACAGCTTCTTTCCCAGCTGCACATACTGCAGCCCAATACTGCAGCTGTCTTTACCTTTAACACCCAGATCTGGCCCTAGGCTTTGGTCACTATTTAAGACACCAGGTTCTTGCCCAGACCAGTTTCTTTGATTCCTTCAAGCTTATGCCTGCTCTTGGTGCTTATGCATCAGAAAGCCAGGTGTGACCTAGAAATGCTTTGGGGGAACCTTCATGCCCACCCCTGAGAGCTGCATCTTGCCCTTGGTGGGACAGCCTTGCTCATATCTCACTGGGTACCACCTCATTGCAGAAATACTTCTGTTAACCCACCACCATCACAGGCTTTCTCTTTGCTGACAAAGTCATTCTGCAGGCTGTGAGGTGTCATGGAAGCCAGCTGGTGAACAACACTAATTACATTTAGAGCATCTATTACTGTGCTGCCATCATCATAGTCTTTATTTAGACCCAGAGAGGTGGGAGATGTCCCATCCCTGGACCCATTCCAGGTCAGGTTGTTTGGGGCTGTCAGCAACCTGATCTAGTTGGAGATGTCCCTGCTCACAGTAGACTAGATGACCTTTAATGTTCCCTTCCAACTTTAACCTTTGATTCTATGATTCTTCAATTTCTCATTGGTCTTGTGAGGGAGATGGTACCAGCATCCCCAGTTCGTACCTGCAAGAAACTCCAGTTCAAATAAAGACAGAAAACAATAAATTCAAAAGATCTTAAAATTGCATAAATATTTCAGAAGTGATCATGTCTGAGGCTCTTCATGAGCATCTCATTAAAAACAGAAATGTGGACCTTAGCCATTGGAGTCTTAGGTTGGTGTCTACCTCACTGAACAATTTTTCTTCTAAGGTGGTTTCAAGAAAGCATAGCTGTGGCTAACATATAATTGGTGCAGCAAATTACCTTCCAAATTATATCCAGAAATCTTCTTGCTTACAGGACAGATATGATGCAGGAAATCATAGAAACTTTATGGTTGGAAAAGACTTCTGAGTTCATTAAGTCCAAAAGACTTCTCAGCCAGGCTCACCTGGCAAGAAGTCAGATGCTTGTGGACTTGGTTTTCCTTCAAAGTGTGTTCCCTTATCTTGAACTCATTGGCAGTTGGAGCTTTTCTTTTGAAATAGAATCATAATAATTTAAATCATAATAATAATAATAATAGAATTCAAATAATTTGGCTCTGAAGAGGTTGGCCTAAATAATTACATGAATATGATAATAATAATAACAAAACCCAACAACTAAATGACACAAAAAATGATAGCAACAATAAAAGTTGCAGGCACTTCACCTCTGCTGAGTACCGCAAAAGCAAGACAAGGAAAGTGATGAGCCATCAAGGTATATTTAAGCCTAGAGCAGACATTCCAGTCCCACCCAACAGCATGGCACCAAGGCAGGGCACATAGTGAGGCTTCCAAGCCATCATATGTTCATTTGCTGTGCAAAAACCTTGCTGGAGGTGAAGGCTGAAGTCACCAGTGTGATCTTGCAGGGTCAGAGGGTGCTGGTCCCATCACCTCCATTCTCATTCTTGGCTGTAGGCTCCTCACCTCTACAAACAGGGGGTACATGTGGAAGTGAGTTCCCCATCTCTTGGTAGATCTAAGTAGCTGTTGTCACTGTCCCCATGTTTCTAAACAAATGGAGAAGAAGCAGCCCTCATATTGGACCACTAGCGGGTTGAGGAGGTTAAATTTCAAGGCTTCCCTTTTCCCCACCAAGGCACAGGGCAAGAAAAAATAAATAAATAAAGAATGGTTTTTAAAAATGTACAAAATCTAATTTAAAATGACATTGGGGTTTTATTTAAAGTCATGGAAGCTGGTTAATTCCAAAACGCTCTCATTAACTCACATCATTTAACAAGTTTCTATTCATTTAGCTCTCTCTCTCCAGAGCCTCTCAGCTGCTCTACCTCAACACATTGACAGCCTTCTGTGCTCCTGCTTCCCAGGGGGAGCTAAGGTGACTTTAAACTACCTTTCCACTCTCAAAGAGTTAGGGTGCAGAAATGAAATGGTGCAGCCCTGGAAGCTTGTCTGAACCACGGTGGGTTCCTGACGTCGATGTGCACTGTCCTCCTCCCCAATGCCATCTCCTCCCAGCTCCCCCTCCACGTCCCCATTTCTAGTGATTTCTACAGTGGCCTCAGCTCCTGCATGGGGGATATCTCCCATGGCTGATCTATAATTACTGAGCCATCATGGGCCTTGCAAGAAGTGTAAAAGGCTTGGAGAATAAATGAGGATGTCACCCCACTTGTTCGCAATGGGCTCTGAATCCTCCTCCTCTGTGGGCCTGCTTTTCTGTCCTTTATATTTCAGTTTCAACTCTCTCTAAGGCTTATTATCATCCCCACTTCGTGATAGTCAGTGTTATTGGGGTTTTTGTTCCTTTTTGTCTTTGCCATTAGCAGCAGCTTCTTCCAAACTCCCTCTAAAATGACTCCCTAAACCTCATTTGATATGCTTTTGGTTTTCTTTTGTTTTCAGTGCAGAAAAGAGAATGAAAACATCTCTTTTCTCTCTCTTTTTTTTTCTTATATTCCTCCTGGAATCACAGAATGGTTTGGTTTGGAAGGGACCTTTCAAGGTCATTTAGTCCAAGCCCCTTGCAGTCAGCAGGGACATATCCAACTACATCAGGTTGCTCACAGCCCCAAGGTCCAACCTGACCTGGAATGGTTCCAGGGATGGGACATCTCCCACCTCTCTGGGCAACCTGGGCCAGTCTCTCACCACCCTCAGTGGAAAACATTTCTTCCTTCTGTCTAGTCTGAATCTCCTCTTTTACTTTCAAACCATCATCCCTGGTCCTTTCCCAGCAGGTTCTGCTCAAAAGTCTGTCTGTCCCCAGACACCCTTTGTTTCTAAGTCCAGCTTACAAAAGTCTACTATTTATGTGTCAGTAATCACTTTAGGAAATAAAAGTTACACATTTGAAAGACCTTACTGCAGCCTGGGAGACCTTATTCTGACCTGCCAGTCCTCAACTATGAGGACAGGCTAAGAGAGTTGGGGTTGTTCAGCCTGGAGAAGAGAAGCTCCAGGGAGACCTCACTGCAGCGTTGCAGGACTTATCAGAAAGATGGGGAGAGACTTTTGAGCAGGGCCTGTTGGGACAGGACAAGGGGTGATGGTTTGAAACTAAAAGAGGGAGATTGAGACTAGAGAGAAGGAAGAACACCCACTGAGGGTGATGAGATCCTGTCCCAGTTTCCCAGAGAGGTGGGAGATGTCCCATCCCTGGAACCATCCCAGCTCAGGTTATTTGGAGCAGTGAGCAACATTCTCTAGTTGCAGATATCCCTGCTGACTGCAGGGGGGTTAGACTAGATGGCCTTGAAAGCTCCTTTCCAACCCAAACCATTCTATGATTCTATGATTCTCTGATTCTATGATAAAAGCCTAACTGTGTGAGACATGGCCATGAGAGACAGGCACGTGTGACATTTCTGTTGCCCAACCCTACCAACAGCAATGTAGCCACCTTAATCTGGAATAAAAGCTGTTTCTCTTGTCTTTGGGAGGTGAAATCCACTACTTATGGTGATAAATTCTTCCCATGCATGGGTTTGAAAAACACATCAGCTTTCTTCCAGAAAAAAAGCCAATATTTCCTGCCTCTGGAGAAGATGCACCCTCATGAATAAATGATCCTCTCTGAGCACCAGACCCTGCAGTGGCTGTGTTTTTCAGGATGCAGCAGGTGGGCTGTGTGGAGAGTGTCCTCAGAAAGGTTTTGCTCCTCCTGACCCTGACATGACCAATTCATGTTCACCTTGCAGATGATCCCACAGCTGAGTCTGGCTCCTGTGCCAGGCTTCAACAATCCTCACCTCCATTTGAAGAGACAGCATCCCTCTCCAGCCAGCCCCTAAGGCATCTTCTGCAGTTGCCTTTGCTTGCCATGAAGTTTCAGAGTTCAGGAGTGACAGACAAGAGGAAAGGTCAATGTTTTTTTGGAAGCAGAACCCCAAAGCAGTGAGAAATATCTCATGGTGGAACAAGAGTGAGGCTGATCTCTGCACTGGAGGCCAGTAGATGTCCCACAGCTGGGGCTGGGCATTGCTCCTCCACATGGGTTGGTTTCTTTGGCTTTATTTATGGACTTTTTTTGTCTGTCTCCAAAAAAGCTGGACCAAGCTCAAACAAATCAGATACCATACTGAGCAGTCACCAGCCACTGCAGCTGCCATTTCAGGTCACTGCTGCACCAACCCTGACCTGGAGGTGACAGGCATAACATTCCTTTGCCATTTAGTTCTCATTTCAACTCATTAAAAGCCTTTTGATTTTTGGGGGGTTTGTTTTAATTATTAATTTTTTATTATTACTATTTTTCATTGTGGAAGTAATTTGATGCTTTAGGTTAGTTTTGCACTGAGCACTTGGGGCTGAGCAAGAATATTTATTCCTGAGAACTTATTTAATTGGTAATTGTGTTTTACTTAGGAAAAAAAAAAAAAGCCACCCAACTTATTTTAAAGAAAAAATAATTAAAACCATCAGTTTACTCTCCATCATTTGGGGATGGAAACCTATATTTAATCATGCAATGGATTTTTATGATTTTTATTCTTGTGTTATAGCCAGTGTACAGTGGTTTTATCTCCTCTTTGTACTTGCAATAACATATTATTTGACCATGAATCACTTTAATGGATTGAAACATAAGCATGTGAATTGAAAAATAGATACATTAGTCAAATCAATAAATAAATATGAAAATATATTTCTACTATGAAAAACCATCTTGGCTACTGTGTCCTCCAAGTTGGACAGAGAAAGCTGAAATATATAGCTGTAAAATATGGCTTGCCGTGTCAACTAGCCAGTGCCTGCAGCCTAAAAGGAATTTTGAGCACTGGGTAAGTAGTATTTCATCAACAAAATCATAAAATAAAGACATTAAAATGAAGGAATGATTGAGTGCTGCAGGACGTTTGTAAAATCACCCTTCAGACTGGGGCTGGAGTAGTTTAGTATTAGGCATTGCATACTTTTCATATAAATTTGCTTACAAATAGCATGTCTTAACAAGCAATATTGCCAGGCTGCCCCTATAGCAAAGATTTTTTTTTTTCCACTCTGTTGCTAAACAAACTCAACTCCTGTGTTCTGTGGCGTGGCTCTGGCTGGTATAAATAACACAGCCTTAATAGTGCAACAGGAATCCAGTGGAAAGCTTCACACCCAGGATTAAGGCTCTGCAATCCATTAAGACAGCTTTGGAGCTACCACCAGCCAAAAAAAAAAAAAAAAAGCCTTTTTCAGGTGTTTGTTGCTGTGAAGGGTGATCCATGGAGGGGTTTGGAGCCTGGTTCTGCTTTATAGGACATGGGGGTAAATCCAATTTCATTCATCTCAGCTTGGTTGGATTTACACCACTCTTAACAGCAGAAAATGATCCTTTTTCTTTTTAATCCACATTTGTGTGACATTTGTTCTAACAGGTTTATATTTTCCTATTCAACTTCTGAAGCTGATAAACAACCTTTAGGGCTCTGGATCAACAGAAGCAAAAGGCAAAAGGGAGATGTTAATTGTTCATCCTACCTGGTCTAGGGATAAACAGGCTTCAGTGCCTTCTTGTAGCTGACACACAGTTCAGAAGAGAGGAGCTTTCCATTCCCTTTCAAGTTGCTAATTAGCTCTCTAAGAGAATGACAAAAAAAGTCCAGACTTTACCAAAGTTTATTTGCATTTTTCTACCTTGACATATTATGCAAATATTGAATTGACATTTGCATATGACAGGGAGATCTGATATTATTTCACTTCAAGCCCCTTCAAATGCTGATGGAAAGGAAAACTGTGATCCAGTGTCTGATCTGTTTCTGTGTGGTTTATGTCCTGGACTGTTACTTTTTGACTGCTGTATTTTGCACCTGAACTAGATTTGTATGTAGCCATCCCAGATACCCCTGCTGTAATGTCTTTGATGTGAAATTTGGATAATGAGTACACTTAGCATTACTACTTAGGAAGCATTAGTAGTTAGTACTTACTAGGAGGAGTCAGCATTACTACTTAGTAAGCATTAGGAGTTAGTAGTTGCTAGTAGGAGTCAGCATTACTACTCAGTAAGGTGAAATTTCAGATGAAGATAAAACTAACAAAAAATGATTGTGGACCCAAGAGCAACAGATCTGGGTTGGGTTGTGGCATAACAACTGCAAAATATTCACCAAACCAGCAGTTAGAAGGTATTAGAGTAAAGGAAAATACTGTGAAGAAAACCCAAAACAAATCAAATTGAACCAAAAAACAACCAAGGCAAACAAAGAAAACCCAAACCAAACCGACTAACCAAAAAACAGTTGAAACCAAACCCAGCCAACCAACCAAGCAAACAAAACCCCCCCCAAACAAACAAAAAAACCCCCCAAACCCCCAAATTGCACACTAAAAAATTTCCAGGTCATGACAAGATCTGATTGTAATTAATGTGGTTTGATGATGGTGCTGCTTCTTGTCGGGACACCCTCTGAGGTCCTTCTTGGTGTCCCTGGAGACACGCTGGACATCCAAGCTCAGTGGGGAGCTCCAGCTGAGGCAACCTCACAGGATCAGGCTCCTAACACCAATGTCTCCTGAACCTCTGCAAACAATCACACTTCAAATTATTGTGCAGCTTTATTGTGTTTTCAGCAATGTGCTTTGCTGGCAGTAGAGAGACAACTTCAGAGGTAATACCCTGGAATCTCTTCCTGTTAGAGATGGCTGTAGCTCATATATATAATGTGATTATTTCTTTCATTAAAGGAACTAAATAATGTTATTAGATTTTTTCTTCTTTCTTTTTTATGTTTTTCTTTATTCTTTTTTAGTGCATCAAATGGTTGATTTTACTGAGGCTGGAATGTTTCTTTTCCAGAAATCCAGAGGTCATTTATTACACAAAGCACCTTGCATTTGCAGAGAAGAAAGGCAGCAGCTTTAGCTGTATTTCTTGTGTCTGCTTCCTCATTGCCTGAGTGTGAAAACTTTATTGCTCATTATCTACTGGGCTGTGATGAAGTGACAGATGATTTATTGGGAGCCAAAAACTGTGTTTCAATGGTGAACATTTTTATCCTTTTGTGTTGCAGCCTGCCAACCCCTCTAACTGCTGAGGCAACAAATAAAGAAAACTCACTGCTGGAGGGCCCTGTGCCTATCACTCATAAATGTCCACATTTCAGATCCCACTCTGGTTCTAATTTGATTCAATTCCCTTTTGTTGCTTAAAAATTCAATTTGTTTAATTGAGCTGTTTGACAGTAAAATCTGAATTCCATGCATTTTAACCATTCATATTAAATTTCCCACCACATAGTACTTTTATTAATGTGCTTTAAAAGAGGTCACTTTAATTTAAATTTGGTGACCTTACAAGCTTATAAAAAGATCTATATGCTATCCTCCTCCAACAGAAATTAAATGGGAGAAACCTAAGCTAATGTTACAGTAGATATTTCTGACCATGCTTTGGAGTTCTGCAGGAATGAAAGCCTGCACTGAGAGGCTGGGAAGTGTCTGAGCCCTTCCCAGATTGTTTTCCAGAGGAAAAGCAGTGGTGGAGCAGAAGAACTTCCCGTGATGGGTCAAAGGAACTGTTCCAATTCACGTGCAGGTTAAGGCTGAAGTTTCAGGGTTAGTCATGCTGCAGTGTTTCTTTGTTCAATAACTACCTTTTCCTTGGCTTGCCTTTCTTTCTTTTCTATTTTTAGAGAGTGTTACAGAGGGGTTTTTTTTTGACATTTAAATAGCTAAGCATCTTTTCCTTTAGGATTAATAAGAATTATTGGAACTGGTGCAAGACTGTAAGGTTTAGTAAACTTTAATCTGTAAAATTTAATAGCAATATCCAAGTCATTATGAGTATATAGGATGCTGTATGGCTTTACAAACACTTTTAAGCAGTGAGTTATGTTACAAGAATGGGTTTGCTGTGTATCATTACATCCAGGTAAATGCCAGGATGATGACATAATTGGTAGTTGGGAGTAAAATACAACCCTTGTAAAATGTTACTAAGGTAAATGCAGCAGGATTATAATTCATTATCCATAAACATGACGAGGAGTTATTCCTCATTGTGTGAAATGCAGAACAACCTGAGCTCACCCGTGTTCTGCTGCTTCTTCATTACTTTATCTGCAATTGGAACAACACTCTCACCACAGATCTCTTTTGCTTATTTTGTTATTCCCCATTAATGATTTACCAACATCATCCCCCCCCTCCCTCACCCTGAATTCACGAGAGGTTCCCGTGCGCCTTCCCCCCCAACGGTACTCGTGATAGACCAAGTCCTAAAAACTAGCCTCATTAAGAATGATATCCTGCCAGCTTCAGACATGGCTAAATTTATGACCTGGGATTAAAGGTCATATGAGCATTTCAACCATTAAACCAATCCCAGTCCCCAATACCTGCAAGCCCCTGGTAAACCCCTGTTTCTGGCAGAAACACATTTCTTTTCTTTCTTTCTTCCTTCCTTTTCTGCAGCACGATGCCCGTTCTGTTAGTTTCTGCTAAAGACATCCAGTAATAGTTTGAGAGCAACAGAAGCCTATTTTGTACCTGTTCAGCTTGCAAGTGTGCTAGCCCTAGGCTACTGTTTAACTTTTAACCCTCTTGTTCACACAGCGTACATGCATAAAACGACAATGTAACCACATAATGAAGCAAAGCTTCGTCACCTTCGCTTTATGCTCTTTGCTATAGGACACGTTTCTCTCCACCTTGAAAATCACTTTGGAAAACCAAACCAAAAAGAACACCCCCCCAAAAAAAAAACAACAAAAAAACCCCCAACCAAAACAAGCCACCAACCAACCCAAGATGCCTCCCCATAAAATGAGCCATTATGCTGGGGGTTTTTCACCCACATTGAATCGCAGACCTGTGATGCTCCCTGTGTATTAAGAGGGTTTCCAAGGCAAAAAGAAATCATTCAGCTCCAAATGATTTGGAGGAGGAATTTCTTTTGCAATTCTTTTTATTTTATTTTATTTTTTTTTCCTGGTGTCTGATTTTAAACAGTTTTATCAAGCTTCCACTCTATGTGCCAAACACTCTCTTGTCAGGTGGAGGATGAACTACAGTATAACTGTGAGATATTTCTTTCCCTCATAACAATCTTGGAGCTGGAGCCTGTGATGAATTATTTGTACCATCAGGAGGAAATTCCCCTCTTCTGCACTTAAACCTGGCAAAATTACAGACTGACTGTAGCAGAGCAAACATCTGATGTGACAGCTGTAGAGCACACGGAGATCCATTGGTCCATTGGTTAATCAGCAGATTTTAATGGTGCTGGGGAATATGTGGGGAGCAGTGTCCTGAATTAGAAATGGCTCTTGTCTTCTGGTTAATAGGACAAATCTTCTACCTGGAGATGAAGGATTCCTGCTGGTTTAATGCTTCCAATGTTTAAAGTTGAAAAAAAAAAATGGAAGAAAAAGAAAAGAATGTGGAAAATCTGCCATAATTCAGAACACAAAAAGGAAATCCTGTGGATGAGTCAATTATATGGTTCCTAATGACCATTCAGCCTGGAGGCCTTGTGTGAGAAGTAGAGGAAATAGGAGAAGATTAACTTGGTTAACCTTCTGCATTTCCCTGTGCCAGGCAGGTACTTGGCTTACTGCATTCCCTCCTCTTTAACCCACCCTGTTATTTCCAGCTTCAGCTGGGGGAAGCTTGAGTTTCTACAAGCCTTTCCCCAAATTCATGTGTATTTGCTCTTTGAGTTTTATACTCATAATCAAAATGATACAAAAGGTCCAAGGCTGCATTGGAAAGTTAACTGGGATTTAGGAGGATGGGTTGTGTCTACCTGTCATTGTCAATGTGTCCCATCATATGCTCAGGAAAAGTAAGTTCACAGTTTTTCTTAGGCACCTCATTATTAGGGATACCTCCTAGAAATTTGAAATCTCCCTGGGATGAAAAGTAAAATATCAGAGGCCCCTAAAGACAGCAGGATCTTCAGTGAGCTCAAGGCTTGGCCAAGTGTAATCATGATAATGATAAATAACCATCATTTATTTTGCTACGAGTCCATATCATTTAGGACCTCATAGAGCTCCACAATAAAATCAAAGAAACATTAACTTGAAGGAAACAAATGAGAAAACAAACATTAGCAGATGGGCCAATCAGCTACAAAAATAAACAAATCAGCAGGTCAGAGACTGGAAGGGAAAGATGAGCAAATGCCTTTGGAGCAGGGATTTGGGTGGAAGTGACGAGAAAAGACAGATGAAGACTGAAAGGCTTCTGTCCCTCAGTGTCCTGGTGGCACAGCACCTTCACACACCTTCAGGTAAAGCTATGGTGCCACTAAGGAAGTGGCTTTCTAAAATCTAAATTCTTTGTGTTTCCAGATTTCTGATTTCTGAATTAGAAGTGTTTGCAGCATCCCCTTTTTTATCCCCAACTCTGAAGCTCCCTGAACACCTCCTGGAAGCCTTATCTCTAGGCACAGTGGGATGGAGATGTTGCGTATGTTACACTGAGACAGACAGTGGCAAACTGCAAAAGTCTGGGCTCTGGATATGCTTTTTTTCTTTGGACCTACCTTCATTACTGACACCCAGATTTAAAGAGAATATAAAAGAAAAAGGAAAACATTATGAATCTTTTTTGGACCTTTGGAGTGTTGAATCTGGCTCATGCATCTGGGGCTGCGAACCTCCCACATGCCCAATTCCCAATAAATTCATGGTCCATAGGTGAACTATGGTTGGCATAAGCATTTTTTTGTCAAGGCCAGTAGGATCTTGCTGCTATGTGGAGAATATTATTATTATTTACTGCTATTGCTGGTACTCACTTGCAGTACAGTTGGACCTTAAACTTTATTACACTAAGCAGCAAATAAATGCTTACTGGAAAACCTCCTTCTCTGAACTTATGGAAAAATGTCTTGATAAAGCACTTAATGAAAGCAATTAATTGCAATTTGTTATTCTCACTGTATGGTTAGCAACCCCTCTATTTAAAGGGGAGGGACTGTGCAGATCTGGCATGCCAACAGACATGAAAGCCATTGAGCTGTGATAGCAGATGGTTTTTATTTTATTTTTTAGTTAAAACTCTTGAAAAGGTTGTAGAGGTACCTTCAGCTAAGCCTTCTTTTGCCTCAAAACAATGAAACAGTAAAGCTCATGGGAGCGCTGGAGTTTGCTCCTCATACCATCTTCTTTGGGTTCATTTGTATTTAAGAAGTGCTTACTTTTGGTATGTGATGATGAAATGGCCTCAAGTTGTTACACCAGGAGAGGTTTAAGTTGGATATTAGGAAAATCTTCTTCACAGAAAGGGTTGTTAGGCATTGGCCCAGGCTGCCCAGGGCAGTGATGGAGTCACCATTCCTGAAGGGATTTAAAAACCAAGGAGATGTGGTGCTGAAGGACATAGTTTAGTGGTGACCTGACAGTGCTGGTTAAGTGTTGCACTTGATGATCTTAGAGGTCTCTTCCAACCAAAACAATTCTATGAAGCATGATGGAAGGGAAAGAGTAATAAACAGCAAAGCCAATACTGTTCATAGTTACATGAGTAATGTTAGGATGAATCTTGACAACAAGCACAAAGCATTTTTTATGCTTTTTAGAAACATGAAACAATATGCACAGGCATATTTAAGCCTTTTCCTTCTGCCTGGTTTGTATCAGGCCAGAACTTCATGATGAGGTCAGCAGGAGAGGAGGCAGGACGGAGCCTGGGTGGCTGTGCCCCACCATGCCTGGGCTACCCCACAGACACTGCAGTGCTCATGCAGCTCCAAGGAAACCAGAACCAGGTACCCTGAGCCTGCCAATCAATCTGTAGTGACTGCATTCAGATTATTTAACACCACAAAAGTAAATAAGTGATGATTGGTAAATGGACAAATCTAGTGCACTTTAATGCACTGGAGTAGCCATAAAACCTGCCTTCTCCCTGAGCTCATGACAGTAACTTTCCTTTGTGACTTTGGACATTGTAAGTGGAAGAAATGCTGTTGGCAGACATGTTCCAGGTCATAGAACAAGATTGCATGATCAATAATGCTGAAAGCAAACTTCAGGGCAAGAAATACAATTCCTGACATCAACAAGACAAAAGATGCCACTAAACGTTCTGTGCAGAGAGGGCTCTTGTTGAGGAGGTGCTGTGAGGTCTGCAAGGCTGCCTAGAGAGGGTGTTGGAACAGGCTGCCCAGAGAGGGTGTGGAGTCTCCTGCTGTGGAGAGATTCCAACCTCAACTTGCTCTGGAGAGATTCCTCCCATCCAGGAGGTGATCCTGGACAACCTGCTCTGGGTGACCCTGCTGGAGCAGTGGGGTTGGGCTAGATGATGGCCAGAGGAGATCCCTTCCAATGCCCAACATGCTGGGATTTTGTGGTTGTTTGTCTTGCTCTGGGGTGCTGAGCTTTGATTTAATTTCAGAGTTAGAAGAAAAGAAAAGAAAAGAAAAGAAAAGAAAAGAAAAGAAAAGAAAAGAAAAGAAAAGAAAAGAAAAGAAAAGAAAAGAAAAGAAAAGAAAAGAAAAGAAAAGAAAAGAAAAGAAAAGAAAAGAAAAGAAAAGAAAAGAAAAGAAAAGAAAAGAAAAGAAAAGAAAAGAAAAGAAGAAAAGAATTAAGGATCAGTAGCAAAATTTGGCTTTGGCTCTAAATTCATATTCCTCTACTTTCTCAGAGTTTGGGGTGGCCAAGCCTAAGGTTTTGGGTTGAGTCCAATCCAATAAAAAGCTCTAGGTTTTATTCTTATGTTGGCAAACTTCTAGATCTATTTATGTTTCTTAGTATGCTGAGACTTTATAAAAGCTAAAATCCTTCCCATGGCTTCCCTTACCAAGTTTTCCTAAAAAGCAGACATTATTTTAGGCTATATCTGCAAAAGGATCATTAAAATTATGCCAGCTTTACTTTTCATGTGCAGTGTTGATTAACCTGGGATAGTTCATAACCACACACGTGCCCACCACCCCATGGGAGCAGGTAGCTATGCACTGAATCCTGCTATCTTCCCCCCCGAATTTTACCTTTCCAAGTCCCATTTTCTCAGCAGATCAAACCTAAGAACTTTGAGATCTCCTTAAACCCCAGAGCTTGCCAAGACTTATGCAGGTGCTGGAGAAGTCTGTGGTTATGCTTTTGTTTCCAGGGCATCCTCAACAGTGGTTTAACTGGGATGGCTGGAGGTGGAACCTGTGGCCCTGGGAAGGTCTACCTGCAAGGACATAGGTGAGCTGCAAAATCTGTCCCTATGTGTCCCTAGCAGTAGGGCTTGTTTCTGTGAGATGTTCTGCCCCCCTGAAAAGGCAGGAACTTTTTGGTTTCCCTCTTTGCAATCATCTTTTCCTCTTTTGTCCTTCAAAACAAGCCCTGTTGTAGGACAGCGGGAGAGAAGAATATCCTGACTCATTTTTTAGCAGGGCCTTGTGACTGGACAAGGGATGATAGTTTTAAACTGAAAGAGGGAGATTTAGATTAGATAGAAGGAAGAAATATTTTCCCCTGAGGGTGGTGAGAGCCTGTCCCAGGTTGCCCAGAGAGGTGGGAGATGTCCCATCCCTGGAACCTTTACAGATCAGGTTGTTTGGGGCTGTGAGAAACCTATCTGGTTGCAGATGTCCCTGCAGACTGCAGGGGGTTAGGCTAGATGACCTCGAAAGGTCCTCTCCAACCCAAACCATTCCATGATTCCATGATTCTAAGGGTGAAGGTATCACACTGAAAACATTTACAAACCATCTGAACCATCTTTGATAGCTCTTGTAGCTCATGAGAGAGACTGAAATGACACAGAATGGAAAAATTATTTACCATGAGCTCAGAGGTTGTCCACATCCCTGATCCTGCTTATAGCATTCCCATCATTAAAGCATCTTTGGGTGCCTAAAAGCTTAAAACCATTTGGTTTTTGTTTTTCCTAAAGGTAACTTAGGTACATTCATGGCTTTCTTCCTGGAGACTGCAGTTATCTCTGGGACTGTAGTTACCATCCAGGTATGATTATCCCCATTCATTCACAGACAGAAAAATCAAGGTAAAAAGAAAGGAAGGCAGCATCTCCTGTGGGGTTAATCTCTATGAGCCCTTCTCTTGAAGGTGGTTAAATAGCAATGGAGGTTTGGTTCTTTCACGGGATCAGGGTCTTTGGGTAGGGCTACTCCAGACCTAGCTTTACCCAGAAACACTCCAGCTCCGCCATCACCTCTCCTCTCCCTTCTTGCAGCTGCCTTTACGTCCCCAGCATAAATCCTCTTTACTCAGGCTTTGTGTCTGGGGGCCCAGCAGCAGCGTTTGTTCCCAGCCGAGGTGCAATGCCGAGGCACCGGCAGGAGGGGGAATACATGCATATATCTATTTATACAGGTATAAATATATTAATATAAAATATATGCTCCTTCCCCACCCACCTACCCCCCCACGCCCCCAACAACCACAGGCAGACACGGAGGGAGATTTGGGCTCCAAATTGTCAGGCTTTAATAGATTTAAATCAGGCTCTTAATGCTATTTTAACCTATTTTTTCGTGCGTGTTTAGTAACAACAGTCATCTTAAATTGTAGTGGCACATGGCCAGAGGGAAGAGAGGTGTTAATGAGACTCACTATAAATGGAAGGAGCTCGGGAGTGACAGTTTTCCAGAGCACTGTTGGCATCGGATCGAAGAGACAGGTGGTGGCACAGGGCTGACCGATCACCTCAGATAATGATGAAAGAGGAGTGACAGGGGTGAAAGATTCAAGGACCACTGAAGAATGGAGCAGAGGGGGGAAGGCAGGGGCCATCAGCCAGCCTCGACAGGCACGGCCGGCTCCCCGCGCACTGCTCGCTCCGGTGAAATATGAGAGGGGCTGATAAGGGGGAAGCAGAGTATTATCGATATCAGATGTGGAAATGAGTGGACTTAGTAACCTATCTACCATTTGGAGTAAGTATTTACGGTTTCCATGACCAGAATCAATCAGGTTTGAAATTCATTCTTATTTGGCAGAGGAAATGTGCACTTAACCTTTACATTTCGGGGTCTGCTGATGAATATTGACCTAGAAAAATATCCCAAAGGTGTTCGGTGCGACGAAAAGTTATTTAATGATTTGGGAAATGATTGCTTGGACCACGGGGACTAAATATTTAGATCGGAAATCCTAACTTTAGATGGGTGCTGGACCAGGGTGCAGATGATTGCTACACTGAGAGCCCTCCAACCTCTCATCAACCAGCCATAAATCAGGAGGATGGAGGAGTTCAGACAGCGCAAATTCTGGTGACAGCCACGTGATGGACTCACGGGGGAGAAAATGAAAATTCATTCCCTGACAACCTGCTACAGGCTGCAGGTATGGCAAAGGGGGAGAAGCTAAATAGATCTGTATCAGCTGTGAGGATGGCAGACCCCCATCGTATGGAAATGCACCAGGAGGGGAGGTGAAAGCCAGAGCCGCACACAAAATGCTAAAACGTCAGTGGGGCTGAATCACCTGAGCAAAGATTATATAAAAATGTAAATTGCCTGTTCCTGACCCAATCCAGTTTCAAAATGAAGGGACAAAGAGTGACAGGAAAGGTGCTATTATTACAGATTCAGGGTGATGCACAGTCACTGCTCAGCTTCCTCTTTGGCAGGGGCTGGGAGGCAAGCTCAGAAGCTGCGAATAATTTCCCTGCAACTGCCCTCTCCTATTTATGTACCCGATCAGAAGGCTTTGGGGATGAAGGGAAAGGATCTGGTGGGTTCAAATGAGCAGGATCCCTTCAAATCTGTTCTACATGGGGATTTCACTCCATGATGTTTCTTTCTTTCTTTCTTTTTAAATCTAACAGAACTTCCTCCAGATTTTCAGGGTGGGGTTAAATATTAAATTCGCTTTAAGAAAGATTATTTTATAAAGCTCTTCTCACTTCTGTGTGAGGCATGATCTTCAAGAGGAGCAGGAATGGCTCTGAAATGCACAGACTGCTTGGCTTTACAAAAGATCTCACTAATGGGCTAGATCAAGTATTGTTATCCTTAAAATTAAATGCCAGTGTTGAAATCTCCCTTTTTAGAAGAGGAACGTGCCGTTAATAAGTTTTAAGGCTCTGGATTAAATAACCGAAAGTGCATTATTATTGGGTTAATAATTACTTGAGCTATGTTCAGATTTTTGGTCATCTTCCCTGCATTATTGCAGTGCAGAGGCAAAATTTCACTCATATATTTGACTTAAATGACAGTCTTTTGGGATTTGCAACAGAAATTATAACTTCTGCTGCAATTTACATGTTAAGTTCTGTAACCCCGTGATAGTTCAACCATTTGTAAAAGAACAGTAGGTGGCCTAGTGGTCTAATATTCAATGAATAATTTTATCTTACATCAAGCACAAGGTCCAGTTTAATGTTTCATTACATTAAAATTACACCAGGTGACATAAACTTTGTAATTAAAAGAGCATAACTTTGCCAAAATGGTATAGATGAATCTCGTGAAAAATCAGGACATTTAATCAAGCCCTTATGTGGTTATAAACCTAGTCTGGGTTTGTGTGTACGTGGTGCTACCTGTTGAAAACAAGCTGTGTTTATTGTCACTGACTGCCTATAGTGCTTGGAGATTTAGTTACTTGATATTTTACACCTAAGAAGTCACACTGTGGCACAGCACAGCAAAAACAAATAATACAGCGGAACAACATCCCTGCAGGATGCTGACTCCCTTGGTGGTGAATGCATCTCAGTGCAGTTGGGTGTCTCTGACTGCGTTTGCCTTTGGGAAAGCCAGTGAGGTGCCATGGCCTGGCTGTGCTCTGGTTTGGCACCCAACACAGCTGGAGAGTGCTGGAGAGCATGTCCTCCTCCAAGGCAGTGTGGAGAGTGAGATGCCCTCGGGTTCTGGGAATTGGGAGAGGCATCGCATCCCTGGGAGCAACCCCCAGGGCACATCAATCTCCTCTTCAAATTGCTTCTTAATGGCCCGAGAGCTTTCCAAAGGGAACTGCATCACAGTATGGTTTTGCATTAGCTTTTATTTGTCTTTCTAGATATTACCATTAGTCATCATTAGTTATGAGGCAATGGCAGATATCAATTAGAAGATGAAGTATGACCAAAGTCACGTGCAGGTGGTAATGGAGCTGCTGCAGAATTAGCTCCTGGCAGCGCTGCAGTGTGGTGGCTCCACAATCCCTCCTCTGCTGTGGGCATTTTGATTTTGTGGAAGCTTGTGACCCTGACTTTTGTTTTGTTTCATTGCTCTTTCTTCTGTTTTTATTTTATTCTTTTTTTCACTGGAGTGAGTAGAATCAATGAACTCATCCTTGTCAAGCTGGACTTAATAGACTAAAGGTATGGCATACCCATCTGGGCTGAGATCTTTGCTCTCTTTCACCTCAAATTAATTTTCTTTCTCATTTAAAATTAAAATACTTAATTATTCCACAGGTATAAACAAGAGCAGGAGAAGACTGCTAAGGGAAATGTTGGTCCTGGCATAAAAACCAGACTAAAAGAGCTAGAAGATACTCTTTAATGTCTCAAGATGGTTCCAGTCGCTGCTTCCTAAATCGTGGTCTCTGTGCTGATGTTCTGAGAGCGCTGTGAAGGGCAGGTGGGTAATGGGAGTTTCATTGCACAAATACATTTATTGTCATAATAGGAAAAACAGAGTAATTGTAAGGGTTTGGAGAGAACTGACAGAGCTCAGGTTTGTGTCAGATACAGTTCACTCCATGCAGCACTAATTGATGCATTAGGAGTGTTTGTTAAGATACATTAACCAACTAGTTTTTATTGTTCTTTGAGAGGAAAGGTTATATTAACCCCATATTTTCCACTGAGCTTTATTTTCTTCTTTGAGAACCATGGTCTACTGATCACATGGGGTAGATAAAGAAACAGAAAGCATATTTTAAAGGTATGGAAAAGACACATAAAGATGTACAGAAAAAAAGGCAATTTTTGGAAGTGCCAAAAAACCCCCCCCTGCCTTTGCTGCAGCTGCTTGGCTTTTTAGGCACTAAAAAAGGTTACTAAACACACACCCAACTGCCTTCCCAAATCCCATCCCCTTTAGTTTGCAGAGCCTGGGGGCGGGGGCGGGGGGGGCCGGACCCATGGTCTGGTTTTCCAGCAGGATGCAAGGCTGGGCTCCATGTCTTCCTCTGTGCATGGGCAGTGGGTGAGACATCAGTGGCAAATGTGCTGCACCTCCTAAAACTAATAGCCCGGGCTCCAACGTGATGTTATCTGCTCTGCTTTCCGTGCAGATACAGCAGGAATGACTGCATCTCTTAGGGCAGGGTCTTCTGCAATGTTAATTTTGAAAGCCATTTCTCTCAATCTGTAATTGTATCTTCTTTGTCAGAAAAGTAGGAATTTCTTAGAGCAAAGGGGATTCATCTCAGTCACTGTTTTCAAACAGTTTGAGTTAGGTAGTTTCTGTAAGACTATCATTTCTTTTCTTTCAAGCCAGTTAAATTTTGCCTGAGGCTAACATTTTATACCCAGAATAAATCTTACTAAAATTAAGAAACAGAACATACAGATGCCCTTATTCCTGGCCCACAGATGTTACCAAAATCTGATTAAAAAACCCCTTAATCTTCTGCTGCACCTTTTCATTAGGGCAATAATTTTTTTTTTTCTTTTTTTTTTTTTTTGGCCAAATATCTGGCAGAAGAGAGTAAGGGGAAAAAAACCCCAAAACAAAACAAAGCAAAAAAAAGTGAAAAATAAGAGGTTTTGATGATCAGCATCTTTGAAAAGACTGGTTGAACCTAGTGGGAGAAAGGAGGACTTGGGGTAATCCATGTGCTGAAATATTTTTGCTTCTTTTTTTCTAGAAAATGTGCAATTTGGTCAGGCAGAAAAAATTGAACAGAGCCTTCCAAGCAATAAATCACTGGATTGCTGGTGACATTCATACAATGCGGATATAGTGTTAACTGTATGAGTCAGACAGCCCTTACTGCACTCAGCCTGTTCCTAGGAGGTGACCTTGCCACGGTGTAGTAATCAATCATTCTGGCACAGGACACACTGTTTTTGTTTAATATTACACTATTGGAATATATAGTAAACAAAGTGCAAAGGGAAATTTCGAAAGCAAGCACTATATAAGGGGGTGCTGTAATATTTTGCAGCCTGAGGAGTGCCAACAGCATGCTCTGTGCTCTACATCTGCCTCTAGATTACTAACTTTAGGCTGTTAGCAGCAGCAAAGCAGATGTGACTATACCCAAATACTTCAACTCTCTGCACAGCTCGAGAGGAACAATTCAGTGGAAATATGAAGTTAGGATTACAAATAATAAAGAGAGAGAAAAGATTTACTACCAGGGATGCTGCTGTCTAACATTTCTTATTTTGGCACTTTTATACAGTGTATACATCACCATTTTCCCAGCCAAGTGACAGAGCAGCAACATCCTGGACAGCCTGAAAACAAAAAAGAATTAAGCAAACAAATCTTAATTAACTAGTAAAAATTCTTTTAGTGTATGATAAGCAAAGTGTTGCTGCTTATAGCCAAGAGGTTATATTGGATTTCCATGCATGAGTTATGCCATGAGACAGTGAATTCATGAAAGTTTGCTGTCAGTGACTAGGCTGAAGGAAGACAAAGGCAAACTCTTTTGAATGGAAGGGAAATATATTTGGTTCTTACTGCTTTCATATACAGCAGAGATGAAAGATAATTCAGTGGTAATTGTCAGAGAGGTAGCATTAATGTCGAGTTTGTGCTGGGTTTTCACGTGTGTGAGCCACAAGGTACATGCTGGTAAGAGGAGAAGAACCAAGTTTCTTCTACCTAAGATTTTATTAGCTATAAACATGGACATGCATCATTTTTTTTTTCAATACTGCAGCCTACTTCTATTTTTCTGTGCTTCTGGAGCCACCCTTGAGCCATCTGATATTGAGAAGTGATCTGGGGCACTGTTTGGGGTGACCAAACATGCCCACATGCTCTCACACATCCAAACAGCTTGAAAGGGAGAAAGCACACAAAGTTTTGGCCCTGGATTGCAGAGGGAGACAGTTGTGGTGACACTTTCCAAGGTGATCTGTAGGTTTTCTTCAAAAGGGTTGGATGCTCTTTCAACTTGAAACAGTTGAGAAATGATGCTCTAAAGTGTCCATCACCGGGAGATGAATTGTTCTTTCATAGCAGCGTGCCCTGACAGACCAGGGTTGGAACAGCAGAGAGGCTGCACCAGCACCCACCCCTCCTCTGCTGTCCTGGGCAAACAGAGATGCTGTTGACCAAAATCTTCCTGTTTTCTTATTTTTCCATGGTGTTTGGAAACCATTTGGATTATGCTAATATTCTGCTCAATTTCTAAGCAGCTCCTTGGGGAGCATGAGGAGACCCAGTCAGCAGAACCCCAGTCCAGCCCTCAGAGGTGAATGAGATGGGCAGAGTTGACCCCAAACCAAAAAGCAACCATGAGAAGCCCATGAGGTAGCAGATTTTGAGTTTCAGAAGCAGTACCAACATCTACATGTCTGGTAGGCTCTGTGTCTACACTTTTTGTCCCCCAAATGCCTCCACAGTTGTTCTGGGTTGCAAAGCCTGTGAATTGTCAATGCAACATAAGTGTGACAGGGCAGAGTTGCACCTAGCTATGGTTATTTCATACTTGGGCAAAAATCAAGTTTCATTCTGCTATTTAGGCCCATGCCATGGGTCCATGTTATATTTGCTTGGACACCAGAGCTGAATCCATTTCTCCTCAGATCAGTGTTCTAGGGGCAGGTTGTGGTTCCTTGCAATGAATTTGGTGACCAGCTTCATGAGCTGGCCCCTAGAACGTGAACATACAATCATTATAGACCTTACTGCTCTCTACAACTCCCTGAAAGGAGAGAGATGGGAGTTGGTCTCTCTCCCAAGTAACAAGTGATAGGAGAAGAAGAAATGGCCTCAAATTGCACTGAGGAAGGTTTAGGTTGGAAATTAGGAACAATTTCTTCAAGGAAAGGGTTGTCAAGGTCTGGCCCAGGCTGCCCAGGGCAGTGGTGGAGTCATCATCCCTGGAGGGTTTCCAAGGGTATGTAGATGGGGTGCTGAGGGACATGGCTTAGTGGTGACCTGGCAGTGTTGGGTTAACAATTGGACTTGATGATCTTAAAAGTCTCTTCCAACCAAAACAATTCTATGATTCTGTGTATCTCATACTGTAATTATTTCTTTTCCTTCTGAAGGAAGGAGTCATAAGGTCTTGGCACAGTAAGTGTCTGGTTGTTTTCAAGGAAAAATTAGCTTTTCACCCAGCAGATAAATGTGGGATGCATGAAGTCTTCTCAAATTCCAAATTCTGTCCTTTCATCTAGTGTTCATATTTCTGAGTTTCAGCCAAGAAGAGAAAGAAAGGGGAAAGAAGTATCTAAGTGCTCTCTCAATTTGTCCATGACCTCATAGGCTTCTTTAGTTTCAATATATATGCACCAGAAAGTAAGAAAACCCAGCCTTGTAGTAAAGCCTTGAGCCAGTGTAGGTTTACATGGGTGTACCTGAAAGGAGAGCTTGGCTTAGCATTAGGGAAAGCAGCAAATTAAATATGTTTCCCAGGACATTTAATTTTGCAATAAAGTTCTTGGCAACCACCTTTTGTGTTTATCTGCCATGGATGTTCCAAACCAGGCTGATATTATTTTCCTGGAAGAAAATATTGCAGAAAGAGATATTGAAACACACACACAAAAAAATGGGGTTTTGAAACTTTTAGTCTATTAGTTTCAAAGAGGTATTATGGTTCTTGGCAGGAAATAATGAATTACTACAAAGATGTTTACTGTTGGATGCTGACTGCTGATGTTGATTTTATCTGAGTGGTTTAATCATTTTACAGACTAATATATCCATTCAAGATGGGAATATTTGAAGTTATAGAGGGGTTAGCTATGCATTATTAGCCTCTCCAGGAATAATGAGGACTTATTACCAGACACCCCACAAAGACTTCAAATAAGGAAGTTCTCCTTAAACCTAAACCACCCACTTTCCAGGTTAATCAGAAGAAGGAAGCCCAGGGAAAACCACTGCCAGGCTAACCTGGATTCAGTGTGCAGAAACACTATAAAACCCCACACTGGTTCCCTCCCAGAATCCTATTACAGACCGATTGCAATGCCTCGAATCAGCTGGGAATGATCATTTTCGCTCCAGTACCGCTACGGTGTCCTACCTCCTGTTGCAGTAATGGGTGTCAGGTACTGTTTGGGCTAGAAAGGATTAAGCTATCACCTCCCTGCTGTGTGTTAATTTATTGCTTCAGACATTTTCATATCTGATTCATTTTCACTGCTGGGTGAAGTTGGACGTCTCGGTGGCCAAAGCCACCAGCATCCAGCGCCGTGAAATGGCTTCAGACTGGGGGCACATTGGCGGCGGCACCAGGGGAAAGACAGAGCAGCCAAACCTCCAGCTCCTCAGGAAACAAGGAAGGAGATTGTGATGAGATCTCAGTGCTAGACATCATCCCATAATAGCTTTATTTCCTCAAGAAAATGAAGGGTCACCTCTGCACACGAAACGACATAAAAAATGTTGTGTTGAGGGTGTTTGTTTTCTTGGTTTTTTCTTTCTCTTTTCCCCTGGTTTTGTTTAGTGATTATGTAGAACCTGCTGAAAAGGTGTTTATTTCTATTTGTAAATTGAAGGCACTGGGTGTTGTTCTCCAGCTTTGCCCCAGGCTCTGTTGGATATGATGATGGAGACACGGGAGGAGAGGACGCAGAGGGAATCTGGCTGGAAAAACAAAGCCAGGTTTTGTCATTTCGTGCCTCTCCATGCAGGCAAAAAGTGAGCTAATATACCTTAAACAGGACATATAAAGTAAAAAATGAGCATGCTAAAATAAATAACAACTGGGAAGCACTGGGGCCAACCCCAGTAAACAGATACAATGGAGCCATCAGCCTGAAAGGAGAATAGGGCCCCCAAAACCCCACCCTCATCCTGCTACCTCACCGTCCACTCTCACCCCCCAAAAAGGTCAAGCACCTGAGGTTGTTTTCCTGCATCCTGTTTCTGCCTCATTCGTGATACATGGGTGATGGAGACCCTCACCCTGTCAGGTGTGTGTTGGACATGGACACCTCTTGCTGGTTTAATTTCACACTTATCTATTGCCCATACACAAATAAATTCTCCCATACCATTTTATTGAATTTCTAGTAAGTTGGCAGACTAAAGTGATTTTTAACACTTCTCAATTGGATTTATGATTTCTATGTCATCCACCCTGCTTCTGACATTAGGAAATGTTCAACATGAGGGAATCATTCCCTGGCTCTTTTAACTACACTATAAAACATTTTAGTCTCCTTTCTTTCAGAAATCCATAAATGGCTAATTTAATCACAGCATTACAGCAGAAACTCTCAGTTTCTTCTGCTAATTATGTGGCTGAATTTTGGTGCTTAAATCATTATGATATGTTGAGGACAGGTAGGGAGAGAAGTGTCAGGACTTGGTCACCAAAAGCCAGACCATCTTTTGGTTTCCAAAGCATTGAGGGTCACCTGGACTTGGCTCCTCTTCATGTGCCATGCAGCATGGTATCCCCAAAAGCTGCTTTCAGGAGATCCAGACAAACCTGGGTACTTCCTGTGCTATACTTTTCAAAGCTGAGATTTCATAGAATCCCAGTATGCTAGGGTTGGAAGGGACCTCTGGGGATCATCTAGTCCAAACCCCCTGCTAAAGCAGGGTCATCCAGAGCAGCTTGCTCAGGGTCACCTTCAGCTGGGCTTGGAATCTCTCCACACAAGGAGACTCCACAACCTCTCTGGGCAGCCTGGGTCAGGGCTCCAGCACCCTCACAGCAAACAACTTTCTCCTCCTGCTCAGCTGGAACCTCCTGGCTTCCAAGCTGGTGCCCAGTGCCCCTTGGGCTGTCCCTGGGCTCCACTGAGCAGAGTCTGACCCCAGCTTCTTGCCCCCAGCCTTCAGCTCTTGCTCAGCATTGAGCAGCTCCCCTCTGGGGCTGCTCTTCTCCAGGCTCAGCAGCCCCAGGGCTCTCAGCCTTTCCTCCTGCCAGAGATGCTTCAGTGCCCTCAGCATCTTCCTAACCTCCACTGGACTCTCTCCAGTAGTTCCTTGTCTCTGGACTGGGGACTTATTCTTCCCCCTACCTGACCTACTTTGTTTTCCTTACAAATTAGGACCAAGCCAACCACAAAAAAAGCTTTACAAGCCACATGCTCAGTGGTGCTGACTGAGCCTTCCTTCCTCCAGTTAAAGCATGTTTGAATTTCAAAGGTGCACCGAGCAGGGTGGTGAGAGGGCTGATGGCTGTGTGAAAGTACACACACCACTGCTTGCCAAAAGCTCCAGCTCATTACAGCTATTCAACCTTTTGCTTGCCTGGCTTCCTGAAACTTGAGCTTGTAGGGTTTTGTGCTCTCCTAGGAAGTTTCTCACCAATGCTGACAGGCTTTTTTCATTGGAGGTACCTCCCACAACCTGGAGCAAGTGTGACAACCTTATTACTCCTTGTAAACTATGGGTTGGAGCTACAGCCATTGTCCTTATGACTTGGGTATGGGATCAGGCTGAATCCTTTTGAGGGTTGGACCCAGAGTTAGAGCCACTTGTGGGCTGGACTGAGAGTGCAAATCACTCTCTGTTCTTACAATGAAGGAAATTTTGGAGACTGTTCAAAGTTCTTGGGGTTCAAGAGGCTTCTGCACCTCCTGGCTGCTTGCCTACAGGTTCTAAGCCAAAAGTCTTTGGGTTATGCAGTAAATAAATGAAAAAGAAGTTGATGGTTGCATTAAGATTAATACCTAAAGGAAAGCTTTCTAAACTGTTTGAGCAGTTTTATCTGTGTAGATAAATGTCTAAAGGTTTGGACTCTGAATAAGATTTTATTGAAAGTCATTTGATCTGGTAATTGCCAAGATCCACCCTTCTCACAGTATTTATTTTTTCCTGTTTTGTGGTTTATGCAGTGAGTAATTTATTATACAAATGCAACTTATACATTCTGGCCAAAACCAGGAAATAAACCCAAATATCCCCCAAACCCTAGACCTTTGACTTGTTCTGCAGATCCTGCTTTAGCTCACTCCAGCAGCTTTATCTCTTTCTAGCAGAAATATACATATTATAACAGTATACAGAGTGATAATGAAGGATATAATAAGGGAAGAGTGGAATAAAACTATCTTCTATGTTGGCCCTGTTCCTTTATCTTCAAACAACACTGAATTTTTTGTGTCCCTCCAAAAATGTGCAGATCAGGTGGGCATGTGCCCTCCTCTTTGCCTCCCCTGGGACATCCCAAGCTCTAGTGGTCTCTATGGTTCAACCTGCCTTAATAACACTCTCTTGACAATTTTAAGTACATTTTCCACTTTTTAAAGAAAAAACCATCTTTTACATGCAGACTGCAGCTCACCCTGCTCCTGTCCCTTCATCATCTATCATCAGTTCCAGCATCAGTTCTCAGCCCACCTCCACATGCTTTGGTCCATTTGCCCCATCACCTCTCATGCTCATTGCTCTCTCCCCTTCCATCATCAGCCTCATTCCCTTCTCCTTCCCCCCTACCCTATCCATCCCTTTGGGAGCATCTTCAGCCCTGGTTCCTGTTTCCTCCTCCCCAGTACCTCTTCCAGACATGCCAGTAACACAGTTGATGTGGTACCCGATGGAGACTTCTCTTTGGAGATGTCACTGCATACACCAGTTATATTCCATCCCCAAACTTGGCTTCATCTCTAATAATCAATATCAGTGTGCAGAAGCCTATGCACCATTAACTACCATTTACAGTTGATAATAAACTGTTTTTCTTCATTAGAATACTACTCCCATCCTTACATGAGGAACTCCTCAGTGACGGAAAGCTGTTGTCCAACTTATTTCTCCTTGAGTCCAAACTCTATCTCCCTCGATGGCAAGCAGGACTGATTTTCTTCTTGACTGACCAGAAGTCATTTTTTCAGTCAAGTTACTGCTGATTTACCTGGGGGTAAATGAGACTCATGATTTCTGGGAAAATGATGAGAAAGGAGCTGGCTAACTGGCAGTCATCGCCAACTTCAAGAAGCAATGGGTGTTTGGGGAGCAAAGGTTAAGTGAGGATAGTGAACACACAGCCAGAAGAGTTAATAAAACCTGCTAAGATCTATTATTCCTTAAACAGTTTTAATTCTCAAGGGTTAAAAAAAAAAAAAGGTATGGCTGTGTAACGGTGTGGAAATGCAAGGCACTGTCAGAGCCACATACTCAGGTATTTCCAGACATAATTGTGTATCTCAAGTTCAAAGACTCTTGGAAAAGGCACACCAATAATATTCCATGAGAATAAGGGGGAGAAACCCAGCCTGTGAGTTCAATTTACTAAAATCTAGTTGCTAATATCTGGATTTTGGTTCATTTCCCCTTTAGGAATGCATAGTTACAACACACTTACTATCCCTCTTATCCTTCTGAGAGGTTTCTGGTAACTGGAAGTGACTTGGTGAGTTTTTGACCTGTGCACAGACCATAATAAGGCTGATTTTACTGAAGGGGATTGATCATAGAATCCTTATGGCTGGAAAAGATCTCTGAGATCATCAGGTCCAAGCATCCACCCAACACCACCATGCTCACCACCAAACCATGGCCCCAGGCACCACATCTACATGTTTTCTGAACTCTTCCAGGGATGGTGAGTCCACCACTGCCCTGGTCAGCCTGGGCCAATGCCTGATAACCCTCTGGGGGAAGAAATTCTTCCTAATATCAAATCTGCTGCCATAGGTCCAGAAACACCATGGCACTGGTGAACTCAAGGGCTTTTCTCACCCCCAGGTCCCATTTTAGATGTCCCGCAAGACCCTGCAGAAGTCAATGAAGAGCTCCCAGGCCCCTACCTGAGGAGTGGGGAGCATGGAAGTCACATAGCCCTCAAGAGTAAGGAAAGGACATCCTTGATCCTCCATTTGGGGAAGAATTTTCCTCTAGGAGCTGGAAAGTTGCTAATATGGAGGCTTAATATCACAGCACAAGGTGCACTTAAGGGACTGTGACATGGTCTGACAGGGTTTGAGATGTTGCAAAGATTTTTGGTGCTTTGGGCAGAATTAGCAATTCTGCTGGTGTGGCTGCAGCTGGGTCCACTGCAGTATAAATTAACATATAACTAATAACTGTACTGGCTTTATAGTGAGTATCTCATGGTGATAAGCTTCATGATTCTCTTCAACCCACTGAAGTTGAAGGAAGAGCAAAGGCCTTTTCAAGCTTACTTTATCTTCTTGCTTCTTAAGTGAGACTAATCAAGTTTATATCCTTTTAGCTTATTATTAACCCAGAAGAGCTGCTGGCACTCTTTACAGCTTTCTTCTTTTTTTTTCTGACATGAAAGTTAGTTACACCTCCTGTACTTAGTATGACTTCACTTTTCTTGTGATAAATCCTGAAAATTAATATACTGTATCCTCCAGATTACAAAATGAAAGTGTGTCCTAGACATTGTGAATGCTCTGGCTGTGGAATGCTGCCAGTGAAAGAAAACCTGATGTCTTAATGATTTTTGTTAATAAAAAAGAAGAGACTGGGTAGTAAATTCTCTTGGTGAAGATGTCAGCTTCTTCCTCTTTTTTTTCCCTCCTTCTTTTTCTTATCCTAGACTCAAAGTGACACACATTTCAAAACGTGTTGCAAAGGAGAAGAATCCTTGGAAATAACATTGGACATTAAATACTAATACTGCTGAAAATCCTCAGAGCGAAGGGAGTCAGGTCAGAAAGGAAGTTTGGCTGCAGGAGGAATGCGAGCCTAGGCTATGAGCACTGAACAAAGGTTAAATTCTTCCTTCAGTTAAATGAAGAACAATAATGGAATCTTTTGTTTGCTTATTTGCTGAGTGACCTTCCTGATTTGCTAAATTAAGAGAAAGCCCAGCCCTGAAACAAGCCATTCTTGTTCCAAAGGATAGCGCTGGTGACACTGGTGGCTTATTGAAGGCAGGATCTGCTCAATTCCAGTTCCCACTCTTTGGGAAGATAACAAGTGGCAGCTGTTTGAAGGAGAAACTGGCCCAGCTTTGTCATTTCCATTTCAGCCTGGGCTCAGACTTGCGTGTCTAGGAAAGCGTAGAGGGAGCAAAATAGCTGAGGAGTGCACTCGCAATGTGTTCCGCAAATTTGGGCAGAGCATTTGCCGGTGCACGCCGAGCTCTGCCATCTATGTCTAAAGCAACTCACCATTGGGAATATAAAGTCAAAGCAGAAAAATTGAGCATTTAATGGTCTCCCATTATTGTGGAAATCACAATGACAGGCCGTGATCTTCGAGTACAATTTTGATCCTTATGTAGTAGCTGAAATTGCCGCGTTTCATACTCTGACTATATTATGGGGAATAAAACATCTGTCTAAATATTGGAGATATAAAACCCTCAAAATAAAGATATTTGAGAATATCTTGCACAGAGCACCTTTCCACCTGCTTGCTTAGTATAATGCAGTCATTATGGCAATAAATGTTTCTAATAAAGTATGAAAATGGATTGTTTGCTTTGCTGCTTGTATGAACTCTCATTTCTCTTTTTATTATATTGAATCTGACATTTGCTTACCCTTTATCAGTGGAATATTTAATCAACTCCAATCTGTAAGAAGCAAGAGGAATTTCTATTTTATTTCAAACCTGTCCCACATGGAAAAGGACTGGGAAATAGGTCAGACAGTGTATGGGAAGTGTGAAAAGTGTTAGAGTTACAAAGCTAAATATTTATCTAGTCTACAAAAGAGACTGTTCGAAACTTGGGCACTACCAGGCAATTCTGCTCCTATTGTTCCAAGTCCTGGTGAAGTGATTTAGCGGCTTTAATGTTTCTAATTTTTACCCACAGTGCAGGATCTGGAGAATTAAACCTCTGTCAGCTTTATTTATTTTCTCTGTCAGAGTATTTTCTTGCACATTTTGCTACATAACTCCTCAGAAATGCTATATCCATATCGACTGTAAGTTCTTTGGGCTCTTGGCCAAGGTACTCGACGTAAACAGTCTGCTTTTCCTCTCCAGCTGTATTTTGGCTAATCCTCTGCTTTAGACAATCTACTGACAAGTGCTAGTTATCTGGAGGTACATGGTTTTCAAACCAGCTCTCTATGATTTATGGTCCTTGTTTTACAGAAAGTATCACAACCTCACAGAAGTGAAAGCTTCCAAATAAGCACCTAAGTTTGGTAATAAACGCAGCGAACAACGTGTCTGCAAATGCAGAGTAAGCAGAGGGAGTGGATGGCTTGTGGTGCAGGCCACAGTTTGACTTGGTCTGGTTTTATTTATGAATATGTCTTGCATCTGTTTCAAATTTCAGACCTGGTCAGCTTCTCAAATGCTCTCCCAAGCAAGCTTGTGCCGAACGTTCTTAATTATCCTAATAAAACATTTGCATCGGTTTTGCTCAAGATCCTCAATGCTTCTGCCACAAGATGGTATTTTTTATTTGTTTTTATAATAACTCAATTAAGAGAAGTAATTACAGCTAGCACTGGAATGGTTAGAGATGTCCAGATTGTATAAAAAAAAAGAATTAAAAAAGCCAGGAGGAGGTGGAATGGGTAAGAGTAGAAGAGCAAAGGGACATCTGATTAAATTAAAGGGCAATTCTTTGTGAACAAACAAAAGGAAATCCTTCTTCATACAACACATAGTCCATCTGCTGGATTCACTACCACTGGAGGTCACTGAAATTAATGCTGTGGCTGGGGTTCAGGGTGGGCTTGGGTAATTTTATGGCTGTTAGTAAATTCCATAGCCCTAGAAGCTGAGGTAATGATAAGGATAATCAAAGCCTGGTGAGATGATCGGTGGAGATATAGGAATGCCTGTGCTGCCCTGAAAGAGGTGGATGAGGCTTTCTAGGGGGGTTCACCTTCTTTTGAAGAGGCCAGTGCTGCTCACTGGCAGGGCACGACCTGGGCTCCAGCACTGATCTCCTCTGGTGTGACATGTCCTTACTTCTCAGAAAAAATAAAACATGAGACTCATAAAGGCATCAGGTTCTGAGCCTTCTCCCCCTGCCATTGGTTCTTCAGCACAGTCATCTTTGAGAGATTGACTTGGCTTATTTTGGTCATGTAGCTGAAGAGTTAATGCAAGGATGAGCTGGTGGAAGGACCACTGTGTGCATCCATCCCAGGAGCAAGAGGTGGAGGATCTGCCTGAGGCTCTGTGGGGTAGGACATGGGTGTGTGGAGAAACTCCTGGTCAGCATGGTGAGTATTTAACCCTGTAATGGACACCAAAGATTTAAATGTCTTTTTCTGCTGTGAAGGCTTTCAGTTTGCTCTTGGTGAGCCCAAGCTGAACCAAAGGAGAACTTGTGCCTTGATGTAGCTGAGAGTTGGAAATTTCAGTGTCTGGTCTGCAGACATTTATTATGGTATCTGTTATCCAAGGATGTCCCTCTCATGATCCTACAAGAAGAGGGGATGTATTCTGCACTCCTCAGCGAATAAAATCATGGAATGGTTTAGTTTGGAAGGGACTTTTCAAGGTCCAAGCCTCCTGCAGTCAGCAGGGTCATCTCCAACTAGATCAGGTTGCTTACAGCCCCAAACAACCAGACCTGGAATGGTTCCCACCTCTCTGGGCAACCTGGGCCAGGCTTTCACGGCCCTCAGGGGAAAACATTTCTTCCTTCTCTCTAGTCTAAATCTCCCTCTTTTAGTTTCAAACCATCAGACCTTGTGCTGTCACAGCAGGCTCTTCTAGAAAGTCTGTTCTCATCTTTCCTCTAAGCCCCCATAAGTATTGCAATAAAGTCTTCCTGGGGCATTCTCCAGGCTGAAGAACCCCAACTCTCTCAGCCTGTCCTCACAGCAGGAGGCTTCTAACACTCTGATCATTTCTGTGGTCTCTTCTGGCCCCACTTCAACAGGTCCTACAGCTCCAATACATCCACTATTGTCTTGACTGCCATCCACCATATGATATTTTAGCCATGTCAAAAAAAAAAAGAAAAGGTAAAGAAAAAGAAAAGGTAAAGAAAAAGAAAAGGAAATAAAAAGAAAAGAAAGAAAAGAAAAGAAAAGAAAAGAAAAGAAAAGAAAAGAAAAGAAAAGAAAAGAAAAGAAAAGAAAAGAAAAAAAGAAAAGAAAAGAAAAGAAAAGAAAAAAAGAAAAAAGAAAAGAAAAGAAAAGAAAAGAAAAGAAAAGAAAAGAAAAGAGCATGAACTTACCAAAACAAATTAAAAAGAAAAGGAACAAGGTGATCTACATGATCTGAGGAGCATTAGGCTGAGGGGAATGACTGCCAAAGGGGTGCTCAGCCTGTCCCCATGGGGGAGGAGCTCCAGCTGTGTCCAGCTGTGCTCCAAGCCACTTCTCAGTGGTCCTTGGCTGTTCCTTGGGAAAGGAGGGGGATTGCCCTCCTGCCAGTTTGATTTCACTGATACCACAATAGCCAAGGCAACACTTAGCATTTATTTGCACCCCTTGCTACCTACCAACCAGCACAGAGAAATACAAGGCTGAGAATGGACAGAGTGTCTCCCATCAGGGAGGTTGTCAGCATCATTTAGGGAAGTCTGATTTCTTATTTCACTTCTGTGCAGAGAAAAAGTGACAATTTTGCCAGTCTAACACTTTTCCCAGGCTGTTCACATGCTGGAAAGGAGATGCTGGGAAGAGAGGGAGCCGGAATGTCTGCATCGCTTGGCAGGGAACCACAAGGAGATGCTTAATTGGCATTTGGAGCTAAGTGCTGTGGTAGGATGGGGGCAGATGGACTCTGCTTCATCCCATGTGACTTCATCCAACACTTCCCTTCAATATTTAGAGCCCCAAAGCCAGGGGCATGTTGTGTGTCATCGTTTGAGGGTTAAGGCTGGACAGACCACCACAGCTTGGCTGTTCCTGACCAAAATCTTTGCATGTTGTTTGTTTTTGCTGCAATTCATTGAACTGAAATAGAATCTGATTTTAAGATGCTAAAATCAATGACATGACTGTACTCCCTTTGCCAGTTATTTTGGTTATTGCCCTAAACTATGTTGGTAGAACATCTTAATACTGTATCATCTGCAAAAATATTTGCCTCTCTCAGATGTTCTCTTTTCTAGTGGAAATAGACCCAGGCTAGTGTGTTGCTCTACAGAGACAAACCACTGCCACCAGACTGTGTAAAACCACTGCCAGGATTAACCATACTGATTTTCTAGGAGACCATAGCTTGTTCCAGCATGTTCATAAAAATTAAATAAGTGAATGAATAAATGGAGTCAGTCCCATGTAAAACAAAGACCAGAGTTAGGAGGTTCTTGCAACCTGACCCTACCTTTTGAGGTGGGACACATGAACCACTTCATCTCAGCTCCCCCCATGACTTATTTCTGTCTGAGTTCATGGCCATGGTGAGGCCTTATATGATTTTTCACTTTAGTCTTCAGGAAAAAATGGGCAAAATTGCAGGAGATGCTTTCAGAAAGGAGCAGTGACCTGCAGCTGCATCCTGACTGACGTGGTGGCCTCTGTTTTTAATAAAATGGCTTTTATTTTCCTACATAAAAGTTTCTGTAGAACTTGATAAGTTCAAATGAGTTTGGGACAGAAGTGGTGTTCAGGCAATTCTCTCCTGCTGTACAAATGGATGGTGCAGCCATAGAATGCTTTTGGTTGGAAATGAGTTCTAAAGGTCATCTGGACCTACCTTCCTGCAGTCAGCAGGGACATCTCCAGCTAGAGCAGGTTGCTTAGATTCCCAATCTACCTGACCTGGAACAGTTCCAGGGATGGGACATCTCCCACCTCTCTGGACAACCTGAGACAGGCTCTCACCACCCTCAGAGGAAAACATTTCTTCCTTCTCTCTAGTCTAAATCTCCTCTTTTAGTTTCAAACCACCAGCCTTTTTCCTGTATCAACAACTCCTGCTCAAAAGTTTGTCCCCATCTTTCCTACAGACCCCTTGAAGTACTGAAAGGCTGCAAGAAGGTTTCCCTGGAGCCTTCCCTTCTCATGGCAGGAATATGTACTGGGTTTTGTATTAGCTTGTCAAATAACATTGGAGTTTTGATCATACCCTTAAGTTACAAAGGGGAACGTAGGATTCTTGCATCTGTGTCTCTTGATCTGAAGGCAACGCCAGCTAATCCTGAGAATCCCTCTGTATACCTGTCTATGGATCAAGGTTTCCAAAAGCAGCCTGTTAGAGGGTGCAGACTAAATCTCTGCATGTTGTCATCTCATCTCATCACATCTCCAAGTGCAAGACCATGTGCACATTCAGCCTAGCTAATTACCTATGCAGTTTCCTCCCTCACGGGCTGCTGTTTAATGCAGGCACGAAGAAGACAATTTGCATACGTAAGCAGCCAGTGAGCTCCAGCTCTTCCCGCTCAGTTTTTCCTATGATCACAACAACTGGAGAGGAACAAGACCTACTACGTTCTCTATACCTTTCCCTTCCCTGAAAGAGTGCTCCCTGATGGATAATTACCACATTGTTTCTTTCTCTGCTCTTAAATGTCCCAACCAGTGGTTCTTCCACCGTCTCCCTGGAGACCTCCTTCCAGTTTGGAAAATTTGGCCTCACCGGAGCGCGAGAGCTGAGGAATTCCCAGTGGTCTCAAGAGCTGAGACATCTGCTGAATTCATAATTGAACTGTTGACTGAATTTAGCAGGGTAAGAGCTGGGGATTGACCAGCTGTGTTGATGCTGGTGTTTTATTGACAATGATGGGGATGGCTGCACTGAAGGAAGGGGTGTATTACCTAGCCAGGTTGTGTGAAGAAGAGAAACGAGAGTTAAACTTCTCTTTCTGGACCTAAACAAGTGAGGGAGACTGTTTTTTAAAGCACTCTTCAACTGTGCTTAACATCTGCTCCTGGAGGTAGAAAATAGCCTGTGAACAGTGTAGGAAACTGGTGGGAAGGACAGAGATTAGATGATTTCTTTTTCATTTTCCTTTTCTATTTATGACTTCTCTTCCAGGGCCAAAAAGAAATCACCAGTTAAAAAGAAGGCAGACTTCTGACAGAAAGAAGGTAATTGCAACCCTTTCCCAGCTTTAAATCATCTTGAAGAAGTAATTTAACCATCCTGGTTTGGCTGCCATTTGTAACTTGTTAATTAACAAGAGAGCAAATAATAATTACTGCTGGAGCCATTCAATTAAGAGCTGTTGCTTTCCAAACTTTGTTCACACGCTCTATGCTGCTAGCATCATGTCTCCAAATATGCCACAAATGCTGGCAAAAGAGCAGAAACCCAAGTATTTCCCCATCATTACACAGCAGCACATGTCTTTTTTTGGCATTTTTTTCCCCTTATTTTGGTCTTTCAAGCTTGTGGTCACCAAGTTCCTGTGGATAAGGACAATGTCTCTTTGTGGTTTTGCTAAAGAGAACATTTTGTAGAAGAAGAGCTGGTAAAAAAATACCAAACAAACATCCTTTACAAGAAAAAGGTTGTCCTTTGGTATAACATGGCTAGGAAGTTTTTTTGCCTTGCTGTGAGACAGTAGAGAAAATGGAGAACAAATGCATGTGCCTGGTCTGGATAACCTGAAGTTAACTCCACATGTCAAACTGATTGCCTGACACAAGGCAGGCATATTCTGTGATGACAAACAAATAGCACCTCCATCCTGCAGACATCCCCTAATTATAAAAGAGAAATTATTTCCCATTTTCATTGCCAGCAAATGTATGTTCCTCTGGTGCACCATAATTTCAGCCTAAGTAGTGTATCAAAGTTTTGCTGGATGAGAAGCACAAAGTATGTTAGATGTTAAACTGTAATTACAGGAGGGAGTGGATTTCTGGAGTATTATGGGGTGGGGGTGGTGGGGTTTTTTTTGGTAATATTTTATTTTATTGGTTTTCAAAGATACTTAGACTGCCAGACTAAGCAGGCAGAATAACAGCAACCCAGAATCCCAGAATAACATATGACTTTAATAAAATAAAGCAGGATGGCTTGCTTTATTTCTATCACTGGAAGGAATTGAAGCCATTACAGTGCCATCCAGACCTGGCTGAACAGAGACTCATGGGACCAGGAGCCCAGGCACAGATGTCACCTGAGGAAACTCATCCCCTCCCCAACATTTATCCCCCCAATCCCTGGTTTTGTTTCTCTTCAAGGCAGCAGTCAGCTCTTCTGATGGTGCTGAGCCAGTGTTTGACACAGTGGAGCTTTGATCCTAGCTTCAAGGTCTTGTGCTGTGGAAATAAAGATAGAATCATAGAATTCTTTTGGTTGGAAGAGACAGTTAAGATTATCAAATCCAACAATTAAGCCAGCACTGCCAGGTCACCACTAAACCCTGTCCCTCACTACCACATCTTCATGGTTTTTCAGTCCGTCCAGGGATGGTGACTCCACCACTGCCCTGGGCAGCCTCTTGCAGAGCTTGACAACCCTTTCCATGGAGAAATTTTTCCAATTGTCCAACCTAAACCTCCTCTGGCACAGCTTGAGGCCATTTCCTCTTCTCCTACCACTTGTTACCTAGGAGAAGAGACCAACTCCACCTCTCTCTGACCTCAAGGAGTGACAGAGAATGAGAAGATTTCCCCTGAGCCTCCAATGAAGCCTGAGCTTTATTGCCCTTCTCTGGACACACTTCAGCACCTCCATGTCCTTCTTGGATTGAGAAGCCCAGAACTGAACCCAGGATTTGAGGTGTGGCCTCACCAGTGCTGAGTACAAGAGGACAATCTCTGCCCTAGTCCTGCTGCCCACCTTAGTGTTCATCCAAGCAAGGATGCTGTTGGCCTTCTGGGCCACCTGGGCACACTGCTGGCAGAGCTGGACACAGTGGAGTTTTGATCTGAGCTTCAAGCTCTTGTGCTTTGCAAATATAGATAACAACCAATGGTAACAGTTAGACTTGAAGATCCTAAGAGTCTTTTCCAACCTAAATTAAATGATATTTTCTTATCAAAGGAGGTGAACACATCCAATCCCTATTTAGTTTTGTTGCTTTACACTTTCCCCTGTCCCCTTAATTTTCAATGTCACGGGTGATGAACCTAAAAGGTCAGCAGCCATGTGGAGAGGTCGAGCCAAGAAGGGGATCAATGCTGAATTATTAGATGAGTTTGTTTCCATAAGTTGTGCAGGATTGTTCAAGGCTGTCCCTGCTGTCACACTCCTGGCTTTCCATTACAGCCCTATCACTCACTGGTTTGCCCTTTGTGGTTCCTGTAATGATCTACACTCATTCTGTCTGGATGTGTCCACCTTCCTGCACGTCAGGCACCACAGGCTGACTCCTGTGTGGTGCTTAACTACGTGACCAGCTTTGCTGGGGATAATTTTCTACATGGCTGAGAATGTGCACGTGAGGTCTTCAGGACTGAACCACAGCCTGTGCCCTGTACTCCTAGACCAGGTGCAATTCTGACATGGCTCCTCAGGAAGGCATTCCCTCCTGGAGATGATGTTAATGTTGTTTCAGCATGACTCTTCTTGCTCTGATTTACCATGCTTTGTGTTTTTTGGGGTAGATTGGTATTCTCCAGAAGAGCTGTCACTGCCAGGGCAAAGTACAAGGGGTGGTAGAGTTCAAATGGGAAAGGAGATGGTGACCTGTGCTGTGTCTTCCCTTGGTTTGGGGAGAAAGTGCTGGCTATGAGCTGGCATTTTACACACAATCCATTTTCAGCAGCCAAGTGAATTTGGTTTGATTGTTGGTGGCATGACATGCCATGGAGGTGACAGGGAAAAGAAGGCACCAGAGGGTGCATCCAGAGGAGATCAAATGTGTGAGGAGCAGCTGAGGGAACTGGGGTTGGTCACTCTGGAGAAGAGGAGGCTGAGGGGAGACCTTTGCAGTCTCTGCAACTCCCTGAAAGGAGGCTGGAGCCAGGTGGGGGTTGGTCTTTTCTCCCAGGTAAGAAGTGAGAGGACAAGAGGAAACAGCCTCCAGTTGTTGCAGGGGAGGTTTAAATTGGACATTAGGAACAATTTCTTCCCCAAAAGGGTTGTCAAGACCTGACCCAGGCTGCCCAGGACAATGGTGGAGTCACCATCCCTGAAGAGGTTTCAAAGCCATGTAGATGTGGTGCTGAGGGCCATGGTTTAGCGGTGAATTGGCAGGGCTGGTTAACAGTTGGAGTCGATGATCTTAAAGATCCCTTCCAACAAAATGATCTTGCAGCACCATCCCACCCATCCCACTTCTGGCATCATCCCTGCCCTCTCACCTCACCTCAGGAGAGCTGGACCTTGAACCAGATGGGGCTGGACATCCTTTAATCACAGAATCATAGAATTGCCAGAGTTGGAAGGGACCTTAAAGATCATCTTGTTCCAACCCCCCTGCCTGCCAGAGACACCTTCCACTAGATCAGGTTGCCCACAGCCCCATCCAGCCTGGCCTTAAAAGCTTCCAGGGATGGAGCTTCCACAACCTCTCTGGGCAACCTGTTCCAGTGTCTCCCCACCCTCGTGGTGAAGAACTTCCTCCAGGACATACTTTGTGTGTGGTGGACCCCCATGTGTTGTCCTCTTTCTGGGTACCATGGTCTGTTTGTTGATAGTCTTTGTTTATTAATTAACCTGAAGTAAGAGAAGCACTTCACACACAAAGAGAGCCCTTGCCTGGAAGAGCTGGGGGCGATGCTCTTGCCTACAAGTTGTCTAATGCAGCTACTGAAACACTGCCAAGGGTTTGCTTTCAGAGAGTTCCTATAAGCAACATTTTTAGAGTATCTTCTATCCCAAATGGGCTTTATATATTTCCTAGAAAACTGGGGTTTTTTTGGTTTTGAAAGTAGCAAATGTCTCCAAACATTTTCTGTTTTCCATTCTCTATCCTTCAGGTACTTCCAGTTTGCTACCTGATACTAGATGCTCAAAAGCAGCCTAGAAAAGGCTGATTTTGGAAAGGAGAAAGTGGCAGCATGAGGCAGGTTGTCCATCTACTGCTGTCATAGCTTGGCATCCCTGACCCAATGAAGCTGGCATGCTGACCTACCACAGGCACCAAGCCATCTGAGCAGATGGGCACCAGCGTGGCCACAGAGGAGATCATGTAAGAGCATTTAGTCTGTTAGCAAAGGGCAGAATTCCTGGACAGACATTTTAAGCCCAGGCTGTTATTTAGAGGATGTGGCCCTAGTGCAGCTAATTTTGGGGTGGCAATAGGCACAAAAGTATAAGAGAAGGAGGAAAGATTGGGAAATGTTGATTTCTGGATGGCATTCTGCCAAGGAACCCTGCAGGGATTGCATAGCAGTGATGTTGCAGGATGACTATAGATGGTGCAGGTAACTAGATACAGCTGCTATGGCAAGAAAAAACATAATATTTTCAGGTATAAACCCACTTTTGTTATTTTAAACCCTTCTTTTTGGTTGATTGCTGAATGTTTTGCAAGCGGCTAAGGTTGAACCAGTTAAGTCTTGATTTCTAGCCCGTGGTCTGTTGGACTGCATTGGCCTGGGACCTTGTGCTTTTGGGTGCAGAAGGGATGTGTTTGGATAAAAGGATATAGCCAAAAGAAAAAAAGACCTGTTTATCCTAGATGTCCATCCAACACTGTGTTAGGGGTTGATTCCCATTCAGAGTGTAGTAATAGGATGAGGGATAATGGTTGTAAGCCAAAAAAAGGGGAGATTTAGGTTGGCTATTAGGAAGAAATTATTTACTGTGAGGGTGGTGAGACACTGGCACTGATTGCCCAAAGAGGTTGTGGATGTCTCCTCCCTGGAAGTGTTCAAGGCTAGGTTGTATGGGGCTCTGAGCAACCTGGTCTAGTGGAAGGTGTCCCTGCTTATGGCAGCAGAGTTGGAACTAGATGATCTTTAAGGTCCATTCCAACCCAAACCATCCTATGGTTCTATGACATATGATTCAATACAGAGAGAAGCCTTGAGAAGCTGGTGGGCTGGAGGGGATGCTCAGCTGGATCCCATACTGGGAGATATCCATGTCCAGACTGATTCCAGCTAACTCCAGCAAGGAGCTGAGGAATACTTACCTCTGGCTCTGCACTGTATAGGAGTTATCACCTCTGCCCTTAAAAAAGCCCTTTGGAAGTTCCCAGGATGGTAAGTTCCTAGAGTTAGGTGTCTCTCCCCATCAGGCAAGATGGATCTGAGCCCTTTTCCTTCTGCATCCTGGACTTGGACCAACTAAAATGACATGAGTGTTGGCAGATGTATGTCTAATCTGTTCTTAAAAATTGCCAGTGAGTTTCACAGCTTCCCTTGGTAATTTGCTCCAGTCTCTAATTATCCTTTCAGATAGAAAACCTCCCTTCCTGCAAGCTAAAACCTGTTCCTTATTGTCCAGCTCTGTTTGGACATGGGGAAAAAAAATGTGTTTGTCACTTTATTTCAAATACTGATTGGCATATCTATGTTTTCATACATAGGTACATAAATATATCTAAAACAATAATAACATTGAGTGTCATTTTCCTCTTTGCAGACTAAGCAAACTCCTCACAGCCTTTCTAAACTGTTTATAATTTCCTGTCCTTTTCCTCTGCACTCTTTCCCAGTTTTTTCTTCATTTCTGTTGTTTTTTTTTCTAAAGGCTAATGCCAAGCAAAGGACATTTTATTTTCATTAAGGCTTTAATGGTGCCCTACAGAGATCCCAGAAAGTTATTTGCCTTTTTGCAACAGCAATGTATTTGTTGATTCAGAAACACTTTTAGGTCTTCTGTAGCCTCCAGGTCACTTTCTGTGTGCTTCCACCACTGTGTTTCTGTTGAGTTGATTTTTCTTCCTCTGCATAGTGCCTCACACTCATCTTTATTAAATATCATCATTAGGATGCTTGCTCCAAAATAATGTGGAGTTTTGATACTTGTGCTCTTTCCCAGTTTGGTGTCATCCAAAATATATTCTCTGTTCTGTCATCCAAGTTGTTAATGAAATATTGAACAACATCAGCTCCAGGACAGATCCAGCTGGGAGCCTGCATGGCATGTTCTCCAACACTGACAAAGAGAGGAATTTCTGTGTTTCATTTAGAGCCCTGAATGATCTAATCCATCAGATGAGATGGCAGCTACAAGAAACAATGAAAAAGAAAAAGAAATAAAATAATCCCAACCTCCCTTTTTATAAGTACTCATTTTTGGGATAGCATTATCTAGCTTTTTCCATTTCTTGAAGTCCTCCCAGCACAACTTTGCTCTAGTTTATGTCCTTGGTTTTCTTTCTGAAGGAAAAACAAGATTCTTTCTGTCAATAACCCCATGAGGTTTTGAAGTTCTACCTTGAATTAGAGAAGCAGAGAAACAGAAGAGTTAAATTGGCCTTTTTGGTGGTAGTTGGAAGACCTAGAACTATTTTTTCTGGCAACAGTTTAAAAAGCATCAGCACATCTTTACCATGACAGCTCTGACTTTGCAATGGAAAGAAAGTAAGAATCAACAGAAAGAAGGCAAGACATCAAATATTTACACAAAACTCCAGTGTTTTTAGACAAAAATAGATATTTTAATATATAAGTCTTTTAAACTAATGTTAAGTACAATATTTAGGAGAAGGCTCCTTGGATTTGATTGAAACATCCTTACCTACTTAGGGAAATAGTCCAGGAGGAAGCAGGACCTCCTTGGCCCAACCCAATCTGAACAAAAGGACATGAAAGCAGAAAAAATTATGAGGAACCATCAGGCTTTGTGAAGAACTTTAAAGGAGATTAAATAACAGTTTCAGCCATGGTGGCCTTTTCCTGGATCTCATTTCCCTCTCCCTTCAATCCATGCAAGACATGCTCTGCAATCTTGCATCAGAACAGTCTGTGGCTGTACCTTGTAGGACCCTAGGACAGCAGAATCCATGAGGGCCACTGCCTCAGTGGTGTCCCTGTCCCTGTGCCAGCCCACCAAACCTGTCCACTTCTCCACTGGTGTATCTGGTGTAACCTCTGGCCTCTGATCTCTGCAGTCCAGCTGTCTTCATGCCATGGCATTTACTAACCTTTCCCCTTTTGCTATGCAAAATCTAAGTCATGACTTTATTTGCCTTTCCAGTGGTAAGACCTGATGATCTCAGAGGTCTTTTCTGACCATAATGATCCTACGATGCTCTTATTTTATTGTCTCCTCTGCTAGTACAATCCTCCCAAGAGCCACAGCAGCCTGTGTCCCAGAAGGTGAGAGCTTTTTGGTACTTTCATGAAGCCTATTCACAGAAAAGAGTCTTTTCATATTGTCTTACCCACCACCTGCTCCAGTGTTTGACTTGCAGATTCTATTGAGATAGGAGAAATAAAACAGATCATTACAACCTACTGTATTCAACCTTTCCCTCCTGACAGAGAAACTGCTCAACTTCCATATGTCCAAAAAGTGATTGCCTCTGTTTTGTTTTGTTTTGTTTTGACACAGAATCACAGAAGGTTAGGAGTTGGAAGGGACCTCAAAGGATCATTTAGTCCAACCCCCCTGTTTTGTTTTGTTTGAAGTTGCAAGATTAGGATTCTAAAGCTGTCCATGTTAACTCAGGAGTCAAAATGGAAGTCAGAATCCTGCAAAAGAGTTGTTTGGTGAACCAAGCTCATTTATTTACCTTCCCAGCTAGAAAAGACTCATCTTGACTGTACAAGTAGCCAAGAACAGGAGGGTACAAACGGTGAACTGGAAAGAGAGTTTGGCTCAGGGTGTATTGACTTTGGCAAAAACAAGTTATGAAAAATTATACCTCAGATAAAAACAAATTATAATCTGTGAGCCTCTGAATTAGAGGAGCTCTCCATGTAAACTTCACAAATGAATGCTAATTCAGTTACCAATTTGTAGCTATGACACAGAACTGGTGATGTTATCCTTTGGAGCTTGCTTTGGAAAAGATTGCATAACCCATGAAGCAATTCTTCACCAAGCCCATAAAAGTGTCAGCTTATGTATAATTTATGCAGCTAATGTTAAGTTATGGTCTGTTTAATAGTACTTAATGCTGCTGTATGACATCATTCTTTCATTTACCAATAGCAGCAAATAAGTGAGAAAGACCAATCGGAGACCTTTGAAAGGCTACAAGATATCTCCATTAGTTTGCCTGTGTTGATTAAATCCTGTCAGGCCATTATTAGCACTTTTTTTGAAGGAGCAATTGTCATCCACAGCCTCCTTATTTACTAGAGAGTGAGTTGGTTTAATTACAATTTACTCACTCTGTATGTGTTAACTAACACACTGCTAATGTGCCTGGAGTGATTCGTTTTGCCGACAGCGCAGCCGCTGACTGCCCCTTTATTAGTGGCAATTATTAAATCCAATTTTAGTTGTACTTACTACATTTCCTCCTCTGCCTACAGGGCATCCCTACGGGAGGGTTAGGACTCAGTGCTTCTGTTCTCAGCCTCTCCATCCTTTCTCCTTCCCTATGGCCACCTGGAGCTGAGGAGGAGCAGGGTCAGTGGGGGCCAGTGAAGGAATAGGAACACCGCTCCTTGCTTTCACAGAAGAGGGAATGAGTCCACATCCAGTGTCCAGCTGTCAAAAGCCTTCCCCTTAGGTTAGGAAAGGAGTGAGCTTCTCTTTAACTAGGCTTTAGATCCAGAAGCATCAAATGCCTCCAAAATGCAGAAGTCTTTATTTTCTTTGTGATGTTCAGGCTTACTGAGGTCATCAAGGTTGTGATATGTGAACAAAGCGACCTCTTCAGTTTGAGATCCTTGATATAAACCTTTTACCTAATCTGTTTTACTAGAACACTGGGCAAAAAGTGCCTTTTGGTGTGATCTGCCCTTGGATGGTCAATGGACAAATGGGTTGTTTTATTAACATTCTCTCTTCTCACTGAATACTCTTCTTGCTGGAGGTCATTTCTGAGGGCAGCGACGCTGTCCTGTGGTTTACACACCACATGTCCTAATTTGTTGTGTTGGCTTCTGCTCTCATGACCAAAATCAAGTTTGTAATGTTCCTAGCAGGCTTGCTGGCCCAACTTCACAATTACCACCTGCCTGCCATGCCAAATGTAAGATCTCCACTTGGCACAGCTGAGGAAACCTGGGCTACAGCTCCATGAGTGGAAACTGCTCATTTTGCAAGCGGTGACCTCAGTTTCTCACACACTTTCTAACTTTTCTTTCCAAATATTCCATGCAATGCCACTCCAGTGGTCCTGAGGCAGTTTTTTAGTCAAGTAGATTCCACAAAAGATGAAGAGTGGGCTCCTCACTCCAAGAAGGACATTGGGGTGCTGGAGTGTGTCCAAAGAAGGGCAAGGAAGCTGGTGAAGGGTCTAGAGCACAAGTGTCGTGAGGAGCAGCTGAGGGAGCTGGGGTTGGTTAGCCTGGAGAAGAGGAGGCTCAGGGGAGACCTTCTCACTCTCTGCAACTCCCTGAGAGGAGGTTGGACCCAGGTGGAGGCAGGTCTCTTCTCCCAGGTAAGAAGTGAGGGGAGAAGAGGAAACAGCCTCAAGTTGCACTAGGGGAGGTTTAGGTTGCATATTAGGAATAATTTCTTCATGGAAAGGGTTGTCAAACATTGGAAGAGACTGCCCAGGACAATGGTGGAGTCACCATCCCTGCAAGTGTTCAAAAAATGTGTAGATGGGGACATGGTTTGGGTTAATGGTTGGACTTGATGATCTCAGGAGTCTTTTCCAACCATAACTATTCTATGATTCTGAGAATCAACACATTTCATTGTTGATCATGGTCCATTATTGTGTCTACCAATCAAAGTTACTGTGGTCTCTTACAGGAGGCATGAAAACATTTTTTTCAGCAAACATTGTCAGTGACTTGCAGCAGAAGTGACTCCTGGGCCCCTAAATGTCCACCAGGAGATAGATGGGTAAGCTTAAAGAGCATCATAGGCTCAAATACTGAAAACTCTTCCATTAGGAGTTGAACTGTGGAATGTAGATTCTGTGAGCAAAGCAAGAGCAGCTGATGGGTCTAAAGGAGGTATGGGACCTTTTGCAGTTGGAAATCTTCACCAGGATGTTCTCTTAGAAGTCCTGCTTAGAAAACTCCTGTCCCAAATGTAGATCCTGATGCAAAGAGCAGTGAAACCAGCAGAAACCTTTCCTTTGGCTTTAAGTAGATGGGACTAGGTTCTCCTTACACCTTCCAAGGCAGTTGGCTCTCCTCTGGCTTTGCTGAAGCATCACTGCTGGGTATGTGATCTGAAAGTCCCATCACCATTATCAGATTGAGCTGGACCAGGAGTTTGAGCCTTGGATGTAATGAGAGAGCAACTTGTACAATCATCTGTTTAAATCCAGCCTGCTTGTTTTCAGGTGAAAACAATCCACCCAGTAGCTGCTGTAATGTGAAAATACAGAATTCTTCATGGAAACCTTTCCCAATTCTGATACAAATTACTTTGGATTGCACCCAAGAGCCAGGAAGGTTCTTGTGGCTATGTTGTTCTTACCAGACAGTAAATTTCTCAGCCCAAATAAAAGGTAGTTCTGAAAGATCCTTCTGATTTGAAACATAATTTTCCAAGCCTGTAGTGAAGCAAAGAGGCACTTTTAAGACAAGGTTTGACTTCAGTGAAAAACGACAGGATGCAGAACATTTCCTCTTCTTCTTTTTTTTTTGTTCTAATGAAAACTACCTGAAAAATTGTTTTGCTTTTACAGTTGGATCACAAATGAATTGCAAACCCTTAGTGACACAGAAACTTTATATCACTTCTTGATAACGAGGTGAAAATTGTGCTTTGTGTTCTCAGTCCTGGAGAAGCTGTTCTCAGGCAGAGAAAGGCACAGCCTTAACAGCATATTTGCAATTACCTGCAAGACTTCACCCAAGGAAGTAGTCAGTTTATAGTTACCTTCAATATGTAAACTACAAATTATTAGTGCATGAAAATGGCATCCAAGTTCTGTTGCTGGGCTCTAGTAATTTTGGATATTTTCCATGCTATTACTGCCTGCTCCATATACCTTTACTGGTTCTTTTTGAAATTAACTTAATGGCACTCCACAGCAATGGACTGCCTACTGAGAAGGAAAGCTTGCTTGCAAAGATGGACTCACTTCCTACTGGGAAGCACTGATTTGGCACAAACAAAGAAATGCTTTAGCATTAATTTACTCTGCTATCAAAATATTTACAAGAAATGATTTCAAAATATTTAAGAAGGGAATGGTCAATATTTGCTGGTAAGAAATAGGACCTGTGTACAAATATTAGATGCTGACAAATCCTCTGGTATCTCCCAGCCATAATACAGAGATAAAACATTCTCCACTTGCTAGGAATGGGATTTTTTTTTTTCCCTTCAGGCAACCAGGGACACATTCTGGAATTGGGGCTTACACTTGTGTGCACCCACTTTTGTGCACCTATTCTCTTGTGATTTGAGCTCTGCTCATGTTAGAACAGGTAATATTGCTGTGTGTGTTTTCCTCTGCCTCCACACAACACCAAACAAAGGTGAAGGTTAGTTGAATGAAGGTGGATTCCTAGTCATTACCTCCCCATGTGAGGTTGTCCCTTGGGCTGGCCCTGGGCACCACTGAGCAGAGTCTGGCCCCAGCCTCTTGCCCCCAGCCTTCAGCTCTTGCTCAGCATTGAGCAACTCCCCCCTGGGGCTGCTCTTCTCCAGGCTAAGCAGCCCCAGGGCTCTCAGCCTTTCCTCCTCCCACAGATGCTCCAGTGTCCTCAGCATCTTGGGAGCCTCCAAGGGACTCTCTCTAGCAGTTCCTTGTCTCTGGAACTGGGGAGCCCAGAACTGGACCCAGGACTCCAGCTGTGGCCTGTCAAGGGCAGGGTAGAGGGGCAGGAGAACCTCCCTTGACCTGCTGATCACACTGTTCTTAATATAGTACGGGATACTATTATCTACCTTGCACATGAGAGCACTTTGATAACTCATGGCATATGTGTCCACCAGCACTCCTAGGTCCTTCTCTGCAGAGCTGCTTTCCAGCAGGTCAACCCCTGCTCCATGAGATTACTCCTCCACAGGTGCAGGACTCTATATTTTCCCTTGTTAATCTTCATGAGGTTCCTCTCTGCTCAGCTCACAGCCTGTCTAGGTAATTATGTCTCACAATAACAAATCCCAAGGAGCATACAAATGCCATTTCTGACCTGGAAAAAAAAAAAAAAAAAAAAAAAAAGGAAAACAAAACCCAAAAAAGAAAACAGAAAAGGGAAGAAAAGATAAAAAAATCCCAAAACAATAAGGAGGGGGAAAAAATGAAAGAAGAAAGGGGGAAAAAAGAGAAAAAAAAAAACAGGAAAAAAGGAAAAAGAAGAAAAAAAGAAAAACAGAAAAAGGAAATAAAAAAGGAAGAAAGAGAAAAAAGAAAAAAGAAGGAAAAAAAAGAAAGAAAAAAGAGGAAACAATAAAAAAACAAAAAAGGAAAAAGAAAAGAGGAAGAAGAAAGGAAGGAAAAAAGGAATAAGAGAAGGAAAAAAGAAATTAAAAAGGAAAAAATATAAAAGAGGAAAAAGCAAGAGAAAGGATGGGGAAAAAACAACCTTTTCCTTGGAAAGGCTCTCACTAGCTGCATAAAATCCCCCCTGGAAGGGAGCAGAGCACCAAGCAAGCTGCAGACACCTCTGTTGCTGCTGTGGCCAGGCAGGAGCTGTATGGAGCCTGAAGACACCCCTGCTGGAGAGGACAGCTCTCAGGCAAGCCTCCTGAGCTGGGGTAAGGCTGGAGGCTCTCCAGCTCTGCCACTCCATAACCATGTTAAATGAGTCGAGGATTTTGATCAGCTTGTGATTCTCATTAGTAAAGCTGAATACAAATAGGTTTTAGCCTAAATAAATATTGTCCTGTCCAGGTCTGCGTTACCCAACACGTTACATTAGGAAAAGTTAATTTTATATGACTAAATATAATCAGAAACACAACATGAGGCCTGTCAAGTTGACATGGTATGATAGGTACCTTAACACTTCTCAGCAGGTTATGTTGTTTGCACACTGCTTAAACTTGTTCATCAATGACTTCTTGCATGATAACCAGAATATTAACGACACGTTGAAGGTGGCACCAGCCTCCTGACACCTACAAGTGCATTTCACCAGAGGAATGCTTGCAGGGGAAGATCTGCAGATCATTGCTGTGTTTTCCTTCCCTTTCCCCCACTCTTTATTTGTTATCTCTGTTTATTTGTGTATTTCTTACCATTTGTGTAATATCAAGATGAAGCCCTTATGGGGCTGGGCAGGGACTTTTGAGGAGGTCAGGTAGTGATAGGAGTAGGGGGAATGGATGTAAAGTAGAGGAGGGGAGATTTAGATTGGATATTAGGAGGAAGTTCTTCACCATGAGGGTGGGGAGACACTGGAACAGGTTGCCCAGAGAGGCTGTGGAAGCTCCATCCCTGGAAGCTTTTAAGGCCAGGCTGGATGGGGCTGTGGGCAACCTGATCTAGTGGGAGGTATCCCTGGCAGGCAGGGGGTTGGAACAAGATGATCTTGAAGGTCCCTTCTAATGCTGATAGTTCTAGGATTCTATGGCTCCTTTTGTGCAGGTGGGATGTAAAACCAAACAGAAAACTCAGCCAAATAGCTTGCAGGCAAAATCAAGGTAAAAATGAGAGTAAAGATCAGCGGTGGCAAGAAAAGAAAGATGAGCCAAAGGTGTTGAAAAAGGAGAATTACAGAGATAGGACTGGTAGGACAAGGGGGAATGGTTTTCAACTGAAAGAGGTTAGGATTGGATTAGATATTAGGAAGAAATTCTTTATGGTGAGGGTGGTGAGACACTGGCTTTGGTTGCCCAGAGAGGTGGGAGATGTCCCCTCCCTGGAACCATTCCAGGTCAGGTTGTCTGGGGCTCTGAGCAACCTGATCCAGTTGGAGATGTCCCTTGCTGACTGCATGAAGGTTGGACTAGAGGACTTTGAAAGGTCTCTTCCAAGGCAAAGCATCTTGGGATTCTATGATCATGTGATTCTGATATGCTCTTCATCTATTATGAGGACTTCAGGCTCTTTCTGTAGTCTCCTTTGTGTGACCTACAACTTCCTGAACCATTTATTCTACTTTCTCATGCAGGTTATTTCAATCCTAACCAACACCTGCTGTGTGAAACCAAGATGGTTAGGCTTTGATTATTGTTCTTGAACCAAAATTTCAAAACTTGCTTGTTTAGGGGATTCAGACTCTGCAGTAAGTAGAAGATCTTCCCTCACTGGTGTAGAGTCCTTCCAGGACCAGCCCCAAGCTGTTTAACTGTGACCTGTGCCCCAGCTTTCCTCTCACACCATCACTCTCCATGACATGCCCTAAAAGGAGAAGCAAATCACTACCTAAAAATAAAAATAAGCCTAAAAATAATTTCCCTGTGCTGAGTTGGAACTTCCCAGAGCTAGAGGAACGGTCTGGACTGAGGAGTTGAACCTGGATCCAGTTCCAGGTGACCCCTGGGGTTACTTTAGGTGCCAAACTCCACACTGCTGCATGACTCCATTGTAGAAAGCCTTAGGTTTTCCCCATTAAATATACCCCTTCTGTTTTAAAATAGAGCTATGCCATGTATTTTAATTGAGGCTCAGGTCTCCAGCTCCCACTACTTATAATCAGATTCCAGTTTTCCAGCTAAAGCTGTTTATTGATGTCCTACTTTTTTTTTTCCCACCGTCGTAGCATGTCAATAAATTGGAGAATCATTCCCTATCTTAGATTTCCCCAAGCTTTCTGGGGGAAATCCTTTGACAATTTGCTGTATAAAGTCAGTTAATTGCTTTATATAGCAGAGCAATAGTGAGTATTTAGACATATCATATGACAGGCATGCAGAAAATATAGGGACAGACATATTTGTCAATACAATGAAGGCTGGAAAAGCAAATTATTTTATGATGGGAAAGTTTGGGGTTTAAGCTGAGTTATCTTGATTGTCCTAATAACTGACATGCCTTAACCAGCTGCTGAGCAGCAGAAAGAAACAGCTTCTGCTTATTGTTCTGAACCTTCTCAGGACCTCCCTGGAACCAGCCTGAAAGTAAATCTCCAGATGCCACAGGATTTAATATGAAAAAGAAAGTTCAAATTATATTTTATTTTAAGCTGGATAGGGCCATAATAGAAAAAGATCATCAAAAACAATGAAAAGAAATAATTGTTAATTTCTACAGTACCTTGCAACAGAAGCCCCTGAGAATAAATAGAATAAGAATACTATTAAAATTTCCTCTTTTATTATATCTTCTCTGCCAGAGTAATTGTTGCTGTGTCCAATATATGCAGAGGACAATTTACTAGCTGTTTTCTATTAGTTTTTAGCATTAACATATAGAGAAATAAAATGAATAGCCAGCTTTTCTTTGGTTAATTAAATGACTGACAAGTCACAGATGTTGCTGCACTGACTCTTCTAGCTGATTTAAAAAAAGAAAAGAAAAGAAAATCAGCCCTGGCACACAAAAGAACAGTGGAGCAGCAGTGTAAATGGTCTCTTTATTAAGTGAATATTGATGCTACATTATGATTTCTTTTCTCTTTTTTTTTGTTATGCATGTGAATAAGGTGGAACTCTTGCTCCTTCCCCAAGTTTTATATTAAGAATTGAAAAGAAAAACCTGTTTCCTACCTAATTCCCACAAAGGAGTTGAGGAGATGTTTTACTGTAGCTGTGACCTAATTTACAGCAGGTTCTGCTTCTGCAACATCTCTCACAAAAATGTGTTTTTATTAGAAAGATACATATCTTTAATTCTTTTTTTTTCCCCCCCTTCAGTATAATTTTAATAGAATCTTGGTAGCTAAAAGCTGGTCTTGAAAAGAAATATTCCATTTCTATTCAATATTGTGTTTTACCAAACAACTGGAACAGAATTCATACAAATATTCATAGGATAAGTGTATTAAACTGCAGCCCACTCCCTTCCTACCTTGTCCCTACTTCATCTTCCTTAACAGCAGAACCCCTTTTGGAGTTGAACAGAGTTTCTCTCCTCTCTGGTGCTCTTGGACCTGGACTCAGATGATTGACCCATTTTAATTTTGTTTCTAAATAACTGGAATTGAATCATTTTGAGCTCTTAGGTTAACAGATCTGGATCTCCTGAACTGTCCAGTGCCTTGAGGCTGCTCTTTTGGTTGAACATCTTTGGATTGCACAGCTATTCATTCCTGATGTTTCTTTGCATGGAATAGAATCATAAACCCATGGAATCTGGACACAGAATCATGGAATCAAAGAAACATAAACCCAAGGAATCATACAACCACAGAATCATGGAATCAAAGAAACATAAACCCATGGAATCATAAAACCATGAAGTTATAGAAGCATAGAATTGTTTTGGTTGGAAGAGACCTTTAAGCTCATCACATCCAAGCATTAACCTAGCACTGCCAATATAGCCATAATTAGTCATAATCTGATGGCTTTGCATAGTCTGATGGTTTCAATGATCTGACTTCTGCAAGGTGATTAATTTCTTCCTCTAAAGAAGGCATGATGAGAGTCAGGGACACAGCTTTTTCCAGGTTTAACACTGAGAATTGCTTTCATTGTGACTTTGCATTTGAGGATAACATAGAGGAGATTAAATTGCTTTGAAAAACACACCTAAAACACACATAAACCTATGCTGTTACTACATGTCCAGTAAACATTGATAATCCAGCAACAGGGCTCAGGAGCTGTGGCATCACTGCTGGAGTCACCATCTCCCCACAGGTGAAGGGTGAAGTCACTACTGCTATGAGTGGACCAAAGGCAGGAGCCAGAGGGATGGGTCACCAGCAACGTGTAGAAGTCTGAGGCAGGAAATGAAGCAGAATAATTTAGCTAATGAAGGCAGTCTAGAATTTAAAAGGACAGACCATAATTACTGATGATGGATTTAAGCCAGAGCATTGAGACTGGAAACAATATGCTTGTGTAAAGTGCTATATTTAATTAACAGAGGTAGCTTAGGTATAATATTTACATATTTGTAAAACACTCCAGGAGCACAGAGCCTCTTTCCCATCAAGAGAGACCTCTGGTGCAGGATTGAGTTACAAGAAAAATTGAATTTGCAAGAAAATCTCCCTACTTACCAAGTTAAGCATTTTCCAGAGCCTGGATGTCACTTGAGAGGCTGAATTCTGCTACTGAGCAGACCCTGCCCTGGTCACCTGAGGAGAGCTTAGCCACAGCATGGCTTCAAGCTTAACTTTCAAGCAGTTTCTTTAAGAAAAGAAGAAAAGGAATGTAAGTCATGCTTACCTTTTTTTACTGTTCTTACCCAGTTGACAATCACATCAAGAAAGTCAACATGTGTCCTGTTCCAGCCCATGCTGTTGCTCAGCAAGATCCTGCAAGGCTGAGACCTAAACTGACAGTAAAGTCACCCTGGAATACAGATATTTGAGAGCATTCCTGCCTGGCCAAATGTGTCAGGTCACTGGCCACTGGTTATCACAGGATCTTAGAATCCCAGCATGGTTGGGGTTGGAAGGGAACTCTGGAGATCATCTAGTCCAACCCCACTGCTCCAGCAGGGTCACCCACAGCAGCTTGGCCAGGGTCACCTCCAGCTGGGCTTGGAATCTCTCCACACAAGGAGACTCCACAGCCTCTCTGGGCAGCCTGGGCCAGGCCTCCAACACCCTCACAACAAACAGGTTTCTCCTCCTGCTTAGCTGGAACCTCCTGGCTTCCAGTTGGTGCCCAGTGCCCCTTAGGCTGGCCCTGGGCACCACTGAGCAGAGTCTGGCCCCAGCCTCTTGCCCCCAGCCTTCAGCTCTTGCTCAGCATTGAGCAGCTCCCCTCTGGGGCTGCTCTTCTCCAGCCTAAGCAGCCCCAGGGCTCTCAGCCTTTCCTCCTGCCAGAGATGCTCCAGTGTCCTGAGCATCTTCCTAGCCTCTGCTGGTCTCTCTCCAGTAGTTCCTTGTCTCTCTTGAACTGGGGAGCCCAGAACTGGACCCAGGACTCCAGATTTGGCCTCAGTAGAGCAGAATAGAGAAGGAGGAGAACTCTGGCTATTCTGTGATTCTATGATTCTCCCTTGACCTGCTGGTCACACTCTTCTGGATGCAGCCTCTCATATATCTTATATATCTGATCTTCTAGACCTTATCTTATACATCTTACAGATCTTATATATCTTTCCTTGCCCAGTAAATTCCTCTGAAGATTTAATTCAATGACTTTGGCTAAATTGATCAACATAAAGGTGCAAAGGCCTCTAAAATCTAGGATTTGTTCCTTAACTTGAGGAGTTGCAGTGGTGGTTTCTGTGAGAAGGACAGTGTCTTGCTCCACCACAGAATGGCAAAAGAAATCCTTCACACCCTCCCCACCAACAGCATTAATTACAAGGGTGATGAATAGTGTTCAACCTATGTAAATAAATGTGTGCTGGAGATTCCAGCCCAATGAAAGTACAGCTATGTTTTAGTGGACCAGGGCATCATATTTCATAGAGGAAAAGTTGTGAGGGAAGAGGAGTGATATTTATGGAGTGCAAAGCACTGTGGGATTTTGTGGGAAACCACATATATTCAGCTTGTCAGAAAACATCTTAATATTTACTCTTACAATCCCTAGGCTACTGCTTTCTAAACCTAAAGCTTTCATTAGCCCATTTACCAGATATAAAGCATTTGTAAGTCTGTTGAAAGAGTTACTTTCAGGAGTGGCATTTTTCACAGCAAAACGATGATACCTTTCCATAACCTCAGTATGCAGCAGTGCCAGCTCCTGCCAGTTGAGCTGCCTTATCCCATTGAATCCATCTGCCATTTCCACATTGCTCTTCACAGCCACTGATTATTCTGGGCTGTCCCCTTAATCCTGTTATTTCTCCTTCCCACTCTCTGGGTATCTGATTCTCCATTGCTGTGCTGAGCACCAGAATGGCCAGCACCGGGCGATGGCATAGGGGTTGATGATGGTCAGATGATTTCAGTGGTGCAAGGGACAGGCCAAGGGGCACTGGGCACCAACTGCAACCCAGGAGGTTCCAGCTGAGCAGGAGGAGAAAGTTGTTTGTTGTGAGGGTGTTGGAGCCCTGGCCCAGGCTGCCCAGAGAGGTTGTGGAGTCTCCTTGTGTGGAGAGATTCCAAGCCCAGCTGGAGGTGATCCTGGGCAAGCTGCTGTGGGTGACCCTGCTGGAGCAGTGGGGTTGGACTAGATGATCTCCAGAGTTCCCTTCCAACCCCTATCATGCTGGGATTCAGGGATTCTAAGATTCTGGCATTACCAACAGGAATATTTTTCATTTTGCTGAATTACAGTTTTACAAAGTGTTACCTGCAGTCTTCCCTTCCCCACTCACTGCCCCACAGTTGTTCCAAGCTGCTGTTCCCAACACCCCAAATAGTTTCCTCTCTTTCCATCTCCCAAGCTGCAGGGAAAAGAAAAGCCTTTCTTCCTTCCTTTCTCCCTGTCAGGTTGGGGCTCTGACAATTTTATGATGGGAAGTTTTATAAATTGAAAACAAAGAAGTATTCCTTAAAACCTAAATAAGGATGATAGTTGTTTGGGTCAAAATAAATATTTTTCACTCACATTGCATGCACAATATGTTCCATTAAGAAAGGTTAATTCTATATTAAATATAATCAAAAACACAACATGGGGCCTGTCACGCTGACATGGTGCAATAGGTACTTTAATACTGCTCAGCAGGAACCCTTGTTATATTTTTTTTTATATGTTAGTAGATGTCTACTTAGAATTGATCAAACCTTTCCTTCTGAAACATATATGCCAACACCTCCACAACACACTATAAACTAGACTCTCAGAAAACAATAATGATGCTTATCAGTCACTCGCCTTGAGTTTGCTGCTGGAAAACCTCTAGCCAGGATGCTATTGGAGCTCTTAAAACATAGATCTTTTTGCTGCACTGATAATTCACTCACAGCTTGAGATTGATGACTATGTGAAGTCCATAAAAGATGTTACCACTATATTTTCTTCTTATGATTTATTTTACCATGTTGTCAAGGTTTGCAGAAAACAAGAAACAAATCAATGAATGTCATGCTTAAATATTAAAGAAGGCTGTAATACACAATTTTATTCAGATGCCTTATTCAATCTCACTGGGTGGAAAAGGGTAGTGGCAGCAAAGCTTTTATTTGAATTACTTCTGGAGAAATTAATTTAGTGTGAATGCTGAATTGTGAATGGCAAAAGGGGAGCTCACCTTATTTGTTTAAAGAGGAATAGGGAGGAACTCGCCTTGGGTTTGCTTTTTGGTTTGGTTTGGGGGTTTGTTTTTTTTGAGGAAGGCTTTAAGAACCTGGAGAAATCCACTGGCTTCTCAACTCCAGAAACTTTGGAACTCAGTGGCTTAATGAGCTCAGACTTTCTCAATTAATGAATGGTTGCTTTAGCAAAGGGGGGAGGGGGAGAAGGTGGCAGAGGTTTATAGTAGGATGTTGGTATCAGCAATCCCAAAATGAGGCTACAAAGCTATTTAAACAAACAAACAAAAGCCTTTACTCTATCATTACTGCAAAACTGAGATCGCATCTCACACCTTGGTGCAGGAGAAGGAGGGGAGGAGGAGGCTGCAGCCCCACACTGCTCCTCAGCTGGCTCTTCCCATCCTAATGCCCTTCATTACAACTTGGATCCAAAGTAGCAATTCAGCTCAGCTCAGTTTTTTCTCTCTCTCTCTTTCTTTCCTTTCTTCCTTTCCCTTCTTTCTTTCTCCTTTCCTTTCCTTTCCTTTCCTTTCCTTTCCTTTCCTTTCCTTTCCTTTCCTTTCCTTTCCTTTCTTATTGTGGTTTGGTCTGGGCTTGGTTTGTTGATTTCGTTTGCCTTTCTCAGGGACAGAAGCAAATCCATCAGAATACTTTGTTGCCTTTTTAAAACAAACTTCCTTTCAATCTAGTGCTTTCCAAACAATGTTTCTCTGAGCTTTCTACTCCACATCCTGCCCCTAGGAAGAGCTTTGGTGACCATGTTATCCTTTCTGAGGCAATCATTAAGGCTTTCTTGTCCTACAGGAGCTGACAAGAGAGGTCTGAATGGGCAGAGCTTCTGGGCTTTTGTCATCAGGGAGCCAAGTTACCTTTTTATTGACTTCTTTTACTATTTTATTTCATTTTAGTTCTGTAACTATACCCAAGAAGGAAACTGAAAAAGAAGAAAACCGAGCAGAGGTGCTTTCTAGTCCTACACCTCCTGGGATCAAGCAAACTGTCCACCCCTTGGCTGTTGTAGTGTGGTGAGCACAGAAGCTTTGCCAGGGGATGCTCATCCCCACTTTTGAATTCAGAAACTCAGTTTTTTAGCAAGAATTCTTGGCTTTGGTGTTGCTCCTGACCAGCAAGTTCCTACACCTCTCAGCTAGACATGTAGCCAAGTAAGTCCAGGTGAGATGTCTCACTTTGTGTGTCTCCAGCACTGGAAGACTCTTGAACATCTGGATGGTCCTTAATGGAACAAGCAAACCTGCCTTTAATGACCCTGTGTGAGAGAGGAAAAGCTGGTTATGGCTGATTTTAGGCAAGCAGGGAAAACTATGAGTACAGTTTAACTACATCTTGCCTGTGGCAAAACAGCAGCATTCCTGCTCCATGCCAGACCACACAACATGAATGGTAGGAGCTAGCTTGCTGGTGGCTACTAGGGCTGATTCTTGGTCAGCACTGCAATAGTGTGGCCAGTGGTAAGACTTTCAATGTTTTTGGGAGCCCCAGGGGGAAACTGTAATGAGTATTAGTTTTTTAAATACTCCTGGGTGACTTAGGGTGGGTGCCTCTGGGTAAGGACCTCTGGGTAAGCCTTGTTGCCCACATGGTTGCTTTGGAAACCTGGACAACAACAACAACAGTACTGGCATGGCTGAGTGTCTCTGCAATATCTTTGTGCATCCTTTCCTTGCAGATCAACCACAGACCTGTGGTGAATGCAAAGCCTGTACTGAAGGGGCAGGACCATGAGCTGCTCTGACCTTCCAGTGTTGACCTCTTCTCTCAACTCAGTTCCTCTTTGGAATAAGCATGATTAAGCCACTTGGTGAACCTTGCCCTGCTGCCTAAGGCCATATTTGATAAAGGTTTATTCTTCCATTACACACTTTTCATACTTGGAGATGAGGATCTATAGAGGATGTGAAGATAGAGAGCCCCACATCACCTAAGCTGCTGCCTGCTCCCTGCCAAACCCCACTCACAAACCCCTTTAACTACCACCATCTGATCTCTCAGTATACTTTTGGGGTGAATTATCTGTGTGGGAGGCAAGGTTTTGGCTAAATTGTTCCATTTGCTCTGTCTCAGATCTTCTTTAGCTCCTGGGAACACTTAAAGTGGTTCAAGGAACTTTTCTTTCTGCTTCTTTGCAATAGTTTGTAGTGCACACACCTTGACTGCAATATTTAATGCACACACATTGGTTCTTTTTCTCCAGAGATGGAATTGATAGTGAGTGAGAAGGTTAGGCAAAATCATTGTTGCCTGCCCCAAACAGATCAGGCAGTGAGAGGAATGAGTTGGGTTTTAATGACTTGAAGTTGATGCTTTAATTTACCTTAAGACTGTAAGTGCAAATGAAAGCATATTTGGTCTGCAACTTTCATAAGGTATTTATAACATAATATTAAAAATAAAATTTGCTGGATTGCTTGTTTTTCCAGTATATTATTTAAAATATCCTTAGAATAATTCTTGGAGAATCAAATTTGTACCACAGGACCCAGCTGTAGCAGTGCATTCTCTGCATACATTATTATTTATTCTAACAGCAAACTTATTTTGGTTGGGTTTTGATTCCCCAGCTTTTTCTCTCTTTCCCTGCCCAGCAGGGTATACAGTGACAGTCAGAATAAACAACATAATCAGGAGCAAGATTGCCAAAGAGAGTGAGTTCTGTCCATAAAGGAGACACCAAGACACCACATGCCTGAAACCTTTATTTCCCCAGGAAACATGGTACCTCCTGTCCTTCCAAGTGTTGAAGAATGAAGAGGACTGAAAGCAGTGGAATATTTTCTTCCTCTTTTATTTTTTTCCCCCTATTTATTTGTTTTGGCAGTCACTCTGCATACAATTCACCCATGTGCAGATGGCACATACAAGCCCCATGCACTTAAATCCCATGTAAGTCTTTTACTGGAGGTGGGATTGGTAGTGGTGCCCCAGCTCTGAGACTTTCTCCTTTGAGACTTCAGCTTCTGTTGCTGCCACCTTTGCCAAAATCTAACTGGAAGCTCTGATTTTTCCCAGGCTTGAGTAGCTGCTTGGCTTTCTTTGTTTGCTTTGACATTTATTTTCTGTGTTGTGGTACATAGCAGCTATTCAGACAGAGCTGGATATGAAAAACAAGAAGTGTTACTTTGCACTTGTTTAAAGATTTCAAAGAGTATTTTGTTCCTGCTAATAGTAGCTGTGGCAATTGGCTTTCATCTGCACTGAAAGCTGATTAGCACAACAACAGCCCACGGATGGCACAGAATCCCTGAATCCCAGCATGGTTGGGGTTGGAAGGGAGCTCGGGGATCATCCAGTCCAACCCCCTGCTCCAGCAGGGTCACCCACAGCAGCTTGCCCAGGGTCACCTCCAGCTGGGCTTGGAATCTCTCCACACAAGGAGACTCCACAGCCTCTCTGGGCAGCCTGGGCCAGGGCTCCAACACCCTCACGACAAACAACTTTCTCCTCCTGCTTAGCTGGAACCTCCCGGGTTGCAGTTTGTGCCCAGAGCCCCTTGGCCTGGCCCTGGGCACCACTGAGCAGAGTCTGAGCCCAGCCTCTTGCCCCCAGCCTTCAGCTCTTGCTCAGCATTGAGCAGCTCCCTTCTGGGGCTGCTCTTCTCCAGCCTAAGCAGCCCAAGGGCTCTCAGCCTTTCCTCCTGCCTCAGATGCTCCAGTGCCCTCTGCATCTTCCTAGCCTCCAAGGGACTCTCTCCAGTAGTTCCTTGTCTCTCTTGAGCTGGGGAGGTCAGAGCTGGACCCAGGACTTCAGGTGTGGCCTCAGTAGGGCAGGGTAGAGGGAGAAGAGAACCTCCCTTGCCCTGCTGGTCACTCTCTTCTTAATGCACTTTCTGACTGTCCTCATGAAAAAAAAAACACAGACAAACCAGCACCAAATCCCCAAATAGATTGTCATTGCCAGAATTTAATGTTATTGTGATTTTGCCGTTGCAGTAATGCTGAGCTTTGTTATCACTGAGGAGAAGGTTGTTCCTTTTAGCACTTTTCTCCTTCAAACTTCTAATAATGTGTCCTCTGGATTGCTTTTTACCACCTTTAATGACATTTGGAGACCCCTTTTTGAGTCTTTAAGATGTGGTTAACAGAAGAGAGGGAGATCACTGGAAAAGTTTCCAGTTGTGTTAGAAATTGTTTCTTGAACTTTTCAGTAGGTCACCTCCACCCTCCCAGCCCCTCTGGAAAGTCCAGACAAGCTTCCTCAGCCTGTTTCTGTAGGAAACATTGTGGTAAAGATCAAGCAGCATGCTGCTGTGACTTGCTAAAACTGCCTTGGGCTGGAACTGCTTCATTGCACACACATTTACGACAAATTTGCCTGGAATATTCCTTCTTGTGCTGCTTCTCCTTCAAAGAGTTGAACTGCAGCTTGTGCTTTCCCTCACCAGGTCTTAAAAATAGGCTTGCAAGCACAAGCCAAGGGCTTCATGCTGCACAAATATTCACATTTATTTTAGAGAGCTGTTAAATTCTTGGTCTCCCTGCTTGGGAAAGGTTTTGCCTGGACAATCATAGAATCACGGAATGGGTTGGGCAGGAAAGGATCTTTCAAGGTCATCTAGTTCAACCTCCCTGCAGTCAGCAGGGACATCTGCAACTAGATCAGGTTGCTCACAGCCCCAAAGAACCTGACCTGGGATGGTTCCAGGGATGGGACATCTCCCACCTCTCTGGGCAACCTGGGACAGGGTCTCACCAACCACAATGCATAAGCTTTGTTCCTTCTACCTACTCTAAATCTCTATCCAGTCTAAACCTCTTCTCTTTTAGTTTCAAACCAGCACTCCTTGTCCTGTCCCAACAGACCCTGCTCACATCTCTGTCCCCACCTTCCTTCTAGGCCCCTTGAAGTGCTGCAAGGCTGCAGTAAGGTCTCCCTGGAGCTTTCTCTTCTCCAGGCTGAATAATACAAGTTGCTAAACCAGATATTAACAGAGTGCTTCTGGGGGACCAAGTTGAAGGTGAGATATTGATTCTCCTGACATTGAAGACAAATCATACCACTGGACCCTCAACTCCCCCCAGCATTTGGGAGGAGATACTGGCTCCAGCTACAAAGTCATTGGTAGGACCTGTCAACTTCTTTGAGGAGAGCACAAAGAAACAGCTGGAAGAGGAAAGCTTTTCAAGGTCCATTGAAGAGTTAACTGACCTCAATTTGCTAAACCCCAACCAGTTGGATCTGCAGGTGGAAGCCCATTTCCCCTGAAAGCTTGCAGCTATCTGGCTGATCTGCTTCTGTTTCTCCTGAATCACCCAGAGAAGATCTTACATTAATTTCCACACTGGCATGTGGTTGCTGATTTAATGGAGTGGCACCAGTGCTCTGCAGATTTAGACAAGTCTCTAACCCAGTGGCTGTGTGTGCCTGGAGATAGAATTTGTTCAAATAGCCTGATTTATCCAATGACTGCAAAGTTAATGTTTTGGCTTTCTTCCGGGACAAGCTGTAACAGAAAAACTAGAGCTGGGGATTAAAAAGAGTGTGCAAGTAATGTGTAAACCATGAAATTCAATTAGTTCCTCTTAGGAAGCCAAATTTTGGTGAATACTGTAGAGAAAAGGTAGGGATAAAATGCCTAAGCCAAAGCTGGACTTAATAAGCTTCAGTAATTAGTTATAAATGGCTCGTTAAAGCTGGAAACACATCTCTTCCTTGGGTTTTTTTGCCTATGTTTGTGAACACCAAGGAAAAGTAGGGTTAAATGATAACTTTGAAGAGTTTCTATCCCAAATTTGCTACTAAAGAGAGTTTTGGTGGTGTTGGAAGGTGGGCACTGAGAAATGGTACCCAGTGCCTGGCCTGGCTGCGTGGGATGGGGGAGCGAGGGGGTCCAAGGGTGCCTCCAGTCCCAGCTGCTGCCCAGGAGATCCCAAGGAGGTTGGGGGAGGCTCTCTGAAAAGGGGGTATGCAGATGGGGATTTAAATAGAGTATTGGGAAAACAGTGACCAGATCTGCTGAGGAGGTCACATCTCATGAGCTGTGCAGGAAATCAGAAGCCTTGTCCTGTTATTGATGTGTCCCTTTTTTTACCCCTGCATCCTCTGGTTTTTGCTGTCTCCAGTAACAGCTTGATATTTGAATTGTATAGGAACTCTTCAGAATTGGAAGGGTAAAAGGTAAATTGTGCTACAGTGGGTGATAGATTAATTGGCAAATGTTCCTGTTATTGTTTCTGGGAGCTCTTACATCCACCTCACTCTTCTCCTCCCTGTGAAAGGGCTCCCTGAAGTCCAAAGTGCTAGTGAAAATACCAATGGCCAAAAACAGAGCTGCAGCTCCTGCTCCACAATTCATCTTACAATCAAAGGTCCTTTGCTGTCAGTACAGGAACTGAAGCAACAAATACAGACATTGACAATTCCTTTTCTTGCTCCCTCCCCCCAGGTCCCTCCAGAATAGACTGAAATCCCACTCTAATCCATGTTGTGAACAGTAAACACTTTTGACCTATAAACATTTTTTTCTGTAAGAAAAGTGTTTTCTTGGCTGCATATTCCTAATTTTTCCTTNCCACAACCATTGCTTCCACAGTATTGCAGGAGGGACTGAAGATCTCAAGTGTGATCCCAGGCAACATCTGACCCTTTTCCCCCTGGGTATTTTTTAAACCAGATCATTTTTGGCCACATTAAAAGGTTACTCTACACTGTGAGCACTAAAGGTGCAAAATTGTGTTCCAAGGTGGTTGCAGAAGTTGGTCAGGCTTCTCCAAGATGCTGGCTCCTCTTCAGCCCCTTTCCCTTTGCTGCCTGCTGTTGACTGCCTGCCATCACAACTTCACCTCCTGGAGAAAGCACAGGGCAGGGTTTGGAGTATTTATCACCTTCAAAACCTCTTCTGAAACCTTTTCTTGTAGCCCTGGACATGACACTTCACCTTGCTGCCTCAGACACCCCGTCAAGGAGTAGATAATAACACTTGCTTATCTACTCCAGAGAGAGCTTTGAGGATTAATTAGTTAATATTTGTACAGTGCTTTCAACATAAGTGCTTGGTATTATCATTCTTCCTTCACTGCTCCAGGCTCATTTTCTCCTTTGGCCTGATGTGCCTTCCTGCTTTTTCAAAAGCTCTTCATCTTGTCTCAGCCCTGCTGTGCCGTGCCCTTGCCCTGCCTCACTGCTTGCTTTGCATGCTCCTCACCTGGCCTTTGGGTCTTCAGAACATCTGCAGAAGGAGAAGGGCCAGCATTTGCTGCCTTCCTCCTCCTGTTCACTCAAAGAGAAATGAAACCCAGCATTTGCAGGAGGCTTGTGTGGCTGGAGCAATGCTCACTCCATCAGGAGTGTCTCTCACAAAAGCAACAGGCAGGCAGAGCAGGAGGGCATTGGCATGGTGGGCAGCATGTGGTCCTTTCTCCTTCTTTTTATCTTTGCTTGAAATGAAACAAAGAGAAAGGGTGAAAGAAGGGAAAGGTGGAAGGAGAACAGGAGAGAATGGGAAGCCCAAAGCCTTGAAAGCCCAAGGCCAAAGCCTTGTTTCTGCTGCCTTGAGGTATGCTCCTTGGAAAACATTCCCACCTAGCTCCGTCATGAAGATGGTCATTTAAAGTTCTACAGTTGGTGAGCTTTATGCTCACCAACCCCAGGTATGTCCACATGGACATCTATGTCCAGTTGCCCATTCTTCCTCTAGGAAATGGGTCATGTCCCCAAAGCAACATCTAAGCCCTTCTTGGTGGCATCAGAGCTGAAGTTCCTCAGGCTACCCCAACAAGTTGGTGGTTTTCTGCATCCTTTAGCCTTGCCTCTGCCTGGGACCTCTCTGCTCCATACTCACCCCATGTCTCCCACATGGAAGGGGGACAGTAGCCACCCTTCTCCTGGTGGTGACATGAGAGCCACAGAAGCAGCAGCACTGGAAGCCCCTTCTTCTTGATTTTAAAATGTCACAGAAAACAATGTTGTGGCTAGAACATGAGTGAGAAAAACCTTGAGGATCTTTGTCATGCTGGAAATTTTCTAGGGCCCTGGTGACTCTGTTCACTAGTCTGGGATGGAATTGGGTAGGATCTGTCTCTTTTAAGGTATGTTTTCAGTGCCCAAGAGCTCCAATTTCTCCTTTCTCCTTGTTGCTGCAAAAGAAAACCTCCTGTATTGTCTGAGTGCCTTTAATGTGCAATTCCAGCAGCCTAATGGGCACCTGATGGTACAGATAGATTTGATTCCAGATTTGGATCTGCTGACATAAACCTTAATGCTTTTTTATTGTGTGCCACTTTGGGAAATCCTGATTAACAGCAACAAAGAGATCATTATGCAAGATGAAGACAATGTAGTTGTTTTAAAAATAATGTATATCATACAATTAATGCTACTTTGTCCTATATCAAAGTCACACTACCTGCATTAATCATACAACCACATAGTTTCTAAACATTAATAGCAAGAAATAAAAAGAAGAACTCTCAATCCCGAGGAGAGTCACAATTCTGGTGGGGGGGAGGGAGGGTTGGGTTTCTTCTGAGAGGAAGAGAAGGAAGGAACAAGGTTTTCAGCCTAGTTCTGACAAAATATAGAACATATGACTATTTATTTTTCCTCCAAAAAGGGGTTGAAGCCAGTTCAGGAACACTAATTAATTCCATTTAGTCCTCCTGCATTAAAGCTATCTGAGTAATTAATTTTTAAGGTGTTCCTTGAAAGAAGAAATAGGGGTTTAGCCAGCTTCTGACTTTTCTAAAGTAAACCCAAAAGGCTGATGTGCAGTGCATGTGACATGGTTTAATGGTGGACTTGGCAGTGCTGGGTTGGACTCAATGATCTGAAAGGTCTTTTCCAACCTAAATGGTTCTATGTGCATGGTTGAGCTGCTCTAATCACTCCTCTCTTTGGAAGTTAAAGGTGAAGTAGAAGTTGCATGATGTGGAGTAGTGCAACAGCAGACATGGAGGGGCATGACTTTTCTCTTAAGCTGTGGAAGGCTGAAGACTTAAAAAATCCTGGTGAAACCAGTTAAATCCTGGTGAAACCATTTAAATCCTGGGGAAGGAGCAACAGGAATGGTTGGATAGGTGGACATTGGGAGATGTTCACTTAGGCCATGCAAGGGGTGTTGTCCCCTTTGGTTTCTCCTGAGTTGCCTGACTTTGAAATCCTCATCAGGGGCAAAGAAAGGACCAAGGACTTCCTCTCCACTCCTGGCTTAAGCATATTGTCCTCCCTTTCTGGCTTTAAGGGCATTCAAGGGCCTGATTTTCTCTCTAGCCCATAGCATCATCTGCCACTGTTGTTTGCCCTGGGCAATGCTCTTGAACATCATTTTGCTGCCTTCTCATGCCTGGGTCTCCCTTCACTGTGCAGGTTGGTGGGAGGTGGGTTGATCTGGGCTGAGGGGAAGGTGGGCCAGGACCTTTCTCTGCTCTCCTGCTCACCCTCAAGGATTTGGTAATCACTGGAGGAACTGGAGAATGAGTCCCCCTATAATCATGGGCTAAACATGGGTGAAACTGCTGCCCCATGCTCTCTGGCATGGTGTGGCACAGACATTGTCAGGCTCTTCTCCCAAGCATAAAGTGATAGAACAAGAGGAAATGGCTTCAAGATGGACGAGGGAAGGTTTAGGTTGGACATGAGGAGCAATTTCTTCCCCAAAAGGGTTGTAAAGCCCTGGCCCAGGCTGCCCAGGGCAGTGGTGGAGTCCCCATCCATGGAAGGGTTTCAAAGCTATGGAGATGTGGTGCTGAGGACCGTAGTGTGGTTATGACCTGGCAGTGCTGGTTGGCTGTTGGACTCCATGATCATAGAGGTTTCCTCCAACCACTTTGATTTTATGATTTCCTGTGTTATGAACCTTGTCTGTCTTCATCTACCTGCATGTGAAGACCAAATATTGGAACCCATCTTGATAAGTTTGGCCCATCCATGGCAGTAAAGACATTTCCATATAAACCCTAGAGTAGGACTCTACAACATTAACATTTTTCTCCTTATTAACAGAAAAAGCTTAATCTTGCTTTTATAACCCAGCTCTGGCCCATGCTTTCCAAAGGCTCTTATATTTCTTATCCTTATTTCCCTAAATGCTCTTCCAAATGACAACACTTTTGTGTCACTGGTGGCTTTGAAGCTGAGGGAATTCCAGAAAGGTTTGGGTGTGCTTGTTCCATTACCTTCAGCAGAGTGGATGGGGCTCTACCATATGGGCTTCTGCAATTAGACATTTTGATTTCCAAAGGATTTAGTTACCATTTGCTGAACCATTGAGTAATTACCACAGCAAAATTGCACAATCTGTCAGTGTGTCAGCTGAGTATGCTTCTGGACAGCTTGATATGCACCTTCTAGCAGCGTGGAGCTCTTGCTGTGCTTCCTTGGGTTGAACTTCAGTCCTCTTCAGAGGTGAAATCTCTCCCAGCAAAGAAGATTTCAAACAACACTGGAAAATATTTCCTAGTGTCCACCTGCCCCATGGAGAATATCTTGCCTCAGAGGGAAAGTGCTATTTAAGGTGATGTGTTCCATTAAACATGGTAGGGTTTGGGGGTTGTTTTTAAGGCTGCAAAGTGCTATTCTGGGAAACGGGTTTGGAGTGAAGCACTCAGCACTTCTTGTTCCCATGATTCCCTGAATTTAGCAACAACATTTCTACCTCTGGCAGGGGGCAGGGAGATTTTAGAAGTGTTGCCCACTGCTTTGGCTGGAAGCAGAAGGTTTTCCAACCTGAGAATGTGTTTAAGGTCAGAAGAATTTTCGACTTGTTTTGCAGTCGATAAGGAATTCAGGAACGGCAAAATAAGGTTACTTGGAATAGAGGAAAGCAATAGGCATCTTTTACTGCCCTCCCTCTTTCTCCCCACCAAATTAAACACTCAGAAATCTTGAGGAAAATTGGGTCACTAATATGGAAATTTTAAAGTATTGATAATACTGACATGACAAGTTGTCACTTTGCAGTATGTTCTTAAACACGACTAAACCTTAATAACCAGGTTATTCTAGAATAATCAGGGTAACAGAATGGGAATGAATGGCAGTTCCTGTAATTATTCTAGAAAGAGGACCAAAGCAAACAGAAATTCTCTCTAATTTTATATATTCCCAATAGGTGCAGAGAGTACATCATTATCACTATAGAAACTACTTAGTAGTTTCTCCAAAAATCAGCTACGCTTCACGGTCTTATGGGCCAATGTCTGAGCTGCACATGAGCCAGCACCCTCTAATTCAAACAGAGGTAAGCTCCAAGCAAGCTGCTGCAGACAAAACAAATTTCCTAAGCCAAACATATTAAATCCAATATATTTTTCATTGATTTAACAGACTGAAACTTTGGATACTGCTGACACTTTCTGGATATTAATGGGCATTAGCTCGCAGCCAGAGAAGGCGAGAGCTGGAGACGAGAGGATATAGAGTTGGGGAAAGGAGGTGCTGCAGAGGGCTTTGCTCTGTATGAAAGTTCTCTGTTGCTGGAGGAAATCTCTAATTAAATAAGATAGCCTACAAAATTCTTTGGTGACTTTGGCCCTGTTTTCAGCTCAAACTGTTATCACTGTCTTAATGCTGTGGTAATAGATCACAGAATGGTAGGAGCTGGAAGGGACTTGGAAAGATCATCTAGTCCAACCCCCCTGCCAGAGCAGGATTCCCTAGACCAGGTCACACAGAAGCACGTCCAGATGGGTTTGGAATCTCTCCAGAGAAGGAGACTCCACAACCTCTCTGGACAGCATGGGCCAGGGCTCTGGCACCCTCACTGAGAAAACATTTTGTCTTGTATTCACGTGTATCTGAAAACAAACAAACAAACAAAAGGCATGTCTGCTAATGAAAGGTTAAAATAGTCACATCTGGAAGCCAAAAAATGACATGTCTGCTAATGAAAAATTGCAATGATCATATTTGGAAGCCCAAAAGAAAATGGCATAGCCATAATAAAAAATCTAAATGATCCTATTTGGAAACCAAAAAACTTACACATCCCCTGTCAAAAAATTAAAGGGATCATATCTGAAAAGAAAAATAAATAGATCAGCTAATAATAATAATATTTAACAATAAAATTTATAATAAAATCTAACATGGCTAGACTCACAGACTGTATCCATCAGTCCTCTCCTCCATCTCCCCTCTCTCTCTCCCATGCAGTGAGGACAGAATCCCAGCAACACCAGCACATCCCAGCACTCACCGATTGGATTAGGTCCATCTGGGAGAGACCTTAGCGATGCTGCATGGGATAATTGTTTTACTTCTTAGTTCTATTGTGGTTTGTTGTTGTATTTGGTTGTTCTGGATTAATTAAAACAACTTGGCTGAAACGATTCTGGCATCCAAAGATGCCGTGCAATATATTAATTTGGCTTTAAGGTTATTGATAAATCTGGGAGAGAAGATGTTTGTTTGGCTTTTGTAAATTGTTCTTGTTTTGCTGTAGATGTGGAGGGTGAGGATGGGGCAGAGGGAGGGCAGAGAAATGGTCTTTGTGTGAAGGATGTTGGTTGCTAATCTTCTGACATTGCCTCCTGTCATGTGTGGGATCTGAGTTCCCAAAGTTTATCACATTAGTAAAAATTACTGTAAGCATAAAATTAGAGCCTGGGGAAATCTAAAACAACCCAAAAAATATAAAGAAGAAGAGGGGGGAAAAAAAAGAGGGGGGATAAAGAGGAAAGGAGAAAAAAAAGAGAAAGGGGGGAAAAGAGGAAAACAGGAGGGAAAAAAGAGGAAAACAGGAAGGAAAAAGGAAAACAGGAGAGGAAAAAGAGGAAGGGAAATGGGGGAAAAAAAGAGGAATAGAGGGGGGAAAAGAGAAAAGGGGGAAAGAGAAAAGGGGGAGAAAAGAGGAATGGGAGAAAAGAGGACAAGAGGGGGAAAAAGGAGAAGAGGAGGAAAGGGGGAGAAAGAAAGGGAAAAGAGGAGTAAAAGAGAAACCAGAAAAACAGAGAAAAAAAATGATAAAAAAGAGGAAAAATATTTTACAAAAGGGGAAAAAAAAGAGGAAAAAAACCCCTAAACAATGAACATGTTTGAAGTTGGAAATTTATAGGTTTATGTCTCTGCAGCAGCAACATATCCTGGAAAAAGGAGGAAAAAAAAAGAACCAACAAAGCACTAAAGTGCTAAGAAAACAAATGACAGTTGTGGATGTGAGGACCCTGACACTACCTCCTGCCAAATTGCCCCTCTGGCTTGACCTTCTGCAATATGTTTCCACAGGTAACTCCAGAAGTCTGGGGTGGACTTGTGAAGGTTTCCTGTTTGAGGAATGGGAGAAAGGGAAGTTCCCCATCACCGGTTGGGTCCCTGCTCCTTCTTGCTGACCGCCCCGTGCCCG